>OX442314.1:57875048-58365496 GCA_949358305.1 Strigamia acuminata
ATAGCATTAAAATTAGGAGCATTATGCAAGCACATCTTTGCTCTTCTGTGGTGCTGTATGTGTATATCATAAAAATTGTGCATAGACTTTTTTTTTGCTTAAAGTTTTTGTTGGTGCTAGGTTAGTGTTCGTATATTTTGTGTGCGGCCCAAGACAGTTTCTCTTCTTCCAATGTAGCCCGGGGAAACCAGGATGTTGGACACCCCTGTTCTAACATCTAACTAGTACGATATAGTTGAGCAATTGATTTCTAACAGAATTTGTAAGACTAAGACAAAAATGTTGTAAAAAAGTCGATATTATATGAACTTGAAGAATAAAATTCAGCACACTTACCTGATCCAAGGCGCAGAACACTGTGAAAGCAATATTGATGTCAATTAGTTGTTCTTTGTTGAGTTTTTTGTTGTGAAATTAATGGATCGAGATAACTATGGCAACGGTAATTGAAAATTGATTGCAGTGTTTTCACGTCTATTAACTCTGGCTGATTGCCGGTCACTGTATCGGGTCAAACACGTGGAACCCTACGTGTTTACTTTGTAAAGAAATAAAGTGTTGATCTAAATTCTTCTGTTCGTTTGAGAATGAATATTTTATGCTTTCTTTTTGTTCACTTAATGTCAATCGAAACAACCACGACAACGGAATAGACAATAGTGATCATGTTTGGCTGAATTTAAAACATTTAAAACGCACATGTATTGACGCTTGTGTTCTAGCCGAACTGCCAGAATCAAATTCGACAAATAAATTTAAACTTAAACCAAACGTGTGCACACAAAGTAGAAGGTTTCACTATTGTAGTCAGTTCCTACATATGACAATTAAAAAAATAGAGAAAATTTTTGTTTCTTAATGCTTTCTGTAAGCAAGGCAAAACCATTGTGTTTACTGTAAATTGCACAGTGAAAATGTTGACTAGCCAATTTTTGCCATCAACTTGTCATTAGGACCTACAATTTTAATTGTGACTTGGAATACTAATATCAATTGAACCTTTTTCTCTCACAATTCTCTACTATTTCAACCTTATTTTGCACACATTTCTTGTGGTTCAGGGACCTTTTGTTCGAGGTTCCGTGCTCAAGGATGTAAATGTCAAGAGTGTCACGTCTTGTGCGGCGATCCGGGTTTTTACTTAATAAATCAAGGAGACTTATCAAATAATCGTCGTAGAGATGCCGTACAGGACTTCTACTCTGTGGCTAAATGGTTGTCTAGGGGAATGATTTTTACACGGAGAGTAAAAGGAAAAATTAGATAGTTTTAATCGTTCAAAATACAAAGGAGGTATTATTTAAAATGTTTGGGGTCGATCTGGCTTCTTCTTCAAATGTACACTCACAGTTGACCGTTGGCTCCAAGATGGCGTCGATGGCGTCGTGTGAGCGCGGGATTTTAGCGGAGTAAACTCGACGCTAAAATACGTTGCTAAAATATTCTAAAATCCTCGTGGAGCACGCTCGACACGAGAATACGTCTTTCACACAGCGGTTCGATTATTACGGAGCAAGCTCGACGTAACAATCGGTCTTTACACAAATCGCTTTGTGGAGTTAAACTCGACACAAAGCCTTCAAACTAACAGAGTAAACTCGATGTTAGTTTCACACAGAAATGGCTTAAATTACGTGTAGTAATTCAAGCTAGAAAGGCGCTATTCCGTACAGTTGGCACGGACCAGCAATGAGACTCGATTCTTCCAGATATCACAGATCACACTTAGCGAGTTTGGGCATAAGTTTGACACAGATGTGAATGGTTTGGAAGCAAGATCAAGAATGCGGGAAGAGTGGGCCAAAACCGTTTGGCTCACTTCTAAATCTGCTCAGAAAAGCTGCGCAGATGACGAGTTGCACAAAGATCACACACGGCCGCCTTTGGGTCGTGTGCAACAATTGAGCCGGGCACGCGCGAGGGGAAGGGATGCTCCGCCCAGGCACACGCCTAGCAGCATCATCAAAGCAATGCACGCTGCAGCGCGATTGGTTGACGCTGTTGCTGGGCCAAACTTGCTGCAAAACACAATATTATTTGGGTAATATTGTGTCTTGATTTATATTTTATTAATGTATGTTTTATTTCAATTTACATTGAAACAAAACATATAAGCTTGTTGAATATGTTTATAAGACAATTTGGAAATATGGTGTGCACTCAAATAGGAATATTTGAGGTCACCACACTTCCCCCCCTTTTAAGAAAGAATCTTATTCTGTTCCAAAAAGAGACAGGTAGATGTGAGAATAAATACACAAGGTTTCAAAGTAAAATGGAACAGGATATATATTTATTCTTTTTTATTACAATATAAAAATAAAAAGGAATTATTTTTAATGAATGGGCATGTTCCCTAATTATTTAGGCAGCATGTCCGTTGAATGATCGTTGGGATCTTTGTGCTCTGTGACGGTGCACAAAGGTCGGCCGGCGTTTGGTCCTGACCGGAAGCCAGGGTTGATGTGGAGCCACACTTGCTTTATGCGGTCCACACCATCCCTTCGTCCAAAACCCATCTCGAAGTACTCCTGCGGGTCTTGAGGCGTAATTCGAGCGAACACCAGGCGTTGATGCAGGATCCACGGCTGCTGTTCCTTGATGTGGTTTTCCAGCCACGCGAGGACTCGGTTGCATAAATCCTCGCTGTTCTGGAGAATCGTTTTCGTCGCGCTCGTTATGTAGCAAAAGGCGTATAATGAGCGCAAACGTTGATAGGCGGTGAGGTGGGTGGCCATACTCGATCCCCTATCTCTTGGCGGCGAATCCTTTGGAGGGGGCGGCGGTGGCGGCGACTTCTTGCAGATCGAGAGGGATCTGGATCTGCGCAAAGCCGGGGTGCGCGTCTTTGGTCTGGCACCGCAGGCCACAGGCACGACGAACTCGCGATCGTCGCTGTCGAGCCACTCCATTGGAGACGAGATGTTGCAACTCGGTGCCTCGGTCGCACGGGAAACACTCGACGTTGCCGTGATGGCAGCGTGGAGTGGAGCTGCGGATGACGGTGGTGCGCCAGCGGGACGGGCGGTGGCTCGTTCTGCTGCGCGTCGCTGCTTCAGCGCAGCCCATTCCTGCCGTAGTCGAATGGCGGATCCAGCCGGAGTTTCGCCAGTCGCCTCGGCTTGTTGCGTCAATTCGGCGAGCATCGTTGGAGGATCGGGGCGAACTGACTCCCAATCGTCCAGCAAGGCTCGTGGAAGCCCTAGCGGCACGGTCCACAATCGAGTGGCGGCGGCCAGAGCAATCTGTGGGTCGGGAAAGACTCCTTGGAACAGGATTCGAAGAAGTCCCTCCGACAACTTCCTGTTCATCTTCTGCAGCGTCCGTTGCAGTTGCTTGTCGGACTTGCACGACGTAAGCTCTCGCGCAAGCCATTGCCATTCCTTCTCACCTTCGCGGATCTGAGCGAGTTGGTATTCGTCCAGATGCGCGAGGTACATCGTTTGGGCTGTCTCGGGAAACGATGAGAATCGCCTCCAGAGATCAGCGCACTCCTGTGCGGGAAATGGTTCTTGAGAGACATATCCCTCAAAACGGATGACCGATGTCACTTGTGGCACGGGCACCGATGGATCTGGTCGCATGTCGCTGGTGACTGGACGGCAAGCGAACGGCAAAGAGGTGTTGACGTCTCCTTGACCGGCTTGCAATGCGGCGATGCGTCGATCTTCTTTCGCTATCTCGTCCGACCAGTCAATTCGGCCGGAGGAGGAAGCGCTAGGCTGTGAAGCGTTGGACCTTTCTTCACGCGATGAGAGAGAACTCCTCGTGGAAGATTGGCGCGATTGCACTCGAGGTCGGCTTCGGGATGTGGGTCTCGACACGGACTTCGAATGTCTTTTTGGCGGCGTCGACTCGCGTCGGTGATGCGAGCGATGACGAGCCTTCTGGAGTGGAGGTAACCCTCCAATGGCGCCTTCCCCCGACGACTGTGTTGGGGAGGAGCGACGGCCACTGTAGGGCGACCTCGATGATCGTGACCTCGACGTGGAGCGCGGTGGCACCACGTGGATGGTGGAAGCGACCTGTACCCGGGGCTCAGGCTCTGGATACGGGTTTGGCACGAAATCAGCATGGAAACATCCGCCCATGGCTAGTTGATGCATTTCCGACTGGCATGTCGGCACCCAACGTTTCTTTCCGTCCGTTGTTACACGGAAAGATTCGTGGTAGAGGCGTACAACCTCGGCCTTGGTTTGGTCAAGACGTTGGAAGATGTCCTCCAAAATCTGTCGACGCTCCCACGCAGGAGCGTTGAAGTAACGGCGATGGTCTCGCGTTTCTTGAGCGATCACTGTGAAGGCGAAGTCGAGCAACACGTTTCGCAGTGGTCCGAAGGTGTCGCGCTTCATTGCCCACTCGAGGGCGTCGCGATGACCGAATCCATCGATTAAATAGGCGATCCGAAACTTCGTTCCCCATCGCTTGTTTAAGGCCTTGGAGAATTTGTGTCGGGCCGCCCAAAACGTCAGTCTTCCTTTAGACTTTATGATTTCTGGCGGCAATGCATGTCGCCAGACACCAGGAGCTGTCGGAACATCGGGATGCAGTTCGAGATGCGTCTCCCGAAGCTGGATGATCTGTAAAATATTCGAAGAAATAATTAAAATCCATTTTTTCGTGTAAAATAATTATTTCCGAATTTTCAGTGAATAAAATCACGGGTGAGATTTCACTCGACAGTTTAGATTCATTAAATTTTTCAAAATATTTGAAAAATTGTAAAAAACGTTGTTTCCGACGGCTATGTTTCAATGTTTGGAGCGTTGCCGTAGCAACGCCTCAAAAACGAGACACAGCGCCATCTGATGATAATAATGGCGGCGCCTTCTTGCGAAGGCGTTACCAACGAACTTTTCGCTTTTTCCGAGTGAAAATGCACTTTTAATTACTTTTCATGACTGAAAGGTAATTTTATTTTAATTTATTTACCCGGTCGTGTCTCTGTGCACGAGTTTCGCCGTTTGGATCGGCGAATAGGCCTCCTCGAAGTTGTGGTCGGGGCGGCGTGACTGGCAAACGGGCTGCAGCGTCGGCCAGAGCGGCTTGAGCTTCGGCGGACGCTTCGGCGGACTCTTCGGTGACATCCACGGATGTATTCGAAGTATTTGCGGAACCAAGCAGCGTCGAATTCGTTTCTAATTCGAGGCTGTTGGCGCCGGCTTCGCTTCCTTCTTTCGGTTCTCCTTCTTCCATTTGAACGACTAATCCAAATGGAAAAGAAAAACGAAAATTAATTTATTAGTTTTTCCTTGGAAAATTCCAAAGAAAAAACTACTTACAATTGAAGAATCTCGTTGAAATAATCCGGTTGTTTCGCTTTTGGTTTTTTGGAGTTGAGCACTTAACACACGTGTGAGATCGAAGTGAACTCAGACGCGAAGTGATCAGTTCAAATACCGGAAGTTACGTTTGGGTAACGTCGCGGTTAGTGACGTCATCCAATCTTATTGTTTGATTGGTTTGCGTATGGCTTGGGGAATTGCTCCTTACGTCATACGGCTGATCCCTGGATCTCGAGGTTATCGAGGGGAGAAGACACATGTTGTTTTTTCCTCTCGGTTTACGAGTCCGAAGATTATATCTCTTTGTCGGTGAGGGATTTATTGTATTTAAATCGCCATCTTCATTGTCATCGGAGACTGAGTCAGATGAGTCTTTTATTTCAGATGTTTTTTGTTTCTTTTCTAAAAACACCTTTTTATTTAATTTTTTAGCAATTTCAAGTTTTTTGAAACTGTCACGAAGTTCAACGTCGTTATTCACGAGGTCTGACTCCATTTGTGGTTTGGACGAATTATCGACAGGTATTTTCTTTAATTCATCGTCATCTAACGTATTAATTATATTTTCAGTCTTTTGACCGACTTCTTCGCCTTCTAACCATACTTCCTGATCGAAACTCGGGAAATACGGAGTTAATTCCGACGAATGGACAGCTGGAAATATTTCGTTATTCTCTAGCTTTCTCAATTCTACCGAACCTCCCTGTAATATTTTGGTTATTGCATAAGGTCCTGTTCTTTTATCAGCGATGCCAGCTGCAATGCCGCGGGCAGCGCTCGACAAAACATGAGAATCTCTCCAAACTAAATCGTTTAATTTAAAATTGGAGAACTTCTCACCTTCTTTTTTAAGATTAACTCGTCTCCGCAAATCTAACACGTGTGACATCATGTGCTGATATGTTTCGGCGATAACAGCTTCTAATTTTTGCACGTATAAATGTGGGTTTTTTGGATCTACGACCAAAATTCCTTCAGGTATTCTTGGATCCCAAGGTACTCTGAGTTCGCGAAAAAAGTTAAGAAATGCGGGAGAGAAGTCTCTTCCTCTCGTCACCGTAGTTCTCAAACTAAATGCAAATTCACGCAAATATTCATCCCATTTGGAATGAACAGATGAATAAATTGCAACCAAATATTTGATGTCACGGTTAACCCTTTCAACCGGGTTAGCTTGTGGGTGATATGTTGAAGTTGGTGTTGGAACCATCTTGAACTTTTCACAAAATTTTTTAAAGACTTGGGCACGAAATTGCGGGCCGTTGTCAGAAATAATTTTACGAGGGAATCCCATGCTCATGGAAAGGTGATAAATGCAATTTGCCACTTTTCCAGCAGTGGGGTTACACATTGGATATAATTCTGGCCAATGAGTTGCCACGTCAAGTATGACTAAAATATGTGTGTTGTTTTTGCGCGTCCGAGGTTTCGGGCCGGTCAAATCAACACTTAGGCAGTCAAATGGGCTGTAAGGACCCATTTGCGCTGCTTCAATTTGTCCTTTCGTTCGAGGCTTGCAAGCTTGACAACGCTCGCAATGTCGAATGAATCTTGTAATGTCCGATTTCATGCCTTTCCAGGTATAAATTCGGCGTGCTCGATAAAGAGTCCTTGCAATTCCTGGGTGGCCAGAAAGTGGGTGGCCATGCATTAGCCAAATAATTTTATACTTCAATGTCTGAGGTACAAAAACTTTGAGTGCTCTCCCATCCTCCCCCAATTCATCAGACATTGTGGGATGAAATTGCATTAATAAGTCATCTTCAATTAAGAAGGTGGTTGCGTGTTTTCTATATTGTTTCCTCTGGAGTCGCGTTGTGACGTCAGGCGGAAATTGATTACAATTTAAAAAATTACGCATCAATTGGCAAACTTTATCTTCTTTTTGGGCCTTGATTATGTTTTCCCTTGTAGGGGGTTCACAATCAAGACGCTCTACAATTTTGGCGACAAATGCTTTTATTAAAACATTTGACGAAGGAACTTGGAATTTCCTTGAAATTTGCGCTCTTATGACGTCATCTGATTCCTCAGAGGGGTCATAAATTTTAGTCCAATAATTGACGAATTCGTGATCTTCCTTTTCCTCCAGCGTGGAGACAGGAAGTTCATGAAATTTTCCCATTTTCCAATTTCGTTGTGGTGATGGACAATAAGATAATAATTCGTCATTATCTCCATCATCTTCTGGATTTTCCGGTTTGTCAATCGGTGATCTCGATAAAGCATCCGCTAAAACATTTAGTGGACCTTTAATATATTGTATTTCGAAAGAGTAGCGCATCAGCTCCATTTGCCAACGCGCTAACCTTCCGGCAGGTTCGTCTAACTGCATCAACCATTTTAGTGCTTGATGGTCAGTCCTAACTATGAATGTGGTAAATTCCAAATAATGTCGGAATTTACGTAATGCCCAGATTACCGCAAGGCATTCTAATTCTGTGGTGCTGTAATTTATCTCAGCAGGTTGCAAACTTCTGCTGGCATAAACACAAGGCACTTCGATATTTTGATTATCGATTTCCCTCATTTGCATAAGCGCGGCGCCTAGTCCTTTCCTGCTAGCGTCGGTATGCACAATAAATGGTTCTGTCAAATCAGGCATGGCCATTGTTTCTGCATTTGTTAAAGCATCTTTTATTTGATCAAAAGCTTCTTGATGAATTTTTGACCAAATAAATTCCACATCCTTTTTGAGTAAAGGACGTAGAGGTTCCGTCATGACTGCTAGATTCTTGAGTAATCTGTGAAAAAAGTTCACCATTCCCAAAAATCTTTGCAACTCTTTCAAATTTGAAGGAGCTGGCATTTCTTTAATGGCGGCGACTTTTTTAGGGTCGACACTAACTCCTTGAACACTTAACTTGTAACCAAGAAAAGTTAATTCTTTTCTGCCAAATTTCGATTTTTCTGGATGAACATGAAGATTTGCATTTTCAAGTTTACTCAGAATTTCTTCCAGATGAATCATGTGTTCTTCAAAATTTTTTGATATAATAATTATATCATCGAGGTAGGCCCATGCGAATTTTCGATAGGCGTCCCCCAAAATCTTTTCTATCAACTTTTGGAAAGTTGACGGCGCATTTACGAGACCAAAGGGCATGACTCGAAATTGAAGTCGACCCAAAGGGCTCCAAAACGCAGTTTTAGCACGGTCGTTCGGATGAACCTCTATCTGCCAATAGCCTTTTGACAAATCTATTGTTGTGACCCATTCAAATCTTCCGAGTTCTCGCAAGATTTCCTCAATGCTGGGCATTTGAGGAGGGTCGTATAATGTATGTGCATTGAGTGGTCTAAAATCAATGCAGAGTCTCGGATCACAATCCGGACGCATCACTAGAACTATTCGCATTCCATAGTCTCCAGTGGCTTGTTCAACGTATCCATTATCCAACATGTCTTGACAGATTTGACGGATAATTTCACGTTTTTGTGGATTTACGCTTTTAAACGGAACTCTAATAGGAACTTTAGTGTCCAGTTTAATTTCATGCCTAACGAGGTGTGTTCTACCTGGTCGGCGTGATAAAATCTTTTCATGTTTCTTTAATACTTTTTCAAGCATTAAATTATTTTCCATTGACAAATTAGCGTCGCTAACAAGTCTTTGTACTATATTTTCTTCATCGGCAACTTTAGCTTGACATGCAGTGGCAGAGCCAGCTTTCATGTGATTTGCTTTAATAAAGTCGCTTTTCATTATTTCTTCGGGTGGATCAAGGAACTCTTGATAACGATCAAGAATCGCTTGAGGAACAAAAGGTAAATCTTCTTTCAAAGACTTGACAAAATTCCAAGACATTGTCTTAGGATTTGGTTGTATGTTGAGTCGATTCATGAAATCACATCCTAATAAAACAATAGGATATTTATTTCTTAAAATTATGAATGGATGACTTAACATCCCGTGTGTCCACGCAAAAGAAAGTAGGAGAGTTCCTTCAGGGACTACATCTTCGGAAGCAGTCGTAACTCTCACATCCGGTCCTATTGGTCGAATTTCATCTTCCAGTTTCAGCGAAATTACTACGGAGTAGGCCATGAAGCTTCGATTAGCTCCAGAGTCTAACATCCCTGTTATCATACCGTTTGCCGTCTGCAATCGAATTGTCGGCAAATCATTGCTGTTTGGTATGTCCGCGTATTTGCATTTAAAACGTCGCGGTGGTTTAATTTCTATCGGCGGATCCAATGGTAATTCGTCCAATAAATCATTAGTGACTAGCGTTGTAGCCATTAATTTTTTAATGCAATCGTCAAGACCAGGTAAATCAATTTTATCTGACCTTTCAACAATTTCAGGTGTTGGCCTAGTTTTTCCATCTAGCAAAGTAACAGCATCTTTCATTTTAGATTCCCAATCAACTTTTAATTGTTGAACTTTTTCTTTAAAAAATTCTTCAGTGATGTTTTCATTTTGCAGCACAAGCCTTAAACTGGAAACATCAATTTTTGGAAATATTAAATTATTTTCTAATTCTAATTTAATCTGTGTATTTAAAAATTCATCTAAAATTTGAGATGGTGTTAGTTCATTTTCCGAGGCGGTAGGCGTCGCATCCACTAGACCGTCTGGATGCGCGCTTACAAGTTTTTTAGAAGTTCGCCGATTGATCTCATCGATTTTTCGAACTCCTCAATAATCTTGTCTTTGCTCGATTTCCGATCAGGACACTCTTTAGCCCAATGTCCTAATTTTTTACAAATGTTACACGGGTCAGTAGCAGGCAATTTCGCGACTTTTGGCGAAGGCGAACTTGAACGTTTGGCTTCGTCCTTTTTAGGGGTCGGCGACTTCGATCTACTGAGCGCGTCTGTCTTTGGTGAACCAAAAGTAACGTTTTTAGGCGCCATCTTTGGTCCAAATTTTCGAGCTACTGCGTTATTACGGGCTAATAAAGCAGCTGCAGCCTCGCTTTCTGGTTCCGAGTCAGATTTCTCTGGTTCAGAAACAGTTTCCATTTCTGTCACTTCGGCTAAGTGAGCTTTAGGGGTTGGATGAGGATTTTTTCCATCCGATCCCTTTTTTGATTCTTTAGCAGTCTCTGCCAAAAAATCTCCTCGTTTTGGGGGTTGCAAAAGAGGGGTGTTAGCAAAACGTGTGTCTTTTGCCAATTCTTTTCTCCTTTGCTGTCGCTTAGCGTACGCAACTTTTTCATCAGCTGGTAAGTAAGCTTTATAATTTTCATCAATTCTTATCTGGTTAGCTCGCATAAATTTGGCTAATTCAGCGAAACCACCCGGATAAGGTGCTCGTACAGAAAGTAGAACATTCTTTGAATAATCTGTCAATCCACGACGGAATTGACGATCAATGGCTGCGTCTCCCATTGTATAAGGGAGAGTGACCAATAAATCCTCAGTCCTTCTTAAATAAGAGCGAAGACTTTCGCCTTTATTTTGAGAAAGATTATCCCACATTTGTAGTAAGTCTTCACTGGACTCTCCATACTCAGTCATGAATTCTTCTACAAAGTGATTCCAATTTTGAAATTGTTTTGAATCAAACCATTTCTCAGCTCGGTCTATAAGAGCTTTTGGTACTACTCTTTTCAAAGCAGTGTGACATGCAATGCCATTCAACCTTGAAATTCGTAAAACTTCATCTAAAAGAGTGGATCCAGCTTCCCATTCTCCATCGAATAAAGCGGGTTTGATGTGATCCCATCTAATAGTTCTTTCGTCAACTAGATCGTGTGTCCAGTTGATTGCAGTATATTGGGCAATTTTCTGTCGTAATGCGATGTCAGCATTATCGGCAGTAGCGTCAGATCGATCGGAAGATCGACGATCAGCTAATAATCGATCAATTTCTTCAGCGGTGTAATAATGTGTATTACGCCGAGAAGAATGGCCTCGATGTCGACGTCGATGAGATCGATGTCGATTATCGCGTTCTTGTTGCGCATTCACATCAGAATCCGACCTTGAATCAGATTGTGAATTTGAAGGCGTGTTAAAATGTGGTGTTTCAGGTGGGTCGGGTGGGTCGCCGTCATCGTCTGGCGGTCGACGTCCACCTCCAGGTGGTCCATCTCCGTGTCCATCTGGATTTCCTCCATCTGGTGGATTTCTCCTATACTGACCCCCACCTGGCGGGCTTTCATGTCCGTCGGGTGGTTCGCGTGCTGGATTCGTGTCTCGTCGACTTCTTTTCGACGAGTCTTGCTGTTGAGCCAGTGGTATCGTTCGAGTAACATGAATACCAGTTTCATGCCGCCTATTTCGATCATCTACCATTCCTAACAGTCGGTCACTGTTGTGAAAAATAGGATTTCGATTACCTGGGAGCGGATTGCGATCAGCTCTCCGTTCCTCGGAATCTGAAGGACGTTTTCTTTTTGAGCGATGGCGGCGACGCGAACGTTGGTCGTCATCACTCGATAATCCAGATTGGCTACTTAACTCTGAAACAACGGAAATTGTTATTGTTTCGGGAGTCAAAATAGGGACAGTTGGCGCAGCCATTTCTGGTTGCACCAATTGGTCAGTATAATTCCTTGCTTGCAAACGATCTTTCATTTCTGCAAGCTCCTCTTGAGCGCGCAACAAATCAGCTCGGAGAATTTCATTCTCATTTATTTGATTTTGCGATTCTTCTGGTTGTAATCGCTTAGCAGGGTCGCTAGACTTGACTTGTCCGCTCGTACTGGGTTGATCCAGCGAGTGGAAAATCTCATCTTCGCGCTTAGCTATTTTGCTTTCGCGAGTACGCTGTGTTTTAGCACGTGTGTCTAATTCAGCAGCATATCTCACTAGTTGATTATGATTGCGTTGGTAGTGGTCTGCCAAATCAATCAGTTCTTTATTTTTCTGCTCCAGCTTACTTTTGGTAAGCTCGAGCTGTCTTCGCGCCGCTTGGTGTGAGCGAATTGAAAGTTCATTTCTAGTATTCATTTTAGAAAGATCTTCCACTTCACCTTTTAATCGGTATTCTCTAGCTTTTTGGGCTAGAAATTCCTCATTTTGTCGATTGAGTTCCATATGTTGGAGCTCAACCTCCGCTTTTTGTTGTTGAAGCTCAGCTTCTTTTCGTTCCATTTCAAATTGTAAATTTGAAACGGCACGATCAGTGTGAAGTCGTATCATGGCGCGATGAATCTCTTCCACCGTCATGTCGTCCGTTATTTGGGCGCCATCCTGGCGTGCTTGATTTCTCAAAGCATCCAACATGGTCATGCGAGGAGGTGATTCGTGAGACGATTCACTTTCCATTTCACGTAACGTATTTTCCACTTCCTCCAGTGGAAGTGGCGGGAGTTCTTGGTCGTTAGAACTCGCACTTGAAGCGCTTAATGCTCTAGCAACTTCATTTTCTGCATCCTTAAGTTGTTTCGGATCTGGAATTGGTGTTATTTCTTCAGAAATAATTTTCTCTGTAAGCATTTCAGGCTCGAGAGCCGGCAAAACCGTCGCTGCTCGTTTCTGAGTGCTTGGTCGACCTCGCTGTCGTTTCACAATTTGCATTGGCGTCGCCATTTTGTCAAATTGAGAGAACAATGGAAATAAAGGATCTTTTTGCAAAAATCGGATTTTAACAATCAAAACTATCCCGGACGGGCCCCCAAGTGCGGCGATCCGGGTTTTTACTTAATAAATCGAGGAGACTTATCAAGCAATCGTCGTAGAGATGCCGTACAGGACTTCTACTCTGTGGCTAAATGGTTGTCTAGGGGAATGATTTTTACACGGAGAGTAAAAGGAAAAATTAGATAGTTTTAATCGTTCAAAATACAAAGGAGGTATTATTTAAAATGTTTGGGGTCGATCTGGCTTCTTCTTCAAATGTACACTCACAGTTGACCGTTGGCTCCAAGATGGCGTCGATGGCGTCGTGTGAGCGCGGGATTTTAGCGGAGTAAACTCGACGCTAAAATACGTTGCTAAAATATTCTAAAATCCTCGTGGAGCACGCTCGACACGAGAATACGTCTTTCACACAGCGGTTTGATTATTACGGAGCAAGCTCGACGTAACAATCGGTCTTTACACAAATCGCTTTGTGGAGTTAAACTCGACACAAAGCCTTCAAACTAACAGAGTAAACTCGATGTTAGTTTCACACAGAAATGGCTTAAATTACGTGTAGTAATTCAAGCTAGAAAGGCGCTATTCCGTACAGTTGGCACGGACCAGCAATGAGACTCGATTCTTCCAGATATCACAGATCACACTTAGCGAGTTTGGGCATAAGTTTGACACAGATGTGAATGGTTTGGAAGCAAGATCAAGAATGCGGGAAGAGTGGGCCAAAACCGTTTGGCTCACTTCTAAATCTGCTCAGAAAAGCTGCGCAGATGACGAGTTGCACAAAGATCACACACGGCCGCCTTTGGGTCGTGTGCAACAATTGAGCCGGGCACGCGCGAGGGGAAGGGATGCTCCGCCCAGGCACACGCCTAGCAGCATCATCAAAGCAATGCACGCTGCAGCGCGATTGGTTGACGCTGTTGCTGGGCCAAACTTGCTGCAAAACACAATATTATTTGGGTAATATTGTGTCTTGATTTATATTTTATTAATGTATGTTTTATTTCAATTTACATTGAAACAAAACATATAAGCTTGTTGAATATGTTTATAAGACAATTTGGAAATATGGTGTGCACTCAAATAGGAATATTTGAGGTCACCACAACATTCAAGAAGGAATGTGGCATTTACAAATCTCATTGTATTGTTAGCCCGCATTACTCCATGATTGCGGCATTTACATGACCGTATTGTAAGACTGCATTCCTACATGAATGTAGCATTTACATTTTCTAAATATTTGTGCTGGTATATTACTTTTGTCGTCTATTCTTTATGAAAAGGTTGTATAAATTTAATCTAAGCTGGCAAATATTCTTGTTAAATTCCCGGCTTAAAGGATAAGTGCGTTTCTTCCAATTTTTCAAAGGACAATTCTTTATTTCCTACATTTATTTTCGATGAAGCTTTATTCTTGTTTACTTCTTGTGGTGATGTTTGCCCCGTTGGCTCCTTCCCCGATCTGCAAAGAGAATCGGTATTAGAAAACAATTCTGGAATAATTACACAAGCAATATCCGTACAACTTTGCTTCTTGTACTCGGGATTACGCGACGAAAAGTCCGTTCGTTTATTGTCGTACCTCGAATACCGGTGGGTGCGACGATAAGGTTTATCCTTTCCGTCCTTTCTTGACTCGGACATATCGAAAGTTCTTTATTTCTTCGAACTCCTTGATTTGTTTATTCAAGTCTGCCCCGAATAAATCAAAAGGGAAAACGACTTTCTCTTTAGCAAATTGCTTGTACTTTGCCGATAAGAACTCTGCGAAGTCCGTACGTCGGCGCAACGTCGCGGCCGTGTTCATTGACCCCAGCAGGGTCATGACTTCGGCCAAATGGCCCAGCAGCGTGGTTTGGCCACGATGTCTATCATCGCTGTGGCGATTGGCACAAAAGTCTTTAAAATAGACTTCTGCAATTTTAGGGTAGTATTATCCCTTGCCTTGATCCAAGGCTGCAAATCGGCAAAAAAGGTCCCGTCCACCTTGGGCTGTTCCAAATACTTGGCGTTCTCAGGTATGATCAGCTTCTCTAAAAGCTTATCCCTTTGAATTCGCTATTTCCAACACCTTTTAATTTTTTTTCGTTTAACTAATGACAACAATAATTTTGATAAAGAGTCCTTTATCAAAATTATTGTTGTCATTCACTCAAAAGCGTATACAAAAACTTTCATAAATTTCATTAAAAAAGTTATCTACAAGAACGCTGTCGCAGCGATCGCACTTAAATATGTTATAATCGTGTGTGTCACCAGGCCGAATATGTATAAATCCCGAATGAGGGTCTCCGACCGCTAGGGGGAGTTGGTTGTATTTTCGGGTCACGGCGGATGACGTGACGTAAACGTGACTTCCGGTCACTTGTTCCTCTGGAGACGCGTGCCCTGTATATGCCGTGCGAATAAAACCCCTCATATCTTTTCATCCGAAGTTATCCAGTCTTTTCCCAAATACAACAAAGGGTTATGGGCCACAGCATCTAACACTGCGTGAGTTTTTACATCTCGTATCGATTTTCCGGGCGTTTTGACGAAGGAGTGACCACTGACCGGACCACGAGACGTTAGGCCTAATTTCCAACGCGTGGTAGATCGCCAATCAACCTTCAAAAATGGCGGACAGAGATGCGATGAGGATCGAAAAGCTGGAGGATGAAAACTACGCCACGTGGGCGTTCAAAATGCGAGTATTCCTGAAGAAGTCGGAATGGTGGACGGTCATCGTTGACGAAGCACCAGTGAACGGAGCAGCGGCGGCGAGGAACGCGTGGCGTGGCAAGGACGAAAAAGCCATGAACGCAATCGTCCAGGCCCTGTCGCCAGCACAGACAGTGTACGTGATAAACAAAGACACGGCACGCGAATGCTGGGAGAAATTGGAGGAAATCCACCGAGGGCGAGCGCGCCAAAGACAGACTATTTTGCGCCGAGAGCTGACCAAAACGAGGTGGGAAAAAGCTGAGACGGCCACGAAGTTCCTGCAACGTGTGGAGTCGACGGTGAACCAGTTACGAGCTGTTGGCGGCGAAATTTCGGAGCAAGAGGTGGGAACTTTAATAATACAAAACCTGCCAAAACCATACCACAGCATCCAGAGAGCGTTTGACATGTGCGACGAAGATGAGGTGACGATGGTCAAGCTGCGGCACATGATCATACAGGAGGAATCGCGACAAACTGGAGACGATGAAGTGGTCGAGAAACTGCATAAAGTGAACCTGTCCAGCCGCACGAAGAACAACTATCGGGGCGGCGAACGGAACGGTGACCACGACGGAAAACGAGACCTGAAAAACGTAAGATGTTTCAATTGCCAAAAAATTCGGGCACATGGCCAGAAATTGTCGCAGCCAGAAGGAGAGCGAGGGACGACGCGATAACAATTCCAAGCAGTCGAGAGGAAATGCCAAGAAGGAACAGCAGCCAGACGCCACCGCCAGGGCTGTGAAAGACAGACCAGAGTTTGCATTTCAGGTCAGAATCGACCAAACGGAAGGACGGCAGTGGAACCTCGACTCCGGAGCGACGAGGCACATGACGGCGAACAGGGACTTTCTCGAATCGTTCGTGGCAGATGACGGAAGTCGAAAGGTGACGCTGGCAGATGGGCGCCAAATCCCAATCATGGGCTGCGGAAACGTGAAATTCATTACGAACGACGCTGACTTGATCGCGAAGGAGGTATTATACATTCCTGATTTAAATGACAATTTGATTTCGGTGCCAAAACTCGACGACGCGGGTTTACTCGTTGCTTTCGGAAGCGGGAAGTGTACGATATCGAGCGGGGACCGAGTGATAATGACTGCTACGAAGATCGGGGACGTGTATAGACTGAACGTGGAGACCGTGGTGGCCGCGCAGGCAAACACGTGCCAACAATCGACCGAGATCGATGTGTGGCACAACCGAATGTGCCATTTGAACACGGCAACACTGGCGAAAATGCACGAAACGGGTGCAGTTTACGGTTTGGGGCCAATACAGAAGGACGGGCGGGCATGCGACGAGTGTGCAGCCGGGAAGATGGCCAGAAAACCATTCAAAACGATCGTGAGCGACCAATCGACCAAAATATTGGAACTCGTGCACATGGATCTGTGCGGGCCGCTGACAGAGACGATTGGCGGCAGCCGATATTTATTTTTGCTAATAGACGACTTCAGTCGCAAAATGTTTGTCTATTTTATTAGGTCGAAGTCGGACGTTTTCGAGAACTTTAAGGAGTTTGTGGCGGCTGTGGAACGCGAAACCGACACGAAACTTAAACGTATCCGATCCGACAACGGAGGCGAGTTCGTCAACCACGAAATGGGCGAGTTCATGAAGTCGAACGGCGTCCACCACGAGCTTACGGTGCCATTCTCACCTGCCCAAAACGGCATCGCTGAACGCGGCAACAGAACGCTGATGGAGGCAGCACGCACGATGCTGACGGCGGCGGCTTTGCCTTCCAAATTCTGGGCGGAGGCAGTCGCGACGGCCGCACACGTGCGCAACAGATGCTCGACAAGAGGAAACGGGGACAGGATTCCACAAGAACTTTGGAGCGGACGGAAGCAGCAAGTTGGCTATTTTCGAATATTTGGCTGTGCTGCGCAGATGTGGATCCATAATTCCAAACGAAAGAAATTGGACGCGAAGTCGAAACCTGTCATTTTTATGGGTTACTGCGTCAACAGAAAGGGCTACCGAGTCTACGACCCGAAAACTGAGAAGCTAGAGCCGACACGCGACTTGAAATTCAACGAGGCGAGATGGGGCGGAGAAATGCTGACTTCGCCTCAGGGTTCGAATTTCGTGTCGCCGTACGACGCCGAGCAAGAGACCGGGGAGCAGACAACAGACAATCCAGAGCCCAACGAAACGGACAACGGTGCCACCGAAGACGAGGAGTCCACCACTGGAAACGGAGACGGAGACGACGAAGAAGCTAACGAAAACACGACAACACGCAAATCAAAGCGCATCAAGAGGAAGCCAGACCGACTGGTGGTGCAGCCAAGAGGCGCCACATACTGCAAGAGCGTGAAGCACGTCGAGCCAAACACCGTGGTCCAAGCACAGGACTCTCCGGAACACAAGAAGTGGGAAAGCGCGATCCAGGAGGAACTGAAATCTCACGAGGAATTCAAGACGTGGAGACTGGTGAAAAGAGCCGTTGCAACAAATGTGCTGAAGTCAAGATGGGTTTTTAAAATCAAAAAGAACCAGCAGGGCGAGATCGAGCGTTACAAAGCCAGATTGGTGGCCGTCGGATGCGGACAACAGCCGGGACTGGATTACGAGGACACATACTCACCTGTAATGCGACTTGCGAGCCTGCGACTACTTCTAGCCATTGCTGTCCAACAAAATTGGCGAGTACAACAATACGACGTGAAAACAGCGTACCTGCACGGGAAACTGCTTGAGAAGGTGTACATGGAGCAGCCACCCGGGAACGAGGAACGAGACCGAGAAGAGTGGGTGTGCGAGCTTCTAAAAGCCATCTACGGACTCAAACAGGCCGGACGCACATGGTACCTGACACTCGACAAAATACTCAGAAAAAATGGATTTCGGCGACTATACGCGGATGAAGGCGTGTACGTGCTCAACAATCAAAGCGGGACAACAATATTGGGGATTTTCGTCGACGACATGCTGAACGTGACGTCAAATATCGGGATCGAAGATTGGACGGCGGACTTGCTGAGAAAATCGGTCGAAATCAAGGATTTAGGCACACCAACGAGAATTTTGGGGCTTGACGTGGAATGCGACATCGAAAATGGATCGATCACCGTGTCGCAAGAAGCCTATATCGAGGAGGTGTTGGAAAGTTTCCAGATGGGGCCATGCAAACCAGTTTCGACGCCGATGGTCAAACACGACCAACCGAAGCCCGAAGACGACGTAAATCCAGACGAGGTGCCGTACCAGAGCCTGATGGGGTCGCTAATGTACCTCGTGCAGGGAACGAGACCGGACATCGCTTACGCAACTCACTACCTGTGCCGATACAATCACAGCCACGGATTGTCCCACTGGAAGATGGGAAAGAGGATTTTGCGTTACCTGAAGAGGACGAAGGGGAAGAAGTTGCGATTCGTACGAAACGAGGAACAGATGACGGGATACGTGGACGCGAGCTGGAATTGCAACACCGAGGATGCAAAATCGACAACCGGATTTATTTTTCTACTTGCAGGGGCCGGCGTAGTATGGAAGTCATCGAAGCAAACGTGTGTCGGGATGTCGAGCTGCGAATCCGAATTCATCGCCATTAGCGAGGCGGTAAAAGAAGGACTTTGGCTCAAGAAATTTCTGGAAGAGCTGGGGCTGAACGAATTGATGGGGGACGCTGCGAGGCTGTACACCGACAGCGAGTCGGCCGAGATGTTGGCACGAGGACTGGCGCAGCATCAGCGGTCGAAACACATTAATTTGCGCTATTGTTTTATAAAGGACGAGGTCGAGAACGGAGAAGTGGAGTTGCTGCACGCGGGAACCGACAAGATGGTCGCGGATATGCTGACGAAGGCGGTGACTTTGCAGAAGCAGTGCTGGTGTTCAAAGATGTGTGGACTGGATTAATATTTTTCGTATTTCATATGTCTTGCAGCAATGTTATATTTCTTGATCTTTTATTATTCGATTGTATTAGTGTATTTCTGTTATTACTTGCCCATTTTTAGTTTTTAGTAATGTCATTCATTGATTTTGTATTTGTTTGTTTTTACACATTGACCAGGTGAAGAAGGTGTATGTTATAATCGTGTGTGTCACCAGGCCGAATATGTATAAATCCCGAATGAGGGTCTCCGACCGCTAGGGGGAGTTGGTTGTATTTTCGGGTCACGGCGGATGACGTGACGTAAACGTGACTTCCGGTCACTTGTTCCTCTGGAGACGCGTGCCCTGTATATGCCGTGCGAATAAAACCCCTCATATCTTTTCATCCGAAGTTATCCAGTCTTTTCCCAAATACAACAAAATACTGGAACAGCAGTTGTTTCAATGTTGGTGGCAGTCATCTGAAAGGTTGAATTAATTGTGGCTCATCAAAACATAATTTACAGAAAACCGCCATCATTGCGCCAGTAGACCCACTGGAGTGTCCTACTCCATCGGTCAATCCTGACCAATCGTTAAGTTTTGGCGCTTTTAAGAGCAGCGCCACCTATATTGTAATTCGAGAATAAATCAGTCATTTTAGTTTAACTTACCTGACATGTCGCTTTCTTGACCACTAACCACATCAACGATAAATACACAAAAATTGGCGACGAGGAGGATCGCAATCGACGACCCACAACCAGATGCAGTATCGTATCTACTTTTTTGTGAGTTTTTTGATCGTTTGATGAACTTTTTGGCCGTTTTTGACCGTCGCTGACCACGCCGTCCCCGAAGTAGGCCTAGTCGTTTTGTGCTTCGAATTTTCGCGTTTTTGTTGCTGTATTCCGTCTCCTTGCCATCAAGATGTCGACGTTGAAAGGCACGCTTCGCGAATACGATTCCAGTGACGATTGGGAACTTTATTGTTTGCGTATGGCGAGTATTTTCGCCTGCAACAAAATAGTTGACGATTTGGAGCAGGTTCACACGCTGCTCGCGTACGTGGGCATGCCGACGTTGAAGTTATTGGTGTCGCTTACAGCACCCAAGAAGCCGGCCGAATTCAAGTACGACGAATTAGTGGCGCTCATGCAGAAGAACGCGCGCCCGAAGCCGCTCGTTTTGGCCGAAATACGTCGATTTCATCGGCGCGATCGCCAGGCAGGTGAGACTGTTACCGAATACTCGTTGGCTCTCCAAGACCTTGCCCAGAATTGCGACTTTGGTGAAAATAAATCGGACGAGCTGCGAAATCGCTTTTTATGTGGCTTGCAAAACGAGCAAGTCCAACATGCGTTAACCCTGAAAACTGATCTGACTTTTGACGACGCCGTTGCTTTTGCGGCTTCCGCTGAGGTGTCATCGAAGGAATTTTCGACTATTGCTGCCCAGAATACTGCCGCCACTCCTGTGCATAAACTCCACGAGTCGAAGCCGCGATACGAGCCGAACAGACGAGGCGGGAAGCGTTTCACGAAGAAAAATGTTGCTTTTCCAACTCCACACCAACCATCCAGTAAAGGAAATGCGTCGGGGTGCTCGGCTTGTGGTAAATCGAACCACTCTCGCGATTCGTGTCGTTTTCGGGACGCCAAGTGCCACGGCTGTGGTAAAACTGGACATATTCGTCCGGTGTGTCGTTCTCGTGTTCCAGCATCGGATTCCACTCACGTTGTTCGTTTTAACGAGGACATGGATTTCTATCGAGTTCACACTGGTCCCGCAACTGCAGTTAATTCCGTGCATTTGCCACGTGTGAAGCCGGTTATGATTACCATTTGTATCGATGGTGTCAATCTCGATATGGAGATGGACACGGGGGCAGGTGCTTCTATTATTGCTCTTGATTTATATCTAAAACATTTTTCCCATTTTCCATTGCAGACCATCCCGTGCAACATGTACACGTATACCGGCGATCAAATACAGATGGAGGGAGTTATTGAAGTTCCAGTCAGGTTCAAAAATCGAAATTTTTTATTGCCACTCTGTGTTGCACGGGATGGTCCAGTTCCGCTGTTGGGAAGAGGTTGGTTATGCATGTTCGGGCTCCTTTCGAAAACTGCTGAAGCGGTCGGCGCGAAAATTTACAAGGCCGATTCCGTTGCTCCCCAGTCCGAGGTTCTCGATTCCACTTCAGCCAAAGCTTTGGAAACGTTGTTGCTGAAGCACGAGCACACTTTCCGAGATGAAATCGGTTGCTTTAACAAGTCCACAGTTCACATTGACGTTGATCCAACGGTCCAGCCGATTTTTCTAAAAGCTTATCCAGTCCCCATAGCAGTTAAGCCATTGGTCGAGGCTGAGTTAGCGCGTTTGCAAGCGCTCGGTATTATTTCCCCGGTTGCATCATCACGTTGGGCAACGCCCGTGATGCATGTTAAAAAGTCTGATGGCACCATCAAATTGGCTGGTTGCTACAACCGGACAATTAACAAAGCTATTTTTCCCAATTCATATCCTTTGCCTTTATTTGCAGATGTGACCGCCAAATTGTCGGGAGGGGAAACTTATTCAGTATTGGATATGAATTCAGCTTTCAATCAATTGGAATTAGATGAGGAGAGCAAAATGTCCTGCACGATTAACACTCATTTGGGCCTTTTCAGGGTAAATAGGCTCTTTTATGGTATTTCGTCCGCTCCCGCTCTATTCCAACAAACGATGGACCAGTTGACCGCCAAGGTGAACAGCGCTCAGCCGTTTATCGATGACTCCGCCGTGACAGGTGCGACCAACGCGGTTCACCTGCAAAATTTGGACGTGCTTTTGACGACGTTCGGTGGAGCCGGTCTCACGTTGAATCGCCGGAAGTGTCACTTTTTACAGCAATCGATCCAGTTTTTAGGTTTAAACATTTCCAAACTAGGTATTTCCCCGATAGATTCGAAGCTCGCTCCACTCAGAGATGCAAGGCGCCCCAGTGATGTAACCTCTTTGAAATCGTTCCTTGGTCTCATCAATTACTACGGTCGCTTTGTTGCAAATTTGTCTACTCTGCTCGAACCGTTATATCGTTTAACACGTGACGATGTCGAGTGGAAGTGGACAGAGGAGCACGAGTCCACATGGAAGAAGGTTAAGGTTGCTGTGTCCACTGAGTCGGCGCTAGCCCACTTTGACCAGTCCAAAAAATTATTTTTGACGGTTGATGCTTCCCCGGTAGGTGTGGGAGCATTCCTTTCTCATCTTGATTCCGATGGTAATCACAAGCCCATTGCTTTTGCGAGTTCTCTCTTGTCGGCCGCGCAGAAGAATTACGCACAGATAGAGCGTGAGGGATTCGCCATTATTTATGGCATCAGGAAATTCCATCACTACCTGTTTGGGCGTCGTTTCTTCCTGCGTACGGACCACAAACCCCTTGTTTCTATATTTGGAGAGAAAAAGGGATGTAACCAGATCGTGGCTGCACGACTGCATCGTTGGGCAGTATTTCTGTCCGCCTACGATTTTATTATTGAACACGTGCCTGCTGTGGACAACGCCATTGCCGATGGCTTGTCTCGTAATCCACAACCGAGTGTGGACAGCAAAGAAGATTTGGAAGTCGGCATTAACAAAATTTATTCTGCTTCAATTTCAGATTTCCCCATGTCAGCTACTTCTTTAAAAGCTGCGTACGCAGCTGACAAAGTACTGCAAGATGTTATGCGACATGTTCGCACTGGATGGAAATCACGCACGCCGGACACCGCTGAATTTTATAAACACAGGGACTCGTTCTCAACTTTTGACGAATTTTTATTTCTCTCTGATAGGTTGGTGATTCCGAAAGCTGTTCGTCGTTCGGTGTTGGTCGAGCTCCATGCGGGTCATTACGGCATTGTCCGTACCAAATCGTTGGCGCGAGCCACGGTTTGGTGGCCTGGAATCGACGCTGACATCGAGCGCACAGTCAAGAACTGCGACGTCTGCCAGCGAAGCTTACCCGATCCGCCGAAATCAAACACCGTCAGTTGGCCAGTTCCAGACCAGGTGTGGGGACGGGTACATCTCGATTTCGCCGGCCCGTTTCATAATTCGATGTTCCTGTTGGCGGTTGACGCTAAAACCAAGTGGTGCGAGATTCGTAAGATGTCCACAACTACTGCTGCCGCCACCATTGAAGTTATCAAGTCTTGGTTCGAAAATCACGGTTTGCCATTGCATTTTCATACCGACAACGGGCCACAGTTTACCTCGCAGGAATTTCGCCAGTTCTTGGCGATAAATGGAATTCGTCACACTCTCTCACCGCCGTACCATCCAGCTACAAATGGCGCGGTTGAGGGTTTTGTGAAGACTTTTAAAACCCAAGTTGATAAATTTCTAACCTTGAATTTTTCCTTGTCGGATGCCGTCTCCCGTTTCATCGCATCGTATCGCTCAACGCCACACGCTACGACGAAAGTTTCACCAGCTGTCGCCTTCCTTCAGCGTGAGATGCGGACGCGCTTACATCTATTGAACCCACGACTTCTGCCAGATGTCGACCAAATTGACATTCCGCGCCGTTTTGAAGTTGGGGACCTCGTGTTCGCGCGGGATTACCGTGGCACTCCCAAGTGGATACCCGGTATAGTTAAAAAGAAGACTTCTTCGTCCACTTACGATATTGAAGTCGCTCTCGACGTGACGTGGAATCGACACATTGACCAGTTGCGACGTCGCGCAGATCCGAGTTTGTTGCCACAAAATGGGGGGAAAGATTGTAGAAGTTCTCTTCTTCCTTTTGCCATCACTTCTCAACCAACTACACCGCCTGTGCCCGTGCCTGATCCAGTACTCACCGTTCCTCAAGCTGTCGTTCCTCAAAACGTTGCTCCGACACACGCACCGCCGTTGCCCGTTCGTGCGCCATCGCCACCTGCAATTGCTGGCTCGAGTGCTCCAGTTCCTCCAGCGCTTAGCCCTCGACCAGTCCGAAACAGGAAACAAACAGACTTTTATGGCTTCCCACCGAATTGATGTTTGTGTTTGTGTTTTAAATTAATTGATTTCATTTTGTGTTAGTTTAAATTTCCAACTTTGTTCTTTATTAACTTTTATATACATGTGTTTAATGTTTAAATTGTTTTATCCCTTTCTTGATTATATAATTGGTGTTTCTCCCAATTAAAGGGGATGTTGGAGTGTCCTACTCCATCGGTCAATCCTGACCAATCGTTATGTTTTGGCGCTTTTAAGAGCAGCGCCACCTATATTGTAATTCGAGAATAAATCAGTCATTTTAGTTTAACTTACCTGACATGTCGCTTTCTTGACCACTAACCACATCAACGATAAATACACAATACCCACAACATATTAGATTCACTGGCGATACAACAATTTATATCAAATAAAACAATGCAACAATTTGCATCTACCTGTTTGAAGAAAATTAATCACTGCTGCAATGTAAACTATTGCGTACGCGTGCTTTCATTTGCAATCGATCTAAATCAGTTTCAATCCTGTGACATCCAGTTCGGATACAATACAATTTCAAGTGCAACATAATTACTCAAGTTTGACAAGCTTGTATGGCTTGCCAAGCAATTCCAGTGTAACCAATACAATGATGATGATGTATAAAACCAAGAGCAAAACAAGGAAAACTTATTTCTGCTTTTTATTGAAATTTTTAACAAGAATTGAATTATTCTTATTTTAATCAATATACAAAAATAATTAAAGACACCAGTTGGATTAATTGAGTGTTACCATTCAGCAATCTAAGAAATGAGCCGCCATTAGTAAATCGAGAAGAATTGCTGGTTCTACATTGAATGACGGGATTTCCAGCGGGCTTTCCCCGTATTGGCCTTTGTAAGCCAAAAATTTTTAATTCATTTATTGGAAAATTACAAAAAGTTTTCTATTCAGGGTTAAGCAATTTTGGTTTGGATTCGACGGTGTTGGGCGAAGTTTAGCGAATGCCCGAATCGTGTCATGTTTTGGCGGACAAAAGTCGAAGGAAAATTTGACGTACAAATAATCGCGAAAACAGGTGTACTTAAGATTTTTTATATTTCTTTTCGTAATAAGTTTTGAGATCGAATAAGACAAAATACACTTTCCTAAAATAATCGACGACATTGTTGAATCCTTCGATTTCCGTAACAACTACCACGTTTCGCCTGCAATTAACGTTTATATGCAATTGGTTTTTTTCATTTTAGATATTAAAGAAAGGTAAAAATTAAGTTTCATTTTAAAATGGAAAGTTTTTTTTATTTTTATTGAGGTAACTAAATTAATAATTTTACGTAGCGGGGGAAGAGGGGGCATTAACTTTCCCGTCGATGACAATCTCTTGCGTTTCTAAAAATTGAACCGGGATCTCCCCTCCGGGATCCGCTGCATCCACCTGCCCAACTGGAACCGGATCGATCACTAAAGCCATTCTTTGTTGGTCGAAGAATTACCTGTGTAGATTTTGTAGGCGAAAACGAAGTTATTCGTAGGGATAAAATATAAAAGTCTTTCAATATGTGTTTTCTTAAACCATCATGATAGTGTGCGGCGTTTCTTTCATCGACAGTGTATGGCAAAGAAAATACGTTTTGGACAATAATCGAGAAAAGAGCTGGACTTAAGATTTTTAATTCATTTATTTGAAAATTACAAAAAGTTTTCTATTCAGGGTTAAGCAATTTTGGTTTGGATTCGACGGTGTTGGGCATACGATGGCACAGTAGATGCGATGGAGACGGTTTAACGGTTAGGCGTCGATAGATAGACAAAATTTCGAGTCTAAAAATAAGTGTTTTTACATATCAGCTTCGGTGAAATACGGAAAAATTTGACGTACAAATAATCGCGAAAACAGGTGTACTTTATTTTGATTGAGGTAACTAAATTTAGTGGACCAATAAATGGGACCCTTATAGAATGAATAAACAAATACTTCTATTATATTATATACCTTCACTTCTGAGGTTGGTGCTTGTTAAAATGTATTTAACATACGTTTCAACTGCACAAAGAATCGTTTTCTGGGCCTCACCGGTCATCTATTAAAGATAAGTTCAATAATAAAATTAAAAATCTCTTATAAATATATACAAACCTCTACATCTCGCAACTCGTTGATATACTAATCCAATCCTACTTTATCACAAAGTAGTTTTGGATTCGGCTCATTCAACTTCTGTGTTCTATTTAAGTAAAATAGAACACAGCTAATGTGTCTGATCGGGACAAGTCTCTTTTCTGTAAAAAAAATTGATTAATATTTGATTTTAATTATTGAACAACTAACTTAGGTAAATTTTCTAATTTTAAATTAGCTTGAAAAGCTTTCTCCGGAAAGCGCTCGTACAGGTCACGTGCCTGAATTTTTCCTTTCACGGAAGAAGCTTTGTACGCTTTAGTATTTTTGATAACTTCTTTAGGTGTTGAAACATTATCAACATTGTCTTCATAGTTATCCTCATTTCGGTCCTCATCATTGTCCTCAACATTGTCGTCAACTTCCACACTTTTAAGGCTTTTTAGAAGTTGGATGACTAAAATAAAATGTCAGTTGAAATAGATAATCAGACAGAAATAATATTACATTACCTCGGTCTCTGTATTACTTGTTTGCATAAAATGATCCGAAATGATGCCTCAACTAATCCAAACTGGATTCCAACGATTTTAGCTGTAGTTTGTCTTTCAAAAAACTTGTTCCTGACCTCTAGATTTATTCGTCCTGCTTCGACCTTTGAAAGCTTATGACATTCTTGCAAATACTGTGGTAAGTAACCCCTCGTATTCTTATTACATTTGGGACAAGGAATATTGATACGATTGGGCCTTCCAACTGCTCATCTTCTATATCGCTGTCCCAAGAAGTGTGAGTAGTATTATCCAAAAACCAATTATCAAACTCAAATGCTTGCTCTCTGTGGATCCTTTCTGCTGATTTGGCCTGCTCTTTTTTCCATTTCTGTTTATCCCAATCCAATCGCTTATCCTCAATTATTTTTTTCATCTCTGTTGGGATAATTCTGCTTGGAGATGTAGGATTCATCAGGTTCCATTTCCCGTTGGCAGCTAGATCTTTGCTGTTTTCCAACCATTCTCCTTCTTCCTTAAATGCCTCTTGTAATTTAGCAATCATGGTTGATGTGTTTTTGTGCTTTGATGTTTCGATGGAAGTCTGATGCCTCGGATTGCAGTGGATGCAGTAGACTGGCATAATACAGCTCCTAGCCCTGAATCACAAAGGGTTTAACCATATCAGGCATTAATAAGACTTGAGTTTTATCACACAGGATATCTTTAATTTCTTCAAAAGCTTTTGTTTGTGCTGGTCCCCATACAAATATAGCTTTCTCATGCATTATGTTAGTCAGTGGAGTAGCAATTTTGGCGTGATTAGGGATGAATTTCTTAAAGAAATTTGCTAAACCATGAAATCTTTGAATGTCTTTCGATGTTTTTGGAGTAGAAAACTTCCGTACTGAAGAAATCTTATCAGGATCGGGGGCCAATCCACTTGAAGTGATCAAATAACCCAAAAAATTTCGACTTCTCCTTATTTACCGATAAATTGGCTTTATCTAGACGTTCTAAAACATCTTTGATGTGATTGAGATGATCTTTCCAATTTTGTGAAAAAATAATCACATCATCTAAATAGACTAACGGATGTTTATAGAAGGCGTCGCCCATTACTCGCTCCATGAGAAATTGAAAGGTTCATGGCGCATTGCACAATCCAAATGGCATGCGTATGAACTGGTAGTATCTTTTCGACCTGATAATAACCTTTGGTAAGGTCAAGAGAGGTGAAATATTTTGCCTGATTGGTATTGTGCATTAGCAAATCAATACTGGGCATTTGAATTGCATTGATTTTGGTGATTGCATTCAACCACCGATAATCGATATGAGTTGTTTGGTTTATTACGGGGTGACTTATATAAGGTTCCGTAGATTTTTCGATTAGGTTATCCGCCTCTAATTCTTTCACTAATTTAGTCATAATGGCAATTTTGGCAGGATTATACATGTTAATTGGTTTGTTTTTTCCATTTCGCGTCTTTTTTTAACGTAATTTTATGTTTAATTATGTTTGTGCATCTGACTTTATCTCTAAAGACGTTTTTGATGTTGGAAATTATTTCTAACAATTTAGATTTTTCTTCTTCGGAACAATCACAATCTTTTATCAACAATTCTTCCTAATTGTCGGGTGTATGTGTAATTGTTCCATCATCCTTCATTATTCGTAATCTGGCTAGATTACTGTTTAGGTGTGACTACTGCCACAGCAACCTAAAATTAGGAAAATAATATTCCATTTATTTTCTAATATAAAATATAAAACACTCTTTGGAGAGTAATTTAATTAGTTGATCAGAATTTTCTACAAGTAATGCTGAGTATCTCTTAGTTTTGGCAAAAATAATTCTGTTCCAGGGTAGATGCAAAAATCTCATCATTGTCTGTGAGTTGCTGCCATGTGCCATTTGTCCTAGTACCTGCATAACTTACATAGAAAAGAAATTGAAATACTGATTCTAATATTAAATGTGTGTGCTTACCTGATAATAATATTCTATGTTTTTTCTTAAGACTAATTTCTCCATTCTTATTTTCACAGCAGAAGGTTTTACTGCACAAAGCATCACTGATACTGCTTGACTTTTTGATGAATGGACATTAGTATAATCCTGTCTTGGACGCAACTTGTGATGAGAATAATTAATGAAGGGCATAATGGGTTGATATAAACACATAATAATGGTTAGCTGGGATGCTGTGCTGCAAGCCTTCTTGCAAGCATGGTTCTGAAAAGGGGTTTGGAGAGGCTTCACTCATCATGACTGCAAATGTGGGGTTTTGCATCCACAAAATTAAACACTCTGAATTGAAATCACATAATTGTAGATTAATTATTTATTTATTTATCTTATAAAATATCTACATAATAATTTGTAAACTTACTACTTATATACAGGACTTTTAGCTTCTTAGCGTGGCCAATCTCCATCAGTGGGTTTCTTTTCTCGTTTCCAGGCAACTGCGTAGATGTTACCCTCCTCCAAATCATTGAGATCTGCATCCACAATCCAAGTACAGTCAACAACTGAATATGTGAGGGTGAGTATCTTGTGTTGGTTGCAATACTTTGAAAGCAAACATGTCAACGGATTTGGCTAACAAAAATGGCTGTGATTGGCTGTTGGATGGTGATGTCTGGGGTCGGCGCTAGGGATTCCTGTAGCGTTTGCAGTTTGTAAAATCGTATCCGCGAATCCCCAATAAAGAAGGGGTGCCCTCTTACGGCAAAGGAGTGGACTCTGGGTGGAGGTCGGAGCCCGCCGTCCAAGAGTCACAGTCTGTTAAAAACAGCATGTTTTCTTGGATCTGTGATTGAAAAGGATTTTAAATAAATTATTGCAAAAAACAAAACAATGCAAAAACAAATAATTGCCATACTTACAGAAAGCATTCGGCTAATTCGATTGGCAGTCATGTTTGCCCCACCATATTAAACATTGTTTTGTTACTTGCCATCACTCTAAACACCCTTACTCGCGTTGGTTACTCTAGACAAACATTCTGCCGTACAGCCCATGTGACCACTCATGGAGACTGTAGCAGGCAGATCTTTTTGCTACTGAGCGTCACAGTGATGAATGGTGAGAAGGAGCAGAGTCAGCAGTTGTCTCTGCTAAGGTTAGGACTGTGGCAGCTCTTCTTACAAGTTCTCACCCTCTGCTCTCCCAGCAACGTCTCTCTCTCACTACACCACTCAGCTCTCTCCTCTGTTAATAATAGTTTATTTCAAACATGACTTAAAAACGTTATAAAATTATAGTTACCATTTGATCTTACATCAGCCTCTAATGCCGCAATCTCTTCAACTAAAACTTTGAGGATAATTTCAAGTTCTGGTAGTTCCATAACTGAACTCAATAAGAATTCGTATCCTTCATCAACAGCTTGCTGAATTTGTTCTTCTTTCTGTTCCAACTTCTTTTTCTCCTTCTTGTTGAGATGTTTTAATTGATGATTGCCCTTCTTATTATCAATTTAAGTGATTTTAGAGAATTTCGAAATCTGGTGGCAAAGTGTTAAATACGAGTTGAGAGTAGTCAGGTCATGCTGCAAGTCGATCCATCCAATTTGATAACCTTGTGACTTCTTCTGTGATACGAACAGTACAAACTTTTGAATGGTTTGAACATATCAGTTGAGTAGCCGGATCAAAGAGATTCAAAAACTTCGTAATCAACTCCCTATGTTCACCATCATTTAACTTTCTAATTTCCAACAGCAATAGCTCTTTGATCAATGGAAATATAGCTGCAAATGAATGTTTGGGGTGATATATTTCTCACCATACAACCTTTCAGTTTCTCTGCAAAAAGTCAACATTAACTGGTCGACTAACTGTAAAGTCGATTCGCTTATTATTTTGGAGGACAGGGACAGCTGCAACATGCCAATACAAAGAATCGCCAACATTTAAGGTGTTCATTTGATATGCGTCTTTTTAATAAAAAAAATAGAAAAAAAATGTTTGTCTAGCTTTTCCACTGGTCAGCAGTAAATGATGAAAACCCAGAATAAATTTTTTTGGGAATTCTACCCAGTCTTAAAGGCACTAAGAAATTGTCCATTTCAGACTGTATTGTATGGCAAATCTCCTTAGTGATAATTTTTTGTTCAAGCCAATGTGACGTAAGCCTCTTTGCAGTGCCAAGAAATAAATTATGCATTGGATCTAAAATTAAAGAAATGTATATATGTGAATAAGTTTTATTTTTTATGACTACAGTATAAACCTATTACATGTCCTCGATAATGTAGGGGTGCGGCAGAAATGGCCACCGTTGTAGCATTAAGTTTGCCAATAATAGAGGAAAGATCTCGAATTGAACAAGAATCTGCTTGAAGTAACCTGTCAAGAGAAGTGAAAATATTCTGTATCCTGTCCGGGGGCAAAGAGACACTCATAAAAAATGAATCGATTAGAAAACCTAAAAAGGTTATGGAAGTTTACGTAGCAAACTAATGTTTTTATCATTGTCAGCCATGTACGCATCAACAATGTCCGACGCACGACTTTGTAATTTATCCACTCCTTGATTGCACCTAACATTCAACGAAAAGATTTCAAATCTGGCACTGCCACTACCCATACCTGGTTTATGAACTACCGCTTCCTGACGAGCTACTGGGTTTCCTTTCTGTGCCATAAGTTCCGCCATCGCCGAAATTAACAATGTCTTAGCATTTTTCAGTTTTACTCTTGTACTGATCCAAGAAAGTTTTAGAAAAGGAATAGTTGCAGTCGCCAAAATAAACACCGCATTCACCAGTGGTTGCGTGTGGATTAAATCTGGTAGTAGACGTTCCAATTGAATTGACAAAGTCTGGACTGTTTGCAGCAAAATACCCAGGAAACATGCTTTCAGACTCTGGAGTGAGTCGAGGACATTAACTACATGACCCATTACTAGTAGATATTCTGATAAAAACGCTCGTTCTGATGGCGTGTGTCCAACCAACTTTAACTTTAAGAAAATTCCATCGACTGCCGCGGTAGGAATCTCGAGTATTCTCTTCACTGCACGGTACAACGAATTCCACCTCGTGTTTACAGGCACAAGTAATGCTAACTGTGTGTAATTACGAATTACATCGCCTCCAACAGTGCTTCGGGAGTAACGATTGGTGTTTCGGCGCCGATCACATTGTTGGCGAGTATCGGCGGAGGATCCAAGAAAGCGCGGCGCGCTTGAAGTGATTGTTGCCGATGGCTCAGTTCATTGCTGTCTCTCAGCGTCTCGTTTCGCCATTTGGGCTTTATGGTTCCCGTGCTTCTGCGCTCTGTACCGAAACTTTGCTTCGGTATTCACGTGGATTGTTCGGACGCCACGAGCCGTCGCATGTCCAGCAATCCTTCTGAAATGCTTGGACGGGCGGTTGGTTGTTGGTGAGGAGTTTGGACGATGGTACCTATTATGGTTGTTTTCGTTTCCTCGGCAGTCAATTTCTTAGGCACAGATTGCCTGTGTGGCGGTCGAAGAACCTTTTGCGACGTCGTCGCTTCGGTTTTCTTTGTAGTAACACTGGAAGAGGCAGTCGGCGGCGGCGAGAGAGAGTACGCTTTTTGTCGCCGTTTTCAATTTTTTCTTCGGGGGTTCCGTCGGTGTGGCATTCGCCGCATGCGCTTCTTCCCTGTCTGCGAGTGCCCTTTCGCGCCCCGCGCGAGATCTGACACGCATCCAGTTGATTCTCCGATGATGCTTCGGAATTGGTTGACCGGGAAGCGTCATAAATGTGACAAACCATTGCTCGAGTGGTTCGGTCGTCAATACAATCAAATCTCTGTCGCAATTCATGCAAGGGATTCTCGATTGGCTTAACAACACAATGTATCCAAAACCTTGGCAAATTGGGCATGTTACCCATTCGTTATTCTGGTGGTTTTCCATCCTTAGATTGAAAATGTTACACGTTGTCTCAAGCATCGCTTGATTCAATGTTTTTACCGGTGGCATATTGTTTAATTCTTTGTCTGAAGAATTGTTAGCCGTATTGTCGGAATCAATTGTGTAAGATTCGGTTGATCGAGTGGGAAGACCGCCTGCCGGTGATTTCCACGTGGCTTTACTAGTTCTCGTCGATGACTAACTGTACCACAAGGCAGGATCGCAGCAAACAAAATGGACAAAGGAGATTAAGTCAGGAACCAATTGGAGCCTAGTAGATTGGGTTAGAATAGCCATTCAAGGAGAAGGGGGAGTGCTGCGATCCGGATATTTATTAAACAAAATATTAATAATACGCAGGCGAGATGCAGTTTATAGGACTTAAACTCTTAAAATTGTCTAGGAATATGAAATGAATAAAAGTTTAAATACAACCCAGTTGCAAAAATATACAATCACTCCATCTTTTCAAATAAAGTGCTTTTTCTTTCAATCACTGTGTAGTTATGAAATAGAAAAATTATCTGAAACCAACTAAACTAGGTTAATTTGAAGAACTGATCTCTAACTCCACTTTTGTTAATCTAACCAGATTTCCAGGAGTTCTTATGGCTAAATGTCTAATTTGCCCAGGCTCACTTTTAGAAGAACTGATTTGACATAATTTGTGGTGTAGTTGGGCTTGGTGTTTGGGTGTATCGCATCATTCCTGTGTGTTGTGCTGCTGATTTTGGTGTTGATGTGCGCGACAAATTATTTTCTAGATCTTCTTGATCTTTTTGATTTTCTTGCACATCATCGTAGTCATCGTGAGATTCTTCAATTTCCTCTTCTCCCAACAGTGTCCTTTCCAATATTTCTTGGCAGGTATAGCTCTGTTCAGCTTCATTGCCTAATGTTCTAAAAGATGCATTTTGTATTGAAGGTTTTTATAATGATAATCAAATAATCATACTTACTGTCGTGATTTTATATAATCACGAATAAACCCCATCTGGTTAAAAAGGATCCATGATTTTTTTTTGTTCCCACCAGCTTCACCCGATAGTTTTTTGCTGGTGCGAACTTCACGCCAATATCTATCCCTCAGCACCTTCCACCGACTCATTATTACTGGCACTAAAATGTTTTAAAACAATTAGTTAAGACAATGTATTTGTTTAGACAAAATGGGTTTTTAGGCCCGAGAAAATGTTTTTTCATATTCGAAAATGCGGTCGTCAACTTTTTCTTTTTCAAATCGAAAAAAAAAAAACATACAGGCTAGTGCAGATTTTGACTACCAATCGAATGAGACTGGTTTCAAAATTGTTGGACTTCATTTCAACATATTAAAGCATTTTTCGTGCCGAGACCCAAAAACTTACCTGTTACGTTAATTTCATGGGCGATTTCTGTCGAAGCATTTTCTTTCGGAATTTTTTGCTTATAAGCAGCCAAATTTGTTTGCCAGATTATTGGTCTGGCACGAACTAACTCGATTAGCATCTCATCATATTTACCGCTAGCCATACTGATTTGAACCGCCGCCATTTTTAAAAACAATTTCTATGTGGTAAAGTCTCACCAACCAAACGTGAATCGGCGAGAGTTGAAGTCGATCGTGATTGGTTGGATGCAAGACCTTTCCTTGCGTTGCGTCGCTTACTTCAACTCGGAGTTGAAGCAGGAATTGGAGTCAACGTCAAGAATTTTTGGATGCAAGCAGCTTGAATTGCGTCAGTTTTTTTGCGTGTTGCGTCTAGTGTGAACACAAGTGTGAACCCACCTTAATGCCGCAATCTCTTCAACTAAAACTTTCAAGTTCTGGAAGTTCCATAACTGAACTCAATAAGAATTCGTATTTTTCATCAACAGCTTGCTGCATTCGTTCTTCTTTCTGTTCCAACTTCTTTTTCTCCTTCTTGTTGAGATGTTTTAATTGATGAGCCCCCTTCTTATTATCAATTTCAGTGATTTTAGAGAATTTCGAAATCTGGTGGCAAAGCGTTAAGTACGAGTTGAGAGTAGTCAGGGGTTGCTGCACGTCGATCCATCCAATTTGATAACCTTGTGACTTCTTCTGTGATACGAACAGTACAAACTTTTGAATGGTTTAAACATGTTGGTTGATTAGCCGGATCAAAGAGATTCAAAAACTTCGTAATCAACCCCGTATGTTCACTAATATAAAAAGCATTGTTTTAAATCTTCAAATAAGAAAAAAATGTAAAACTATTAAACCTTATCTGGAATATAAGTTACAATTTTTAAAACTCACTTTGGCATTAATTGCAAAGATCCTGAGCTTGCATTAAGTTGAGGCTCTTCGCATAGCGTAGCAAATTCTCATACGCGGCTAGAGTCTTGCCAGTCATAAGCACAAAAAGAATAGGCAGTGCAAATCCATTTGTAACAGCAAATATGGTGAACAGTTGATAATAAGGCAAAGGAACAACTCAATGTCCCATCCATCTGGTAAAACGTTGCATTTGAGGCCCTGTGAATACTAACATTTCTACATCACCAGCGACCAGTCGCTTTCGAAAAAAAATCTCGTCTTCGATCGTTTTGCCATACATCATTTCTGGTAGCAGCTAAGCTAATTCCTCTGGAGAGTCAGATAATACTGGGAAATTCCGACGTCGCTTTTTTGCTATTCTCGACTCCACGGATCTGAATGGTAAATGGTGCATAAGATGGCTGAAGGCTCTTCTTCAGCATGTGTTTTAACAAAAACTGCAAACCGCCTGTTTGCTACATCTCTTCAAGAAAACCTAGTAGCAATAAATCATCTGCATCGGAAAAATCGTCCAAAAGCAATAAATTCTCCGTGTTTCTACAGTAACATGCGCTTTTAGTACGCTATTCAACATATAGACGGCGCTGAGTACACGGCGCTCCAAACAAAGATAATTAATTTACACGACCTGGAGCAGAACCATTAACAACGACCCGGGAAGGGGAACATCTAGCCAGACGTAATGTCAGATATTGGCGCTCCAGCATGAACGCCTAGCAGAACCTCTCCAATGATGTCGAGAGTGAGTCAAACCGCCAAAACTTGGGGTTTTATGCACTCTCAGGTCCTGCGCACAAAATGTGCTAGAAAGCTTATTTTGGTGTAACAAAGGGATTTGCAACACCAAAATCCTTGCTTTTGCTAAATACCCTGGCTAAAAGAGGGTGAAGTGTGCCCTGGGAGTTTCCACCCCCAAGACACACTTCACAAGTGTTTGGCGTGTGCCTAAACCAGAGCAATTAAATAAATACTCCGTAATTTTTAAGTGGTGCTAATGATTTTATGTGAAATAAAATCAGGATCACCACATTTTTTATCACACTGTTTAATGTTTCTGGCATATTATTTATGTATGGTTTATTTTGTAAACCAATCTCCATTACAGACTTACTGCATGAAAATGTTTCTATTAAATGACCTGGAGCATAGTATTGCGATAAGTGGTAACCAAAAGAAAAAAATCCCCCAACTTAAAAGTAACGTCTCTACTGAATATTGACAAATGATCTGGATTGTCATGACAACAAAACTTCAGGAGATCATTTATTTGTCGATCTTTGTATAAAATGATTTGTGGAGAAGTGGATTCTAAACTCAATTCTCTGATCAAATCTTTCTGCTCTCCTTGCATCATGCTGTAAACACTTAACATGGGTGCTCTCCGTGGGAGGTTGGATGAAATAATAACCGACTCCACTGACCAGCCTAGCTCTATGGAAAGAGATAATATTCCCACATTTGAGGAGTTGATAAGAGCGCCTACGATAACTCCAGAAAGCATAAAAACTGTTTTACAGGAGGAGGGCTCGCGTCCTTTAAATATCGCTTCGGCTCCATCAGTAATCGAGCCAGATGCACGCCCTGAGGTGCCTGGTTTGAGGGAGTATCTCCATGAGATGGAGGTAGCAATCTCCGCGAGACTGGATTGGGCCATTCACGCACAATTGCATGATTGGACCGAGGATACGGTCGAGCGCGTGAGACAAGTGGTGGAGGGCCGTACTGCTTTACAACCGCCGTTGGTGGAGGGAATCCCATTGATTCCGCCGCCACAGGAACCTCATATCATCCTGGGCGGTGTGAGGCAGCCTCTCTCCAATGTCGAACCTCATCTTCCCGGAGCTGCGTCCATAATTCTAACGCCTAGTGAGATAATTCAGGGTGGGGCCCGTGTGAGACCTTATGTGCAAGGGAGGGTCCATGTGCAGACCAGTCTGGAAGATCCAGCTGTGTCTAAAATTAACAGCGACGTTATGCGATCAATAATTCGCAGCAAAGCGTCGGTTATGGGTACACAGCCATCTGTACCTTTAAGTCAGCTGGAAAGAGAGCAAGGTTCAGCCCAAGGGAGGTCAGCACTTAACGCGCCTCCTCAAACGCGTGCTGTGCCTCCGCAAACTCATGCTGGTCCTCCACTGCCGCCATTTCCATCGGCTGGAGTCCAACAGCAGCAGCAATGGCGACAGCAACCCCCTCACTTTGCCCACCATCAGGGGATGAAGATGGGAAAGCTACCAGAATTTGAGGTGGGCAAGGGAGCATATAATGCCGTAGACTTGTTCCTAACCCAGTTGTTGGCTCATTTCTACACTTTGGGAATGAGTGAGCAGCTGTATCTCGAGTTATACGTGCCACAAGCTTTAAAAGGTGAGGCACTAGATTGGTATGTTGACCTGCTTCCCAAACCAATCTTATGGGAAGAGTTCGCGCAAATGTTCAAAGACGCGTTCTCACTTACCGTGGCTGAAGCTACTGTTAATTTAGCAGAAAAGCGACAGGCCATGGGGAAGCCAAACAAAAAAATGTATGAACAAAACCTGAAAACAACTTAGGAGAAGCTAGCGGATCATTTTGACATTATCAAACCGGTGTTTACAGCACGTGATGTCAAACAGGTTAAAAACGTAAAATTTGAGATGCCAACAAAAACTAAAATTTCATCATGTGAAATTTACTCTCTTTTGGAACTCAGCTCACGATTTTGGTGATGTGATCGTCTCCAATTTTTATTTTTGCAAACCCTTCTACAAGTATTGTTGGACTTGCTAATCTTGTTTTGACTAGGAGCAAGGAAAATTGAGAACTTGAACAAGTAATATTCGTTGATATCACGTTTAAGTGTGCTCATTTATATGTCACTGTGTTGGCTGTACGTAATATTGAAATGATCGGCGATGTAGTGCAAGACTTGGTTGAGGTTGTGCAGGTGGAGTCCAGACAGTCATCTAAACTGTCTGATCTTCTAAAGTTCTACATTTGAATTGATTTGCAGATATTTCCTATAAGAAATTTCCGACTTGTTTAATAAAGAACCAATTGAATTTAAAACAACAGTCATTCTGAATAATTCAAACACAGTTAGGTGAATCACTTAAAGCATGTAACAATATATACCACATAATATATCCAACCCTTGGGAAACATTCAGTATCGACCTGATGGGCCAAAAAACCGCAGGAAGACCACAGTTGCAATGGATTCTGGTCATCATTGACCAATGTACCAAATGGATAGAACTACTACTTGCTCTAACCAAAGCTTCAAGCAAAAGTATCGCTAAAATATTAAGGGATGTTTCCCACCGTCGGGGATATCCCAATAAAATAATAAGTGATAACGGGAAGCAATTTTGAGTACTACCTACAGTGATTTTTGCAAAAAACATCACCTAGATATTGCTCATGTAACAAGTTCTTGATGGCGCTACAAGATACAGTTTGTTACAAAAAGAAGCTGCCATGGCACAAAATTCCTAGAGAATTGGTATTGAATGTTGAAAATTGGTGGGACGATCAGACCTATAGTCAAAAGTTCAGGCACTAGAGAAATGTCGAGCGCCTAAGAATGTGCCGGAAGTGAGGAACTATTTAGGTATGACGGGTTTTATTGACGTTTTATTATAGGAATTTCTCCACAATAGCCTCATGTCTTACAAACCTACTTAGGAAAGACATGACATTTGACTGGGGAGAAGCCAAACTATTGGCTTACAAAAATTTAAAGGAGCAATTGATAAATGGACCCATTTTCTTTTTGCCTGATTGGGAGAAGTTCTTTCTGGAAACGGATGCCAGTGGAAAAAGGTTGGGGGCTGCCTTGCAGCAAAAAGTGAATGGCCGTATGCACCCAGTGGCTTTTGCACGTAGACGTCTGAATAAGGCAGAGGAGGTACAGTGGAAGCCATCGGATGTGTGTTTGGTGTGAAGCATTTCACGTGTTATCTAATAGGCAGAAAATTTACGCTTAGCACTGAGCATGCACCCCTCACCTTCCTTTTGCAAAATTCGCATGCATAGGCACAATTTATATGATGGAGCATGAAACTGCACATCATATATAAATTTCCCACATAGGATAAAAAAGCGCGAGCAGTTTCTCGATGTTTCTTGACAGCGTCCTTGCGGTACAGTTCGCCGACCGCCGACCGCTCGAGAAAAAGTACCTGCGAGGATGACGCCCATGCACACGCAGTACTGGTAGATGGGAACATCGTGAAAATCGACGAAGAAGTAGAGCTAACTGGCATAAAAATCCCGATGTCTCTCATCAGCGACGTCGCCATTAAAATGGGCGATTTTGCCAACACATCTAAATTTTCACCATTTTATAATTTTAAATAAACTTGGATTTTTGTGGAAAAAACAACAAACACAAGTCAATATATTAACGTATCCATTTGTCAATGAAACCAATCTCATTACTCAAGTTTAATTCATTAGCTGTCATTTTTGCTTGAACGAGCAAGCGTAACGTCCACTGACCCACCGAGGGTGAATTGTCGAGACAAAGCAAAGTGGCTTCTTCGACTGAGTCAGTAGTGGCCGTGCTGGAAGAATTCCCCTTTCCAGTGCCTAGCCAAGAGAATGAGGTGTGAAACATTAGTCTACTCTGCTTTGAAACCTAAAACTTTCATGTTGGAATGTATTTCAAAATTAAATTATTTCTTTTCTTTTGTGTTTCCTCTCTTCCACTTACAAGTATGATCGAATAAAATGTCCTAATTGAGGTTTAGCTTGGTTGCCTCAATATTTTTAGGTTACAAAGCTGAGTTACAATGCTGAGTAGACTAATGTTTCAGACCGTTTTTCTCAAAACTTTTAAGTAAGAAATAATTTTTTTAAGAACAGTTCTAGACTAATTAGATGCTGCTCTACAACTTTCTAATTCACTTTTTTGCTCTATCTGTCATGGTTCTCGAGTTACAATATGAATGACCTTGAAGATGACTTCTGAGGTCAAGTTGGATATCATAATTGGATTCCCCCCGACATACTACCCTTACAATAATTTTGCTGAATCAACATCTAGAACAGTTTGGGAATTATTTACATAGAACCAGACTTTCTGACCACCCTGTATAAGACTGTCTGGAGAAGCACCAAGAAAGGGGAACTCGCAACTTAGAAACAAACTGCTTTCTGATGCCTTAAAGTTGTTGTGTAGTGCATTACTCTGTTCTTTGTACTTCTGTAATGCAATATTTTCGTTATCACAACCCCAACTAAAAAAAGTAAAATATTAAATGTTATTTAAATTTGGAATAGTTCGAATAAATTCTACCTAGTTGCTGTTGTGAAGTGAAGCAAATTTTTTGCAGGATAACAAATACTTTTTACCAAGCTCACGGGTGGCTTTTGTAAACCGACCATAGCTGTAATCACGAAAGGATTGTTTATCCACGACAGATAACGGCAACATTTCCTCCACAACGTAACGAATTAACAACGAATTGCTCTTCTTTTCGCTTAAAACTGGAAACACTCCCGGTCCCGAGCCATCCAATAATTAGTTCAAATTCGGAGTTTGGTCAGTTTTTGGGGTGAATTTACCCTCAAAACCGTCCGCTTCTTCCGTTTTCCAAGCTGCGAGGAGAAGCTGGTCAAGCTTTATCGCCTCGCTCAAGTCTTCGTCGATGGTGTCCGTCGTGGATTCTGGAATCCTCAACTTTGCCATCTTGTCGGCCATAATATCGACGCGGATCTGGTTGTTGTCCACCAGAGGCGGCAACACCTGCTCTGCATCGCCCTGCTTCGAAGTTCCGGGCTGAGGTTCTGTCTGAATCCCTTCTGCAATCGTCGTCGTTTCGCGAAATTGTCGTCTTTTTTTCTTTCACTGATCTTGCCTTCTTAGCGTTTCGTCTCCTCTGATCCTTGAGTCGGTGGGCCTCGGCACGTTGCTGTTCCAAGGTCCAGTCCGGTTTCGATCGGGCGACTTTGGCCAAGCAGGCAGTCAGAGTTGCGGATTGCGTTGATCCGCGAGGTTTAGGGATCACGGCCAATACTTTCTGCTTTTTGGGAGCCGATTGCTGGTCGTCATCCAGCTCCTCATTCATAATTTCTGCCCAGTTTTTGGGCTTTGGGTTGCTTATGGTAACCCTGCCCTCGACTGGCTTTGAACTCGACGTCGATGGTGTTGGTTGGGGAAGTCCAACCGCACCTTCTGTCGCTCGTGTGGATTTGGGTGTTGGTTGGGGTGGTCCAACCGCACCTGAGTCCGTCTGGGTTGCCGTCCGCTTTGGTTGATTGCGTTCAACCGTACGGGGGCAATGGTTAAAAGCTGGGCGTTTCGGTCGTCGTCGTCAGTAATCGTCAAAGTCGTCGTGGATGTTGAACAATCCGTCTGCTACCATTTGTTGGAAATAGCGTGTTTCAAACAATACAATAATTACAAGTGATTTTATTTAAAACATTTCACAGGTTATGCAGTATATCACACTGGTCAGCCCTGATTGGCTGTTACATTAGCCTTTCCTGTTCTTGATATAGCTAAAATATTTGGAATTTCTACACCAACTGTGAGTAGATTATTCACAACATGGATCACTTTAATGTTTCATAATTTCAAAAAAATGTTTGCAATTCCTTCATTGGATGCAACCAAACAAGCTGTACCTCCACAATTTAAAGACTATCCAGATACAACCATCATAATTGATTGTACTGAAGTAAAAGTTCAAAAAGCATTTGCATTAAGAGCACAGAGAGAGACATTTTCTAATTATAAACATACTTACACTGTTAAAGCATTAATTGGGATTACTCCTGCGGGTTTGGTTTGTTTTGTAAGTACTCTGTATGATGGGTCTGCATCTGATAAACACATAGTAAAAGATTCTGGTTTTTTGGAATTAATGACCCCTGGCCACTGCATTAAGGCAGATAAAGGCTTTGAAATAGAGACCATGTTACCAATTGGGGTGAAATTGAAAATCCCACCAAAGTTTATGAAAAAAAAAAAATTCAGATGCCAGAAAAGGATGTTTTTGACACTAGGAAAATAGCTAATGTCCGAGTGCATGTAGAAAGAGCAATAAGGAGAATTAAAACATTTCATATACTAGATCATGCTTTTCCATTGGCATTAATTGATATTTCTGAACAGATTGTAGCTGTTTGTTCTTTTCTAACAAATTTTAAACCAGCTTCAGTTGGGGCCGTCAGTGTCAGCGAAAACAACGGAGCAGACAATTGCTCGCTCCAGATTTCTTTTAATTCATCAGGAGTTTTCTTCGTCAATCTCGGTTTTAGTGAATCAGCTTCGGCTGTTTCGCTCGTGATTGTCGCCGCTGCTGGCGCCTTCGACGTGGCAGCAACGGTAGGGTTCATGCGGCGTTGGTAATCGGCAACTTTTCGCCAATGTTGACGCTTTTTGGCTTCGTGATTGACTTCTTTTTCGCTCCAAGTTGGATGTTCCGCATAAACAACCTTTCGGAATTCTAGCAATTCTTTGGTGATGTTGCTAGGTAGTTCCATGGCTTCAGCCATTGGTTTTGTAGATGTGGAAGAGGTCTTTGCCCTTGTTTGTGGTTTGACCGTCGAACTTTGGCTCGAGGTCTCCACTTGTGGCTGCGGTTCGACTGTCGAACTTTTGTTCGAGGTTTTCACTTTTTTTCTTGGTGGCTGCATTGGAACAGAGGGCGTAGGAATTGTACCTAATACGATTTCCGCGTCCCTCACTCTATCGGCTTGACATCGAACCTTCCTCCATGGGACGATGCGACGGTGATCGGGAAGTTCTTGGCCCGGGCGCGACATGATAAACACGAACCACTGTTCCATTGGTCGATAGCGAGTTGTTGTGTTCTGTAAGACCATTTCCAAGACACATGGTAGAGTTTGTAAGAAAAATCGTGAAAGTTCTGATACATTTTATTAAAATGCTATGTGATATTAATAGAAAATACATTGAGTTGTGTAAACACATGTTAGGAATTAGAATTTGAGGTTAGAAAAGGGGGGGGGGGGGGCTTTGATGTTAGTATTAGCTTTACCGCCCACTTTTTCCAAATGTTGAGACTTGCAATGAGGTCTGTAAGATCATTATAAACGCTAGCATCTGAAAATATAAAACAATGTAATCTGAAATAAATATATCCAAAGTGTACGATCTAACTTATTCTCTTTCCTCAGATTTGTTGATATTAACAAGAATTGGATGTACTGCTGAGAGAACACAGAATTTTCTGAATGGATTCACCAACCACCTATTGTGGTGATCTCAAAATATTCACCAACTTAGAAGATTAAATTAATTATCTTCTAATTAATTTGACTGTGGCACACGCCAAGTCAGATCATGTGACCGAGGGGAGAAATCCTCTCTAGGCACATATCACCCCAGGTTGTCCGGGGTGAAAACGGTTATTAGCCGTTATGGTGCAATATGGTGTAATAACCACTAGTTGCACCCATTTGAGCTAAGTGCGCAGGTTTTCTGCGCAATATTGAAGCGTGCTGGGCTCGCGTCTTGGCTCAAATCGGGACTCTGAAAAATACAACAACAACCTCAACATCACTGCGATATTTGCTCCGACAATACGTATTGATAGAGGACCGTTGTAACTCAGTTTCATCTGCTATCTTTGTGTCATCCAAAGCACAAAGCCAGCAATTCAGCTTGAATTAGCCGTCGCTAATTCCAGCTATCGAGAAGAAGAAGTTTCCTGATCCAAGTGAACCATCGCCATCGTTGCCGCGCGAACGGCAACCATCGCCATCGTACCTGGACCAGACGCCTACAGCCGTCAACCACCGCCGCCGAGCCGTCGCACGAGCCGTAGAAGAAACCCACGAGAACCATCGTCTTCGACCATCGTTCGTGAGTTTGCCGAGAACGAAGACATTTGCCTTCGATCAACAACATCTCGTTGTTTAAGCGCCATTTCTGACGCTTTGTAGCTTGCAACAGTCGTTGCAAGCCCTTCCTTTGTTTCATTGTTTCCCGCTCATTTTATTCTTGCGACTTGTTGCATATCGTGATATTCATAATCATTATTAATATATATATTGTAATTTAAACCGAATAAATAATTGTGTGATTTTTATTACCATAATAAACTGTCTTTTTATTCCTATTTTCGTAAACTTAACCCTAGACAAGTTTCGGCCGCGATATAAGTCTTGTTAAGCATTCACCTGCGGTTTCGTGCTTATTTATTAGAAATAAGTGCGATAATAACCCGGATCGCAGCACGTGGGGGCCCGTCCGGGATAGTCATTGTATAAATTTTGATAGTTTAAAATTTACCCGCCATTTTTATCTTGCTTATCTTTCTTCTCTATCCTTTCTTTGTCTTCATTTGAAAAATGGCGACTCCTTCAGAGAAGAGACCGAGAGGAAGGCCGGCGAAGAGACGAGTGGCGATCGATCTACCAGTCGTGGATCAAGAAGTGACTAAGTCACAAGAACTGTTTGAAGCCATGGATCAAACAGCTAACTGTAACTCGGCACAGTTAATCGTGAATGAATTCACGCAAGCGTTGGAGCGACAACAGCCATCCCCGCCAAGCGGCCAGTTGGACTTAAACAATCCAACTGGAAGTGGCCGTTCCAAGTCGCAAAACGATGATTTGAATTTACGAATTCAATCATCAAGTGCAGAGCACTCGCTGAATTCATCACCGGTTCAAGGTGCAGCACAACAAGATTCTGAGAACTCCAATATGGAAGTTTCTCATTCTCCCGTGCGTGTTACCATGATGGACGCACTCCGTGAGCAAGCTAGGCTCGAGGGAGTAATAGTCACTAGCGAAATGACTGTGGAACAAATCCACAAAGCTATGGTTCGCAAACAAAGTCAAAAAGACGTTGAAATCGTCAGAACAAGCTTGCAAGCAGAGTTCGAGCGAATGCGTGCAGAAATGCATCAGCAAAATGCCGAACTAAAACAACAACGTGCGAATGACCATGTTAAGTTGTTACAATTAGAGCAGGAAAAAGCTTCCTGGCTAATTACTGACGAAGAGCAACAACAAAGGCTCGAGCAACTAAATCAAGCCCAAAAAGATTTAGAAATTGCTAATGAAAATTTGAGATTGGCCAACGCAAATTTGCGAGAAGCCAACACGAATTTAATGACTGCCGAACTAACCGCCCCAGTTCGAGCGAGGGAAGAAATTCCCTCCACTTCTCGAAATTACGAGAATCATGCTGCAGAGCAAGCAGCAAGAGCTAAGAGATTAGCACAACGAGAAAACGAAGTATTTCTCGCTCGACAGCAGTCCGTAATTGATGCTGGTCAAGCCGCCAAAAGTCAAAGTACTGCAGAGCAGTTATTACGTGCCGACTTAGCTGCGCAAGCTCGTGAAAACGAAATTCTTCGCGCAGATCTGTTGACGGTACAAGAGAACTTTGCAGTAGTCGTACAAAAAGTACAAGACGTTTGCGGCGAAGATAATTTTGCAAAGCCAGCCCCAGTTTTGCAAAAAGGTGCTTCCAAATCACCTGAGTTGATTGATTTAACATCAGCTAAACCAAAAGTCAGTCGACAATCAAGTTGGACTGACAGCGATGACTCACGCAGTAGTCGTGGAAGCCGTAATAGTCATCACAGTCGCAAAAAGAGAAAGCGACAACCAGACCCGACCGAATATCATTCCCCAAAAGTTCCGCAAAATTCGGATAGATTCTTTAGCAATAGTGACCAATTAATTGGATTGCTGGCGAAAAAGAATAAAGAACGTGAGAAACCACACGATCGTGGACGGTCACACGATAATCCGCGAGAAGGCTCACCAAAACGAGATTGTCACAACGACATCCGTGATGGGCCGAGATACCGTGGAAATCCACCAGGTGGTGACCCACCAGGTGGAGACAGTTCAGATGGACATGGAGGTGGCCACTCACGTGACCACAATTCGAATGGCAATCGAAATGGAAGGGGACCACCAAATGGAGACCGTCGTCCGCCAGATGGCGACGATCCTCCGGACCCTGATCCGCCGCCAAATCCGAATCATGAATCTGCGTCAGATACAGATTCCTCACGTCCCAGTGTGAGAGGGCGATCTCGTCACAGAACACGTAGTAGAACTCAAAGACCCGATTTTTACACGAAAGATGAGATTGACCAGTTGTTGAGGCAAAATGCTCAACAACAGCGAAAAAGCAGAAGGGATAAAATTATTTTGCAAAAAATAAGTGAATTTACTTCTGATAAATGGACTCATCAAACAACAGATGAAAAGTTCATTAGATGGGATCGAGTTATCCCACATGCCTATAATGGAAATTGGCAAGCAGGGTCAAACCTCTTGCTGGAAATATTCGAACTAGGCAAAGTTCACAGTTTTAGCTGTGAAGGTGCATTGGCCCATCTAGTACCAAGAATACTAGTTGGCGGTGTCAAGGAGTGGTTTCGCAGGAAAGACTTCACGAAGTGGGATGACTTCGTTAAACAATTTATGTTTAAATTTGGTGAATCGAGCGAAGACATCAAGACGCTTTGGAGATGTCTTAAGCAACGAAAAGGCGAAAGCTTACATTCGTACATGCTAAGAGCAGAGAATCTGCTTGGCAGAATGCCACATGCTGTTACTGATGCAACAGCAGATGATCAGTTTAGAGCTGGCCTCACAGAATATAGTAAAAATATTCTGATGATGTCGGACGCTCCCGACCCGGGGAAATTCTCCGAGTTAAACGAGTTCATGGAAGTCAATCAATTGCGCATTGACGAAAAGTACAAAGCTTACCTTACAGAAAGCGAAAGGTCAGCGTACTTAAAGCGAGAGAAAAGACTCGCTGAGCAAAACAATGAAACCTTTAATGGTTTGAAATTGTTGCAGCCACCTAGTTACGAAGACTTTCTAGACGAAGTGGATGAGAAGAGTTCGAAAAAAGAATCTTCCAAAAAGGGCGTCAAAAATCCTCATTCAGTTCCTAAGTTACATGCAAATATAACTGGAGCTGAAACTCCGTCGTCTGAAGCTGAAGAAGCTGAAGAGGAGGAGGAAGCAGGAGATGAGACGTTGGCTTTATTAGCCAAAGCAGCGGCGCTGTTAGCAAAAAATAACCCCGTTGCAGGCAAATGGAAGCCAAAAATGAAACCAAAAAATGTTTCATTTGACGCATCAAAGGTGAATACCGAAAGGAATTCAAAATCACCCGCGGTGTCGCCAGAGCGCCGGTCTGACGCTCGTTCTCGTTCTGCCTCGCCAGCAGCAACGAAAAAGAAATCGCCTGCCACTGATCCATGCAATTTATGCAAAAAATTAGGGCATTGGCAAAAAGACTGCCCTTCCTCTAAAAAGGACAAACCAGTGTCAACAGCTGAGTTTGAAAAAGCAGTCAAGATCATAACTGACATGTTTCGAAAAAACTTGTAGACGCAGATCCATCAGGTCTAGTGGACGCTGCGTCACCTCCGAAATCGGAATCAGAGAATGAAAATCTGAAGATAATGGAAGATGTTGGAGAAGCTATTGATGAATTAATTCGTCAAACTGAACTAAAAGAAAATGGATCTCTTGATGTAAAAAAGGAGATTGTCGGCGAAACCCCGACTGAAGAAGACACTTCCAATATTCAAGATAAAGTCGAAGTTAAAGACGATAGACCAAGCTCAGTTCCAGAGACACCTGGAATTGAGGAATGCATTAAGTTATTTGCAACTACAACTCTTGATACCAATGAGTTATTAGATGAATTGCCTTTGGAGCCTCCAATTACAATTCCTCATAAATTGCGCAAGTTTGAGTGCAAAGTGGCTGGAATACCAAACAGCCAAGACCTTCCGACGTTAAAGTTAGAAACGTTAAAAGGTGTAATAACCGGAATGTTGGACTCAGGAGCAAATAAAAGCTTCCTAGCCACTTCAGTTATTAATCAATTAGGTCTAGAAAAATATCTACGACCTATCGGACCTGGTGTCAGAGTCACGACGGCAAGTGAAGAAGTCACTCCAGATGGAACCATTCATCTTTCATTTCGATGGACACATGGCACGTTACGTCATCCGTTCATCGTAATACCAAATAAGTATCCAATGGTACTATTGGGTTGCGATTTTATGAATAAATTAAAAATCCAACCTAATCCACAGACGATGTCTTGGAATTTCACGCAACCTGTGGATGCAGATTTACCCTACATTCCACAAGCGTTGCTGGATCGTTATTTGGAGAAAATAGAGGAACCCGATTCCTCATTTGTGACCTTTGCAAAAGCTTACGCTGCAAGTGTAACTCAAAGCAAAATTGATGAAGAGAATTTCATCCAAAAGTTAGTCAAAGAAGCTAACTTAAATTTGGAGCAATCCAAATTATTAGAAAAGATGTTATCCAAACATAAAAGGATTATTTCTAAAGATCCAGGTAAAACACACCTGGTTAAGCACAAAATTGAGCTTGACACGGAGAAACCCATCCGTGTCCCCTTTAAGAGCATAAACCCTCAAAAAAGGGAAATAATCAGACAACTTTGTCAAGACATGATTGACAAAGGCGTAGTCGTCAAAGCTGAAGGCGATTACGGAATGAGGCCAGTCCTAGTCATGCGACCAGGAAACGACCCACGCTTGTGCATTGATTTTCGCCCCATCAATACACATACTAAGTACAACCCACCTCAAATGCCAACAATTGAGGAAATTCTGCGAGAAATCGGAGAATTCGAGTGGGTCAGTACTATAGATCTGACCAAGGGATATTGGCAGATAGAATTGCGCCCTGAAGACAGAGAAAAAACTGCCTTCTGGAGCCCAATGGGAAGACTAATGTTTTTAGTCATGCCTTTCGGATTAGTAAACGCACCAACTACCTTCCAAGAATTAATGGAAAAAGTTTTGGGTGACGTTTACAGAAAATTTGCATGGGCATATTTGGATGACATAATTGTTGTATCCAAATCGTTCGAAGAACACATTAAACATTTAGATATAGTGTTTAAAAAATTGGCAGAAGCTAATTTACATGCGCACCCTGGCAAGACGCATCTCTGTAGAAAGGAATTAATTTTTCTAGGCTACAAAGTAGGAGTAGAAGGACTTGCAGTAGACCCTAAAAAAGTCGCTGCAATTACGCAATTTCCTGCTCCTACCAATCTTAAGGAATTACAAAGATTTCTAGGCATGGTGAATTTCTTTCACCGCCTAATCAAGAATTTGGCCACAGTGGCAGAACCACTAAGGCCACTCTTGAAGAAAGATGCGGAGTTCGATTGGGAACTGCATCATCAAGCAGCATTCGACGCAATAAAAGACCTGCTTACGAATGCTGAAACAATGAAGATGCCTGACTTGTACATGCCATTTATTGTTCATACTGACGCCAGTAAACAAGGGTTGGGTGCAGCCCTTACACAAAAGAAAATTGTGGATGGCCAAGAAGTCGAAATGCCATGCGTGTATGCAAGCAGAAGCTTGCAACCCGCTGAAAAGAATTATACTGTGACAGAATTAGAATGTCTCGCAGTAGTATGGGGATTACGCAAATTTCGCCCATACTTAGAGTACACTACATTCACTGTACAAACGGATCACCAAGCACTTAAGTGGTTGATGTCGTTATCTGACCCGTCGGGCAGATTAGCTCGTTGGCAAATGGAGCTAATGGCGTATTCGTTCGAAATACAATACGTCAAAGGTCCGCTGAATGTAATAGCAGACGCATTGTCACGTGCACCTGTCAGCGCACCTGACGAACCAGAAGACGATGGCGATAATGATGATTTATTATCATATTGTCCATCTCCTTGCCGAAGTTGGCAAATGGGAAAATTGAACGAATTACCCAAGTCAATAATAGTTAATGAAGACGATCAAGCATTAATTAATTTTTGTATTAACATGCATGATCCGTCAGGAACCCCTGACGTCGAATTAAGAGCTATGATGGCTAAAAAATTCGAGCTGCCAACGACAAATGTTTTAATTAAAGCATTTGCAGCTAAAATTGCTAAACAATTGGAATGTGATCCTCCAACGAGAGATGACATTATTGCAGCGCAAAAAGCAGACAAATTTTGCCAACATATTCGCAATTACTTGTTAAACAAGCAATATCCAAGTTACATAGTAACTCGTCTTCAAAGAAGAAATTTTGAAAGACACGCGAGTACTTATCTCATTGAAGAAGATATGTTACTCCACTATCATCCTACCTCTACCGATGAATTGGGAGAGGATGGTAGGGCACTTAAAGTTGTTGTGCCAAGAAAATTGATTTATAAAATCATTTGGTTGATGCACGGACATCCACTGTCCGGCCACCCAGGCATTGCGAGGACAATGTACCGAACTCGAAGAGTTTATACCTGGAAAGGTATGAAACGTGATATTACACGTTTTATTCAACATTGTCAAGGATGTCAGGCATGTAAGCCGAGATCAAAGACCGAAATTGAAGGCGCTCAAATTGGACCATTTGGACCATTTGACTGCCTCAGTGTGGATTTGTCTGGTCCCAAACCAAGAACCAGAAAAAACAATACCCACATTTGCGTCATCGTAGATGTCGCTACACATTGGCCCGAATTATTTCCAATGTGTAATCCAACGGCAATAAAAGTTGCCAACACAATTTATCACTTATCAATGACTTTCGGATTTCCGAGACAAATCATAAGTGATAATGGACCACAATTTCGATCACAGGTCTATAAAGAATTTTGCAAAAAATTCGACATGTCGCGAACACCGACATCGATTTATCATCCACAAAGCAATCCTGTGGAGAGAACCAATCGAGATATTAAATATTTAGTTTCGATTTATTTAGATATTCATGACCAATGGGATGAGTATCTACGCGAATTTGCATTCAGTTTGAGAACAACTGTAACAAGAGGCAGAGATTATTCTCCTGCTTTCTTAAATTTTTTCCGAGAATTAAGAATTCCTTGGGATCCAAGAATTCCGGAAGGAATTTTAGTCATTGATCCAAAAAATCCGCATTTATATGTTCAGAAATTAGAAACAATAATTGCAGAGACGTATCAGCATATGATGTCTCACGTCTTAGATTTGAGACGCCGTGTCGAAGCTGAAAAATCAGATAAGAAATTCGACAACTTCAGACAAAATGATTTAGTCTGGCGAGAGTCTCATATTCTCTCAAATGCCGCTAAAGGAATAGCAGCAGGCATTTCACCGAAAAGGAATGGGCCTTATGTAATTATCAAAAGGTTACAAGGAGGCGCCTTTCAACTTCGACGGCTGAGTGATAATAAAATTTATCCAGCTGTTCACGGCACTGAATTAATGCCGTACTTTCCCGTTTTCAACCAAGAAATTTGGCTGGAAGGGGAGGAAGTGGGTCAAAAAACAAAGAATATTGTTAATACCTTGGATGATGCTAAATTATCCAAAATTCCTGTCGAAAACACGGAATCGAGTAAAAAATCGAAACTCAAAAATAACGAAGTCGATGAAATAAACCAGCGACTTGAAAATGTTTCTCTTGATGAAAATCTAGAAAAGGAAATGTTTTTAGAAAAAGAGAAAATTTCAAACAATGAAGTATATAACTCATCTGACATTGGAGACGATGCTGATGACAATCTAAACAAGTTGGATTGTACTTCGCGAAAGTCAAAGTACAACTTGAGATCTCGCGTTCCGCGAGCCAAGACATAGTGTTGTCTTTCACCTTTTGGGTTTACCCAAAAGATCCGAGAAAGCAATCTCGTGACGTCATTCGTAGTACCCGCTCGAATGACAACGTTAATCATACGTTATAATTAGTGACGTCACAAAGCGTCTCTAATCCAAGTTCGTGTTTGCAATCAACGAACTTAGTCACTTTTTCAAAAGTTTCGAGAGTGTATGCATCGCATCGCCTACGTTACGACCCGAATAGTTCGACAACCTGATCGTAAGTAATTTTTCTGTATGAAAAATTTGATAAAACATAAGATTTATGTATTATTTCTCTTTCAAGACGAAAGAATTTCCGAAATTACCGGAAAACGAAAGAGAATGGACGAGGAAGCGATCCAACTCCAGGCGGACGGAGAAATGCCCATGGAAGGGGCAAATGAAGACGTTCAATTGACGCTTCAACAACGGGTAAATTATTAGAATAAATTTTTACCAAGTGTTTAAGTCAGAAAAATTGAGTAATTTCACTTTTCCTGACTTCAAACACAAGCCGCTAAAAAATAAAAATGGCGGCTATAAAAGTCACGTGCTTCAAGCATGTGCGAAGGGAGTTGCCATGACAACCAACATCCCTTAGTGACTCACAGCCACAAGCGCTAAGCTTAAAAAATATTTCAAATAAGAAATTATTTGTTTATTTTTAAATAAACTAATTTATTTATTTTTCTTCGAATATAGATCGAGAGGGATCGAGAAACACCATTCGCGCTTCCCGATCACGTGCCGACTCAGCACCCGCTGATTTTTCGAGCGGCATTGCCCGAAAAAATCAGAAGACTGAAGACGGCAAACAATACCTGATGGAAGTTGCGCCACGACTTCAGCAGATCAGCGCTGCAAGGATTTGGTGCAAAAGGAAGATTCATCGAGCGCCTTCACGTGGACGGTGTCGACGAAATCGAGTGGACGCTCGACGAGAGCCCCCCAGGACCGCTTGCAGCAGAGTTGCTGCACAACCAGTGGCCAGTGACGCCACGAGAGCGTCACGAGCGCAGAAGAGCGCTAAAGAGTACCGGAATTAATTACGGTGCTCTAACCCAATTGAGGAAGAACCTCAAGACGACACAACGCGAAGTCGTTAAACGGTATCGCAAATCCGTTCGTGACGGGAACCCACAACTTCCCGTCACACAAACCGAGCTCCACCAGTTGGCGCTCGCCGGGTGTTTTAACGATTTTCCGGGATTTTTCCCGTCCAAAGCACTCCGAGCTGCCGCGGTGCAGCTTCGCGTCGACGAAAATCGACAACTGGCTCGAGAACACGAGGCAGAGGAGCAAGCGCGTTGCGCTCTCCCTTTTTATCAAGAAGATGGAATTCCGGCCCCAGCGGCCATCAATCCTCCGCCGCAAGACGAGGATTTGAGGGTGGGGCAACTCCCTCCGCCGGTTCCAGTCCGACCGATGTTCCGCGAATCAAGCCGCGATCGAGAGGAACGTCAGAGGCGATCACGCCCATATTCGACTGACGCGCAGCCATCACGCCCGCAGTCGCGACGAGGACGGACACCAGAGTCGTTTGGCTCGTCGTCTTCGCTGAGTTTCGAATCGGACTCCACAATTAAGTCCGCCCGAAGTAGCCGAACCGCCTCCACGTTCAAAGTGGACAACCCGGCTACTCCATACGCCATGAGACGTGTCGTCGGTGATATTTCTCCCGACTGTAGCGTGCCTGTACCTGGACACGCTAGCCGCTTGCCCGAACAAGGTTATGTTTCCCGCTTGCCGGCTGGAGTTAGCAACCTGCAACTCCGGCCATTTTTCAGTGAGTCGTTCGGCCCACAATGGACCTGCTACGAGCAGCAACCCATTAGAGCGCAGCAGGAAGTGCTCCAGAAGCTGGACGCATACCAAAGCGCCCAGATCGCCGAGTCGCAGAAGGACTGGCAGAGACTAGCTGAAAGGCTAGAAGTCTCCGACATCAATACCATTGATGATCCCCGTCTGATGGATTTTCAGCGTCAGCTAATTCCGGGGATGACTAGGGTGTTGTACCCTGGTGTTCTTCCTTCGCCAGGACAGGCGTTAGCGGCCATTACGTACCTTTGGACCGCGCCGATGGGCCTGTCGGAGAAGAAAGTCGAGCTGTGGTACCACCTCAGGCTCGACCCGCCTACGATCTTAGCCGAGCTAATAAAGCAAGTCGTAGCAAACGGTGAGACCGAAGAAGAGGCCGCCGTTCGGTTGCGAACCGAGTGGTCCTTTGCGAAGGCCACGGCGCGAATGACCGGAAGACCACCGCTTCCAGTTACAAGCGCCACAGCAGCTGCGTCACTGGCTGTTTTCCAGTCGGCCCAAGAGGGCGCTGGATGTTCATTTTGGCCAGAGAACGCCGGAAGTTCTCAAACTCCAGCCGGAGTTCAACGGGTAGTCGAAACCCGTCAGCTCCCCGGTGTGGGTCGAGCACCGGGACGAGGCGTCACACCCTCGTCAACCTCCGCACCCGCGTTGGTTTTCTTGGGCCCGCAGTGCCATTTTGACGATGCCACGACGGAAGACTCACGTCCGCCGCCGCCGCCGCCAGCCAAGCCGGAGACGAAGGTCAAGCCGCTGAAAAAAGAGTCGGCTTTCAAGACCCTGATGCGCCTGTATCCGCACTTCTATTTGACGCCGGATACGCGAACACTGCTTAGCAACAACCACAAGTTGTCGAGGCAGGTGTTTATGTGGCTCGAGGACCACATCCGGGTGTTAAGCCCACCATCAGTGCTCCACGATCGACTCCTGAGAGCACGATTGGCGCCAGAGGATCCCATAGAGTTTGCGGCGCTAGGATTTTTCAACCGAGCGAACTCGGCGAGAATCATCCAGGTTTGGCTTCATGTCAACCCTGGAATGGTCTCCGGACCAAACGCAGGTCGCGACCTGTGTACGGTTAACGAGCGGTCCAACCCGAGGGACGACACCACGGATATGATGCGCCCGTTGACGCCTGAGCGAACTCAGACCATGGACGAATCATAAATTGGTTCGTTCATTTTCTCTCCATGTAAGATTCGTCTTAAATGGGGGGATGTGTGGTGATCTCAAAATATTCACCAACTTAGAAGATTAAATTAATTATCTTCTAATTAATTTGACTGTGGCACACGCCAAGTCAGATCATGTGACCGAGGGGAGAAATCCTCTCTAGGCACATATCACCCCAGGTTGTCCGGGGTGAAAACGGTTATTAGCCGTTATGGTGCAATATGGTGTAATAACCACTAGTTGCACCCATTTGAGCTAAGTGCGCAGGTTTTCTGCGCAATATTGAAGCGTGCTGGGCTCGCGTCTTGGCTCAAATCGGGACTCTGAAAAATACAACAACAACCTCAACATCACTGCGATATTTGCTCCGACAATACGTATTGATAGAGGACCGTTGTAACTCAGTTTCATCTGCTATCTTTGTGTCATCCAAAGCACAAAGCCAGCAATTCAGCTTGAATTAGCCGTCGCTAATTCCAGCTATCGAGAAGAAGAAGTTTCCTGATCCAAGTGAACCATCGCCATCGTTGCCGCGCAAACGGCAACCATCGCCATCGTACCTGGACCAGACGCCTACAGCCGTCAACCACCGCCGCCGAGCCGTCGCACGAGCCGTAGAAGAAACCCACGAGAACCATCGTCTTCGACCATCGTTCGTGAGTTTGCCGAGAACGAAGACATTTGCCTTCGATCAACAACATCTCGTTGTTTAAGCGCCATTTCTGACGCTTTGTAGCTTGCAACAGTCGTTGCAAGCCCTTCCTTTGTTTCATTGTTTCCCGCTCATTTTATTCTTGCGACTTGTTGCATATCGTGATATTCATAATCATTATTAATATATATATTGTAATTTAAACCGAATAAATAATTGTGTGATTTTTATTACCATAATAAACTGTCTTTTTATTCCTATTTTCGTAAACTTAACCCTAGACAAGTTTCGGCCGCGATATAAGTCTTGTTAAGCATTCACCTGCGGTTTCGTGCTTATTTATTAGAAATAAGTGCGATAATAACCCGGATCGCAGCACTATTAAAGAAATTATTAAAAACAAATATATAAACAATGTTTGCACTATACTTACATTTCTCAGCTCATTGATATACTCCTCCAATGCTTCCTTAACCGCTAACAAGGCTGTATTAGAAAGATCACCATTTTCTCTTTTATTGAGAAAAAACAGAATGCAAGTTACATATCTATTACTATTTGCTGTTCATCGGTCACAGCAGGTTGAGTCGCAATGTGGACTGCAGAAACTGAAGGCATGGGTACCAAAATTGGCTGACACTGAGAGGCAGCATTTGGAATAGCTTCACCAAGATTAAAATTAAAATTTGGTGGATCAGGAGGCATCGCAGGAGTATTATATCGACCTGTAATATTAACTTGTGGAATTCTAGGTGCAACAATCGGTGCAGCCGATACACCGTCTGGAATAACCCCATCCTCACAGTCCAATCAATCGAAAACCAACACTCACATTTGACACACAATACGCAATAGATTCCAAAAAATCTATTTCATTCTACTTACCATCTTTCTATAAATGACTTAATGGCTGTATCATTCAATATGTAGTATTTACTTTTCAACTCTTGAGTCGCATGACCTCTCATTTCTTGCCCAAAACAAACGGTTGCTGAATGATCCACTAGCAAGAGAGCTACAACAAAATGTATGGACAAGGTGTGTTTACCAAGAGTTGCAGGCAAAGACGAATGCCACGATTTTAAACTGTTATTAGTACAATGGTGTAATTCGTAGACACTGACTCGAGTTGGAGTAACTTCTGTTATCCAGTATGAACGATAGTAATTCCAGTGTCGCAATACAACGATGATGATGTATAAAAAACAAGAGCAAAACGAGGAAAACTTATTTCTGCTTATTATTGAAATTTTTAACAAGATTAATTATTCTCATTTTAATCAAATTACAAAACTAATTAAAGACAACAGTTGGATTAATCGAGTGTTACCATTCAGCAATCTAAGAAATGAGCCGCCATTAGTAAATCGAGAAGAATTGCTGGTTCTACATTGAATGAAGGCGCTTCCAGCGGGCTTTCCCCGTATTGGCCTTTATAAGCCAAAAATTCGCACACCTTTTTAAGCACGACGCTTGAAATTGCATACAATTGCACTTTATTTATCTCATCGTTGGTGCACTCGCCCGGTCCGATGAGCATCGCCTCGATGGTTTTCGACAGATTTGCATGTTTGCGCAGAATTATAAATTCCGTTCCGTCAGAAGAAACGAATTTCACGCACAGAGACTGTGGTCCTTTGCAGTCGCAATCTCCATAAACATTCTCAACTTTACAATCAGTCATGGTAATCACAAATCTGCTTAATTTATCAAATTTCTATTCAACGACCTTATTGCGTCTCGACAAATCAGTAAGTGGTTAAACCCTGCCATAACTTCGGTTAAATAGTTCGTCTTCAGAATATGTCCTACGTGCGTTACTTTACGTAATCACTACGTTATTGTTTTAGGATTTTGTAACGTCGGTGTAACGTAAGCAACAGCACTGCACTGCACGGAGCTTGTGTGTTTTACATACAGTTGCCACCTAAATAGTCATAAACTATTTTAAAAAAATTCAAAACAATTTTTTTCAATAACAATTCCTTTTTCCCCTTTCACAATCTCTTATCAGTTGGTATTTGTTGACCGACTCTGTGAGAGCCGTAATGGTGATCAAGGGCCAGGATTTGTTATGCAGGTTCACTTTTCAGCAACAGCTTGTGTATGAGCTGGTATATTCAGTGATATAAGATATCAGCCATCAGGCTTAGTGAAAGAATGAAGAAAACAAACAAACAAAAAATATTCACTTATACACTTTATTTTGTCTTCCTTCTTATTTTCATATAAAATATTATTTTGTTGTTTTTTAAACTTTTTTGATCAACTTGGTCATTTAGTGTTTCTACCTTGTTGATATGGTTTTTTTCAACATGGCTGTGATTTTCCTAATGACAAAACTAGCAGTATACTTGGTGTTTGGTTTTCTTACTCGGTGTGGACGAGTACGAGGCTGCATAAGTGTTTGTGGTTTTCGAGGTTTTTTTTTCAGCTTTTTTAATTCTTAGCTGATGTCTATGTTTAGACTTTACAAATTCAGATTCTTGTAGAAAGTTGTTACGAATCAACCCAGATGTATTGGTTGATTTGATCTAAATTTGCGCGCATGGGAAATGTAGCGCAAACCAGTGGGCTCGTTCGTAGATTTACTCGTTTGGTGCCGCCGTCAAATATGGACATTGGGCGGGAAGTAAACCTAAACTCGCTGTAACACCATTATTTGTATTCGACGGGCTCAATCTCACTTTGTGGGTCTTTACATTTAAAAAGAATGAGTATGCACTGAGAAATTATCAAGCAGGTGGGCGAGAAATGTCACAGGCATGCGAATTAAAAGGTGGGCAAAAAGCAGCGCTATTACGGTTAAAATGGAGGTGCGCTGTTGAGGACGCGATGTTTAAATAATAGTGACATTCCCAGCTCTCTCTTGAGATGTGACTCTGTTGAGAGAGGCATGAGAAGTGTTGTTATTGTGGTCAGCAAAGCTATAAGTAGCCTCTGATCATGTGACCAGAGGGACCAAACTATTGTTGTGAATATTAATTCTAAAAGGAGGGGGAAAGTAGAATGAGTCACTTAACAATGATATGCGCAAGAAACTTCATGCGCATATATTGTTAGAATGAGTCGGCATCAATGAGTCATTTAGGTTAAAATGAACAGAAAATAATATAAAATGTTGGAAGAGTTTAACTAGTGAGGAAAAAGGGAGGGGCAAGGTCAAAGAAACAAAGTAGAACAACTTAAAAATACTAAGATGAAAGAACAGTGAGAAAAAGGTAGGAATTAATGAATTATACAAATTAGGAAAAATTAGAATGGGGTGTGAAAACCATGCCCGTGACAAAGTGTTCATAATGGTGGGTTCAATATAACGCAAAATATTTTTGAAAAACTTTGCAGTTGCACAATTTTTTGCGCGTTTAATTACTAGTATTCTACGTTTATTCTACGACCCGAACGAAGAAATTGAACAAAGATCTTTCACTCGATCTTGCAAACAAAACACGCAAGAAATGTCGAATTTTTTCTCCACTGACAAATCTTCCGATTGCGAAAGATTTCGCGCTGATTGGGTCACGTCCAGTCGTCCATTCACCGTCCAGCAGGAACACTTTGTCGCGACTTTCGCCAATTGAGGTGTGAGAAGGCCAAACACGTTGTATGATAAGTGGAAGAACCAATTGGAAAGTTCGTTTCCAACGTGTCTAATGAAAAGGTGCAACGACGGATTGGAATATTTTGGAGTGGCCAAAACGTTCAATTGATTACAAATTTTAATTTCAATTCTTGACCAATTATCGCGCAATATCTCTTCTACATCACAGTCGAAGCAACTTCGAGTGTTTATGTAATTTCTCCATAAATGAACCGCAATTTCGACGGACGCAATGTGCCGGAAGCTCGGCACGTCCAAAATGAATTTCATGCTTATAGGATTGTGTGGAAATGACAAAGTAATCAATTGTACGTCTTATATATCTCCCTGTGAAAACTTTGTAAGACCGTTCCGCTGGACGTCTTTACGACGTGTAACAAGCCGCACGTTAATCAAAGAAAGATTAAAATAATGATGAAAAACCAAAAATATTTTGATTTTATTTGCTGCTTCGATAATTGATTTAATCAATGTGACTAAATCGATTGTTCTGTGGTGACGGAGCAGTTTTCACCCTTTGCAAATACCGTAATGTGAAAGAAAAAACGGAGTGGTTAAAAAGGCAGAAATTCTGCCGAAATAACCACGGGTTAAAAAGGCAGAAATTCTGCCGAAATAACCACGGGTTAAAACGGCAGAATTTCTGTAGGTTCCACAGAAAGATGTAAATTCCGGATACATATAATTATTTTTATCTGTTCATTAAAACATTAATAAACTTGTATTTACTTCGCTGCATAGCACCTACACGATCTGCATACGTGCAGAGCGCAACATCCAATAGGGATGTTGATCATAATCGGAAATTAGTATAGATTTTCTATTTTTGGAATATATTGGAATATATATATTTTATATTTGTTAAAAAATTAAAATTAACCAAATTAAAATTTTCTGGAAACAAATATAAAATTACAAACATTAAAATAACTGCTAAAATTTAACAAAAAATAAATGTAAAAATTTTCACACCCAACAGGATTTGAACCTGTGTGGAAAGATTCCTGGTCCATTGCCTTAACCACTGAACCACCACTACAAACTATTATTGTCTTCATGAAGACAGTCATGTTGTTGAACGAAGTTCTGATGTCATATGTCATGTGATATCAAAAGAGGAAATGACATCATTGAATCTCAAATGGTAAAATTGAACTTGGATCTTGGAACTATTTTTTACCTAGCAACTGTTGTTTACAGTATTCATACACTAGGCCTGATTGCTCAGATTTGATGTATACACAGACAAAATAGTGCCAACTTTCAGCTCATTGTTTGCATTGTTGGCTGTTCATGGAATGAAATTATTTTAGGGTCTCATTCAGCATGATATAACAATCCTTCTTGTTTAATATTACAACAATCTGTGATAGCTTATTGGTGCTCTCCCCTTGTTAATTCCTAGAAGAAATAAGTTATCAAAAAAAATTTGAATTACAAAATTAAAAGTTAAAACAAACTTTTCCTCGTCGATGCGACGTTCCTCTTCTGCACGGCCTGTAGTCTTTTCAATTCAATGATCTCCGGGTTGTCCATTGTAGCAAGCGTTCGAATAAAGCAATATGCCGGTCCTAAGTTGAACCCATATGTTGGCCAAGCGCAACCCCTGGGTGATTTGATGAAATTCCTTTAAATGTTTATAAAATGATTTTCTCTTGTCGCGAAGACCGGCCATGAAAGCGCGTGTTTTGCCACGCATTGATACTGTGACCAACTGGCAGCCACCGCCAGTTGACACTGGCAACATCAACAAGAGGATCCTCAGCAGCTCCTACGACGTATCGTCGGAGCTGCGTCCTGATTGCAGCCAATCAGGACAGAGGATTACACAAGGTCTCCTCGTGGCTTGACAGCCATCTTGGAGACAGTTCGATCTCCAGTCCCATGCTGACTGGTTGTAAGAGCTCTACGATGAAGGAGACGATGGCGACTGCCGTCGCAACACGAGGCGTGATCGCTCTCAAGTCCGACATGACTTGAGGCGACTCGTTGGCCGTGCTGCGAGGCACGGCAAGGCAAATGTAATCCGACCACGCTGCCCATGTGGTCCTCGACCATGTGGTCAGCGGTTGGACTGGGCTGGGTTGCTGAGAGAATGGCTGTGGTGCCGGTTTGGAGTTTGGTTCTGGCGCCTCGGCGATCTGCTACGACTAATGCGACGACGCCGGGTTGGAATTCGGCTGCGGCGACGACGACGCGGAGATCTGCTGTGGGTAACGCGACAATTTCCGTGCCGGCTAGGACTAACGCTACGGCCACGACTCGGGGATCGGCTGTGGCGAACGCGACCGCCGCGACTTCTCTGACCGCCACGGCGGCCCCTTCTTTGTCCTTGTTCCACAAAGTCTAAACAATGTCTGGCTTCAATTGTCATTGAGACATGCTCGTTCGTCTCTTGCTTTTTTATTCCCCGCTGCCGTCTTAGCTATCGATTTTGCGCCCCTTTCCCGTTGAATCCTGCGTCGTTCATCATACTCTTCCTCGTTTTCGTCCGGTTTCGGGCCAGCCTTTTTGGGCATTGTATCTTTGAAAAATCAGACAAAGGAATATTAGTAGAGGTCAAGCCCTCCACCTGGTGATTTTCTTTAAAGTACTAGTATGTTTTTAATAAATTGGACAAGCCTATTGTTAACAACATTTATTGCCTAAGCTGTAATATAATTAAAAATTCTAGAAACAAAACGATCTCTGAGATCGGTTAAATGTTTTAAAAGAAAGAGAAAAATGTAATATTAGTAACTGAAATCATGATTAAGTTTATGAAAGTCAATAATTTCCTAATTAACCACTGAATAGGAAAAATTCAAATTGGAGTTAAATCAGCAAGGTATTTGTCTAAACTAATGTTACGTTTTAGGATTTCTGCGTCTTGATTATTTATCTCAGTTATGGCGTCATGACACGCTATTAGAACAAAAAAAATAATATTATATCATAAAAATAAATTATAAAAGTTTGATTTAAGCAGAATACTGTTTTGGTCTTCAATTACTAAAAAAAAAGAAATTATAATTATTCTTAATGGGAAAATGGTAAAGGAAAAATAAAAAATTAACATACCTCGTTTGTATTTTCTTTGCAGCTGAATGTTATAAGCAGGTCTGGCTTGCCACACTTTTGAACAATGGCCATGGCGTCCTGATAGCTCTGTGGCATAACTCGGGACCAATCTCTCATCGTTTCCAAGCTGAGCACGCTTATTTAGTTTTCACAAAGCATCTTCCAATCTCGACCTGGACGTTCGTCAAGACTTTTGTTGCTTCAGTTAGTCACAACCTGTTTGTCTATAATGTTATTTTTAAAGGTTTTGTTCCTATACGCTGAATTGCCCGATTTTTGAGCTGCAGTTTTCCAGACCTCAAAGCTGGGTTTCAGGTTTTTCAAACTGTTGTATGTGTCCAGATTAAGCTTGTAATCGGATCGGATTGGATCCGCACATCCGCGGATCGGATCGGATCGGATGCGGATGCGGATCAGAGCAAACAATCCGACCGCCATTTTAATTGCGGATCGGATCAGAGCAAACAATCCGACCGCCATTTTAATTGCGGATCGGATCAGCGCCCAATCCGCACGATTAATCCGCGGATGGGAATCCGCTGATCCGCGGATTGATCCGAACCATCCGAACCGTCCGCCATTTGTTTCGGAAAAACGTCCAAATTCGTTTTTATTTGAATTCTGAATCATTTGTGGTGTTTTTACCACATTTATTCTTACATTTCTCAGCTACTAATAGTAAATTAGTAGTAAAACGATTGTTTTATCGCAATTCGCGATATTTTTTAGTTGCACATGGCCGCATGGCTGTAATGCAACACACTTAAATACGTATGCTGTGCAGCCTGTGCTCGATCATGATTGGACATCACATCTCCTGCATGTTGCAAAAGCAAAATGAAGGCGAGACCACTAATCGGCGACTACGCCGTACGCCCTACGCCCAACACTGTCGAATGTCGCGGCCGTCAATTGTCGGGCGTCAGCCGTTGATTGTCGGGCGTTAGCTGTCGATTGTCGGCCAGACGTTTTCGGCTCTCGCGCCCGTCACAGTCGATTGGCGGGCGGACGTTTTCGGCTCTCGCGCCTGTCAACCGTCGATTGTCGGGCTGACGTTTTTGGCTTTCGCGCCCGTCGTTTAATGTTTAATGTTATTTTATTTGATGATTTGGTTTGATGATTTTTATTGTAATTCGTAAATAAAATAATGTTATGTAATTTAAAAAACTGTTATTTACGCTAATCGACGGGCGCGAGAGCCAAAAACGTCCGCCCGCCAATCGACGGTTGACGGGTGCGTGAGCCGAAAACGTCTGGCCGACAATCGACAGCTAACGCCTGACAATCAACGGCTGACGCCCGACAATCGACGGCCGCGACATTCTACAGTAGGGCGTCGGACCCCGTTTCTCATCGGGTATCGACGAAAAAATCTGCGGATTGATTGCGGATCGGATGGGATCGGATCGGATTGACTGATCTGAGTATGCGGATCGGATCGGATCCGCATTTTCCGATCCGCACTATTTTCGGATCGGATGCGGATTGGCCAGAAATCCGATCCAATCCGATCCGATTACAAGCTTAGTCCAGATCTAAAAATAAAAATAAAAGCAATTATAGAATGAATAAATAAATAATTCTAGTATATCATATACCTTCACTTCTGAGGTTGGTGCTTGTTAAAATGTATTTAACATACGTTTCAACTGCACAAAGAATCGTTTTCTGGGCCTCACCGGTCATCTATTAAAAGATAAGTTCAATAATAAAATTAAAAATTCCTAAAAAATATATACAAACCTCTACATCTCGCAACTCGTTGATATACGAATCCAATCCTACTTTATCACAGAGTAGTTTTGGATTCGGCTCATTCAACTTATGTGTTCTATTTAAGTAAAATAGAACACAGCTAATGTGTCTGATCGGGACAAGTCTCTTTTCTATAAAAAAAATTGATTATTATTTGATTTTAATTATTGAACAACTAACTTACGTAAATTTTCTAATTTTAAACTAGCTTGAAAAGCTTCCTCCTGAAAGCGCTCGTACAGGCCACGTGCCTGCATTTTTCCTTTGACGGAAGAAGCTTTGTACGCTTTAGTATTTTTGATAACTTCTTTAGGTGTTGAAACATTATCAACACTGTCTTCATAGTTATCCTCATTTTGGTCCTCATCATTGTCCTCAACATTGTCCTCAACCTCCACACTTTTAAGGCTTTTTAGAAGTTTGATGACTAAAATAAAATGTCAGTTGAAATAGATAATCAGATAATATTAATAATATTACCTCGGTCTTCTTTTCTATTCTCTTTTCATTCTCATGTTTTTTCTTTTTATGATCTATTCATAAATAAAAATTTAGTGATATTGAATCTTTTATCATTACTACTTCTATATCTTATACTATACCTTTTTTTTATTGCTTTCTCTGCTTTCCTCCGCAAAGCTTTTTTGTTGTTTTGTTCATTCGACTGGTGCGATGAGTGGTTTGACTGGTTTGATGAGGGGTCGACCACGACGACGACGGAGAACGAGGGATCAGGAAGAGGATTCCACGTATCATTCAAAATGTAGTATTTACTTTTATACTCTTGAGTCGCATGACCTCTCATTTCTTGCCCAAAACAAACGGTTGCTGAATGATCCACTTGCGAGAGAGCTACAACAAAATGTGTGGACAAGGTGTGTTTACTAAGATTTGCAGGCAAAGACTAATGCCACGATTCTAAAGTGTTATTAGTGCGATGGGGTAATCCGTAGACACTGACTCGAGTTGGAGTAACTTCTGTTATCCAGTATGAACGATAGTAGTTAAAAAATTCAAGCATTAGCTCTTTTAAAAGGTCTTCATGTGTCGCAACATTCCAATAGCATTCTATAACTTCCAACCCAATCTCCACCTTGGATGCTGGCAAAGAGGCAAGAGCCATCACAAGATGAATAACTGCCCAGGTGTACTCATCCGTTGTATAGAAGGGCTTCATTCCCAAATTCATGGCCTTATGTCGAATCACCTTGCAATAAACAATGTCGCATGTGCTAGGATTGGACACAATAGTGGTCTCAAAGTCTCTCAGTAGAAGATTACGATCTTCTCTTGAAGTTCAGGTAGTAGACACTCAAAGTAAAACAATCTGAGTTTTGGGATTATCTTATCCAGTAGTGGTTGATCTCTATCAATTTGGATAATTTTTATGTCATTTACAATATAAACCACAAGATCACATCTTTCTAGACTTGTACATTGTAACTGGATCTGAATTTGAAAGTAGTAAGGATGGCCTTTGCTCAGTGTAACTTGGCCTTTTGTATTTTTTGAGAGAGGGAAAGATTTAAAAGAATCGGAAGCTTGGCTTACTGATGGACACATTCTACACTTGTGTGGACATTTAATCTCAAGAATGTATGTCTCATTACTCAGTTTTCAAATGCCATCAGGCGATACAGCTAGAAAGGGATTGTTTACATCAACTAACAGTCTACACTGATTTACTTCAACACTCATCACTTCTTCGTACTTTGCTCTTTGGCATTTCCCCAATCCATTGCGTCTGTTTTTACAGGGCCTCCATAAAGTAAACTCTTTACTAACTTTGCAGGTAGTGTTCAATCACGTCGACCTGCTATAGTCTTTGCATTAGATGCTGTCACTCTAATCCTTCTTTCTTTCAGCCACCTAGCAGATTGTGCTTGTTGTTGTGTGGCTGCTTCTATTACATCTTTTCCTTCAGAATTAATACAAACTCTGTCATTATAATACAATTAGCATATAGCCTATTTCCATGGTTAATGTATCGGTTTTTTCTTTTCACTAACATGCTTGTCATTGGAGTCGAAACTTTATTGCGCCCGGGTATATCTATCTTAAGCCATTGTTGAGCTGGCGTATTGTAAGCAAGAAGTGCCAACTGTACACGTCTTTCATAGCTTCACCAAATTACATTAAATGATCCATAATCAGGTACACTTCGCCACTGTACTAACTTGGTTAAGCAGATAGCGACTGCTGAGATCGATAACATCATCTCTACCGGGAAAGACTTGGACAACTTGTCCCATCACCCATACCGACCGTGGTCGGTTCTCGTCCTATATGTGGGTGGACACAAGTTTACATATTTTTAAAATCAATTACTCCGTATTTTATTTCAGATAAAAAATTTGCGTTCTGTGGAACGACTTACACTTCCAAAGCCTTGCATTTGCACTGGGTGGAACTGGGGAAGCCACAGAAAACCTAGTTAGACTTTAATGACCCATGGAAGGGCCTCGATTAGTAGCGGAGATGGCAATTTCTTCGACACTTTTCCTGGAACTCGATTGTATCTCATTCGTTGAGAGCGGTAAGTTTGTTTCAGGTCCGCTTCATTGTTGATACAATTAATCACAGCTTGATAAGTAGGGCTGTGCCAATTGCAAATCGTGGTTTTGAAAACACCGGATTGTCATTATCAGACTCGTCGGTCCTTACAATCTCCATGAAGAGAGCATCAGCATATTTATCCTTTTTGGATTGGTGGATATTCAAGGTCTTTATGGTTTTTAGTCTTCTTAAATTTTCTAAAAATAGAAAGAATGTTAGAAAAAATAATTATTTTAGGTTTTCTTTTATACTTGTTTTCTTCCGCTCTCTTCTTCTTTGCTTGATGCTGTGAATATTCTTGCCATCCTTTGTTTTCAGTCTGTATGACTCCGTCCTCGAGTTTGTGTAGTATCGTCTGATTGCCACTAAATAAAGAAAAACGTATTAAAAATTAATTAATTAATTATATTTCATTAAATAATAGAAGCTTGATTTTACCATGTAAATGTCTCTTATTGACATTTTGGATAAGACCAGTGACATGATCTTTTATGAATCTGCATATGCTTTGATTATTTGTATAACCAAAACTATAAAAAAAAATTATCTTAATTTGTGAATTGAGAAAAAGACATTTAATTACTTGTTTCCATCTTTAAACTGCCATTGTTTTCCAAATTCCTTATATGCTTGATGAACAGCATTCTAAAAATTAATGGTAAGTTTAATAAATATTTTTAAACAATTTTAATGTTGTTTACTCTTATTTGATTAGGGATTTTTTCATCTTCCTCTTAGCTGTTGTGGATTCGATCAGCTATTAACTTCTCCATTTCAGCAACTTTCTTTTTATTTTCCATCATTTCAAATAGCGATTGATCCAGTTTGTAATTAATCCTATTCTATAAAGCAGAACATAAATTAGTAAGAATTTGAAATATTACTTTCTACACCAAATTGAATACCTTTTCATTTCCTGCGTTCGTGGAATTTCCACTTGACATTGTATCATCATGTTCTTAGAATCCAAAGAAATAATATATTAGTTTAATATTATAAAATTCATAAAAACTTTGCTTACCGTCACTTTGGATTTTCTGATGGGTTGGTATTGACTTTTTAGGTAACGCTCTTCATCACTTTCATCTTCTTGACCTAAATAATATATTAATTTGGTTCATTAAACACATTATAAGGTATTCATTTTCTTGACAAGTTAAAACCTTACTTTTTTTAAATTTTGATCTATCCATTGCTAATTTTTTTTCCTAAAAAGCAATAAAAAAAGATTAGTTTATTTGTATTTTGTAATACATTTGAATATTGTTTACTTTTGATTTCACAATAGAATTCTTTTTTGATGGAAGATCTTTCTGTTCATGCTTATAACCTGAAAAAGACTTTTTGTTGTGGTACTTATGAATTACCTAATCTTCATCCTGTGATGACATCCCATCAATGCTGTCCTTGTTATTCTGGGAAAAAAAGATTCATAGTTATAGTTAATATTTTTAAGGTGATTGACGACCCTTACAATTTTTTGATATCCTCTACTTACTGAAGTGTTAGCTTAGAATGCCTCTTCCTACTGTAACTGTCACTTTCAATTTCCTCCTCGCCTGCAAAACACTTCTAATTCGTTCGGAACGACTAACGGGTCCGATTTCAAACTATTAAGATGAGAATTCGCTCCGGAGCAATTTCCATCCCCCTGTCCTTCATTAACAGATTCGAACAAGTTTGGATCATTTCCATGCAAATTAGCCATCTTTACGAATAATGAAAAGAGCCCGAAATTTAAACGAGAAGAATCTATTTAAACTACGAAAAATACCTATACGGCATTTTTATACGTACGTAACCTGTCTTGTTCTGAACAACGCTCAAAAGGGAATACACTTTTCTTTAAACTAAACATATGGTTAAGAACACGCTTAACTGTCTGAGAAAACGGCAGAAATGCACACTTAAAGTTAAACTAGTTGCGTTTTTGAATAACGCTTAAAATTAAACTTGTAATAAGTGGAATAAACTTACAGTTTGTAGAGAAATGGCATAAAATTGTCTGGAAAAGGTCGTAAATGATCTCAAGGCACAATGGTCAAAAATGGCCAGTCTTGTTGCTGTATAGCAAGTAGTTTCCACTTGGGAAATTTTTTGATAATCCTTTCCTGTTCAGGTACTGTCTTCTATCCACGGGAATTCATTCAAATGACAAAGAAAAGTTGAAGGACTCCAAAAAATAATAATAATCCATTTTTTTTGTGATTCTGATTCGTACAATCTCACAACTCTATTTGCAATAGCATTTCTTCTAACATCGATAAAAGTTCTTTCTAAACATTTAAGTAACAGTAGTTTTTCATTCCTACTGTTTAATTTATTAGTTAATTTTAACCACAGTGAGATTAAATTGGAATCTTCACAAGCCCTCGTAATTGCTTGATCATACATATTTCTTATTTTGTTTTGTCTTCCTCAAGAATAGACTTTTTCACGTAATAAGATTTCTAATTGCTTGAAGAAGGAAAAAAAAATTTCCGACGGTAAATTAACCCACCACGATCAACTTTCTTTATCCATTCATTAACAGTTACATTTAGTTCATCTGGTTTGTTAATAAAATTTGCTGTTATAACTTCAAACCATTTTTTTAATCTAAGGTTTTTAGGAAACCTGTAAAATCTTTTTATGAGAGACTTTAAAATAAACCCACAAACATATGAAATTACTTCTGCCAAGGTTATAGAATGGGTTGTAGTTTGTTCTGATTGTGTAATTGATTTTTGTTCATCAACAATACTATAAACGATTTTAGTTAAAAAATTAGCTGTTTTAGGATCAGAATAAAAATGTCTGTAAAACTCCTATGGGGCAAGGATAAATTTAATAATGCTAGGAGCATAAATCTGATCTCAATATGGGACTTCAAAGCATGTTATTACACATCGATACAATTTTTTTTTGCTCTTGTTTACAAATGTAGTTGCAGATTTGCAACTTTTTACACAATTCCAAATATGTGGGATGAATAATTTTGTAAATTGGATCCAATTATCTGTGTTGATGTTGAGAATTAGTAGCATTTCCACTAAATATTTTTGCTTCCTTCCAAGTGCTCCTTCACAGACTAACTTGGAATTAACAAATTCTTCCATGATTATGTCATAATGCAGGAGTTCTGGTTTGGTCATATCGTATGAGAATTGTATTCCTTTGTCTGTCATCCATTTTTGTATTTCAGCTTTTCGCCATTTTGTTGCTGGAATCTGTTCAACTCTGATTGTATGGTTCGGTGCATTATCGATGACAACAACGCTGTTTGGTTGAATGATAGTCAATAATTGACACAAGACTCCATATTGCTGGTTGTTGGCCTTTAATATGTCTAGGGGTTGGAGAATCCTGTCATTCGTTGCACTGGTGCACCGGCAACCGACCCGTCACACACAGGGCGTGAGCCCCAGGGGTGACGAGGTCGGTTAAACATAACATCCATGTCGTACTTACCTAGTACGACCCATGCAGCCACTATGGAGGCTGCAGTATGGAGAGCAGAGTCATCACTGGGCAGGGTTGCCCTTGCTCATGTCAGGTCTTGGACACGCTTTGCCTCTTCGTTGGTCGTCGTTCCTCTCTCTCACATCTCACATCTCTCCATCACCACACCACTCAGCTCTCTCCTCCCCCATACTGGGGCCGTAAGGCTGTGTGTGGCAGTGACGCAGGTCACCTTAGGTGGCCAAGCGGTCACATCTCCCCCCCCCCGAAAAAAGGCAGGGATACGGGGGCCACACACAACACCCAACAGGGCTATGCAGATCCAGGTAAGTTAAATACCACAAGGTGCTGTCTGTCCGAAGACTACAGCACCGTTTGTCCGCAGGCAACACGGGATGACGGGGTCAACCTAGCCTAGACTGGCCGAAAATAACATCAACTATTGTGAAATAATACAAGATTGATAACAATTCACCGAGTCTGAGCATAACAGACTCGGGTCCAAATAATAACAATAATAACAAAAAATAAAAATTAAAACAAAACAACGCTAAACAAATGACACGGTTTAATAAATTAATTCTGAAAGTATGTACAGTCGTGGATAAAAAAAAACTTCTCTTCAGTTTACCTGATTTAATTTTATCTACGGTACCACATGGCATAAAAAATCCATTGAGATTGAATGACATCAATCTTGACCCGGTCAAACCTTGCCCTAACAACAGTATTAAAAACTAGATCGGACAAATAATGATAAATAAGCTTAAAACAGCTAAACTGATGGGAAGTTTTTTTGTCCATGGCTGTACAATAACCAGCCGGGATCTCGAGCACATTTGGGGTTTGGTGTCGGGCCTTATGTGATTCGAGTCCATTCCAAACGAATGTACTTTCCAAAAGTGTCGCATTTGACATTTTAAACAAACGTCGTGCCGTTCGGTGCCTGCGAAAAGTCGGTTTAAATCGTGAATTGTGAGGGAGTGACAAAGTAATCAATTCTTTGTCTTAAATATCTCTCCCTGTTTATTCGTTGTAAGAATGTTCCCTCGGACGTGCTTACGACGTGTAATGAGCCGCACGATATTCAAAGAAAGTTGAAAATAATGATGTAAAAGAAATAATATTTTGATTTTATTTGCTGTTTCTGTAATTTATTTAATCAATGTGACTAAATCGATTGTTCTGTGGTGACAGAGCAGTTTTCACCCATTGCAAATGCCGTAAGTTGAAATACAGGAAAACTACAAAATATTCAAAGAGAACATTTGCCCGATCTGGGATTCGAACGCGGGTTTGTCGGTGTTGAATGCTTCGACAGGCAGTGCAACCTGGTGACGACAATTTGAAGCTGTCATTTCAAATTGTGATTCGAGGCCGAACGTCGCCTTTCTTTCTATAAATTAAAAATGCTGTGTTTTTTCTTGTTGCACCAATTGCACTAACCGGCCGAAACTCGATAGTACCTCATCCAAAATTTTAATTACCGTAGATGGACCCATCGGAACGCAAACGCAAAGATTTGTTCTGTCCAGAGTAAACATATCCTGTTTTTCATTTGTGAACCCCGTAGCCACACCGAGACAAAGCGAAGTCGTTCGTTCTTATTTCTGACGATGCGGTGGCGATGATTTTACCTGAATTTGGACATGAAATCTGGTTGTCTCAAGGAATTTGTAATATTTTACCGCAATTTCACAGCTTTTTGACATTTTTATTGAAACTCATTTTTGTTTTTTTTTGTAGTGTCGCCGAGCGTGTTAGGATTTTGCGTGATGTTGCCGAGTGAGTTTAGGCCTAGAAATCGAGGTAATGAAATGGTTAAACTATCGAATACAAATACTCCTGCTCTATGAAATTTATTTACTTAAAATAAAAAAATTTTTTTTTTTAAATGTTGGCTTTATTTTTCGTATTTAAACATTTTTAAATTTTTAATCAACTTAATTTTAGCAATGGTTAAAATTTAAATCGAGTTTTCCAGGCTTAGGGCTTATTTTTGTACACGATTGATTTGCCCGTGTTACTTTTCAGTTTGGATTCCTTTCTATTGAGATATTCTGTGTCATCACATGCTTGTAGCGCCACCTGGCGCCTACGGTCATTTTATGCAAATAAAAATTGTACACGGGAACTTCCGTTTTGACCATCACCACGCGTAGCTACTCAATCCTTTCGCTCTTACACAATCTCAAAGAATCTCGTCAGGTTATGGGTCCAGGGATGCTGTAAACTGTGCAAAATCATCTGTTTTGAACTTTGTAGCCAGGTTTGATCTGAGGAAATTCAGAATTTGAACAATCAAATTAATTGCGGAAATATTCGTGTTTGCCACGCGGTAATCATTTTTTTGTGGACTAAAAATGGCGGAATCGACTAACAATGGGCACCACTCAACGCACCTGAATCAAATCAAAAAGTTGGAGGGAATTTCAAACTTCAACAACTGGAAGTTTGCAATGGAGATGCAGCTAGTGAGAGAAGGGCTGTGGGAGTATGTGACTGAAACCAAGGATGATAAAAATAAAAGTCGCCTTGCATTGGCAACCATCGCGCTGGGCGTACGAGAACACATCTACCAAGAAGTGAGACGTTTCACAACGGCAAAAGGAGCGTGGGACAACCTGGTAAAGCTCTACCAAGACAAGAGTTTGGGAAGCCAGGTATCGCTCCTAACGGACTTAATAAACGTGAAATATGGCGACTGCAAGGACATGTCGGAATATATTGGCAAAAAGGTCACAATTGGCCAACAGCTAAACGATATGGACTATAAAGTTGATGACAAAATGATGGCAGCAATGCTGTTAGCCACACTTCCAGACGACTTCAAGCCAATGATAATGGCGATTGAAAACTGCGGCTCGGATATTACGGTCGAATATGTGAAGGTGAGGTTGCTGCAAGAAGCGCAAAAACGTGAAAAAGACGTGACTAGTGCAGCTCTCAGTTCTAGCGTTGGAAACGAACGTTTTAAGCGCCGGGAAGGAAACGATAACTCTTATCAAATCAAGTGCCATAGGTGTCACAAGCTTGGGCAGAAACGAGCGGACTGTCGTGTAAAAATATCGAAAAATTCGGAGAAAAGTGCGGAAAAAAATGCGGAAAAACCTGCCAACAAGTCGTATATTGCAACGGTCGTCTCAGTATCGGCGATGGTAACGAGATCATCACGTACAGACTGGATCATGGACTCTGGAGCGTCACGACACATGTCGTCGCAACGTGAGCAGTTTGGAAATTTAAAAAACGTGCCTAAAATTGTGGTTAACACTGCAAATGGTGGAATACTCTACGGAGAACACACAGGGACTGTTGAATTGACTGTATTGTTAAATGGAAAACCAGAAATGGTGGAATTCCGAGAAGTGTATTTTGTGCCTGGATTGGATGAAAATTTATTGTCAATTCGACAACTTGAAAAAAATGGCGCAGACATTCGATTTCGTAGAGGACGATGCGAGATAAGAAAGAATGGTGATTTAATGCTGGCCACCTCGTGTGACCATGACGAGTTGTATCGATTGGACATTGTTGCGGCGGGCAAGAGCGGACGAGCCTTGAAATGTGCAACCTCTTCGCGCGACGTGGACAATGAAATTTGGCACCGACGACTCGGACACCTGAGTAATGGTGGAATGAAAACTTTGCGCAACTTGGTCAACGGTTTTAATGTCTCAAATAAAGAACCGGACTCGATCAAAATTTGTGAGACCTGTTTGAAAGGTAAACAACATCGAATGCCTTTTCCGAAAAATAAAACTACTCGATCGGATGAAAAATTGGACCTTGTGCACTCTGACGTGTGCGGACCAATGACGAATGCAACAATGGGCGGTGCGAGATATTTCTTAACGTTTATTGATGATCACTCGAGAAAGACATTTGTTTATTTGTTGAAACACAAAAATGAAGTTTTTGGAAAATTTAAAGAATTCAAGGTGCTCGTGGAGAAACAAACAGGGCAAAACATCAAGCGTTTTCGAACCGATAATGGCAAGGAATACGTCGGAAACGAATTTAAAGATTATATGGCACAAAATGGAATTGTGCACGAATTGACGGTGCCATACACGCCGGAACAAAATGGCGTCTCGGAAAGAACGAACAGGACGCTGGTGGAAAAGGCGAGATCAATGCTGAGGGACGCGTCGCTAGGCAACCAGTACTGGGGAGAAGCCATCGTAACAGCAACGTATTTAAAAAATCGGTCGCCAACAGCAGCAGTTCGAGACATGACTCCAGAGGAAGTTTGGAGTGGTGAAATACCCAACATTGGTTTTTTGCGCACCTTCGGATGTATTGCGCATTCTCACATTCCAAAAGAAAAACGCCGGAAATGGGGCGTGAAAAGTGAAAAATTGACTTTAATGGGATATTGCGAGACAACAAAGGGGTACCGACTGATTAATACCACCACTCAGAAAATAACGATATCACGTGACGTTGTGTTTGATGAAAGCACAAGCACCGGAAATAATACGAACTCTGACCAAATGAATGACTCTTTCTATGTTTTTGCAGAAACGATTAGACATGATGGCGAAATTTTGGCGCCTGTAAGCGGAAATGACAATACTGCGCACGACGGCGAGGAAACAATTGAACTCGCTGCCCCCGATCAACACTGCAACAATACACAAGCAGTGGATGCGATCGAAAATGATCAAATTGATGTAACTGGCGCAAATGACGTTTTTGAATCCGAGGACGAGGACGACGGTGCTGTAGCAGACGAGCCTGCACCACAGCAGTTGCGACGCAACCCACCACGAAACTGCGGACCTCCGAGGCGCCTGGCGGAACATTATGCGCTCTACACAGCGATGGAGCAGGCCGGGGACGATCCAGATTCATACAGCGAAGCTATGCAACGCCCCGACTCAGAAGAGTGGAAACAGGCGGTAAAGGAGGAACTGGACTCGATGGACAAATGCAAGACGTGGGAACTTGCTGACCTGCCACCAGGAAGAAAATCGATTTCCTGTCGTTGGGTCTTTAGAGTCAAATGAACGGCAGATGAAACTGTGGAGCGGTACAAAGCCCGCTTAGTAGCACATGGCTGCTCCCAGATCAACGGTATAGACTATGACGAAACGTTCTCACCAGTGGTCAAATATACAACTTTGCGGTTGCTTTTGGCGATGGCAGCCGCAAACGGGTGGGAAATAGACCAAATGGATGCAGTGACGGCTTTTCTTCACGGCGAATTAAAGGAAGAAATCTACATGCAACAACCGGAGGGACTTGACAAACAGCCTGGAAAAATAAAATACTGTGGCTTGAAAAAGGCAATATATGGACTGAAACAGGCCGGGCGTGCCTGGTACGAGCTCCTCGACCGGGGCTTGTTGGACATCGGTTTGGTTCGCTGTGATTTCGACAGTTGTGTTTACATTGTGCGTGAAGAAAAAGGGATTGTCATTGTTGCAGTCTACGTTGACGACTTACTCATTTTCTCGAGTGTGACGGCGCTCAAAAATCGAATCAAAGCCAGTTTATGTTTAAAATTTGAAATGAAGGATTTGGACAGGCCCATTACTGCCTCGGAATTAAATTTATACGAGACTGGAAACGAGGGACGATTAGTCTAGACCAATCAAATTACATCATTAAGGTGATAAAACGTTTTGGCATGGAAAACAGCACGATTGTTGCCACACCAACGGATCCAAATGGAAAACTGACAAACGAAATGGCACCTAAGACAACTCAAGAAAGGGACGAAATGAGTAGAGTCCCATATCAAGAAGCTGTCGGGAGCCTGCTGTATGCTGCACAAGCGACAAGGCCCGACATTGCGCAAGCAGTGGGAGTAGTCAGCAGATACAACTCCAACTTTGGGTCAGCCCACTGGACTGCAGTCAAGCGCATCCTACGATATCTAAAAGGGACGATTAATACCAAACTGGTATACGGGAATTTAAAAAACTCAACTTTAGTCGGCTACACAGATGCTGACCATGCCGGATGTCTGGATACAAGACGGTCAACCAAAGGATACGTCTACACGATAGCTGGCGGAGCGATTAGTTGGTCAAGCAAAAAACAACCAACGGTCGCGGAATCGACAACAGAGGCCGAATTTGGATGAAAACACCAGCCCAACTATTGTGCATTCTGACAACCAAGGCGCTCTAAATTTGTCAAAGAACACGGTATATCATTCCCGGACAAAGCACATTGACATAAAACATCACTTTGTTCGAGAAGTCATCAAAAACGGACACATTGTTGTAAAATTTGTCGGAACAGATGACATGATTGCGGATGTCCTAACTAAAGGACTTGCCAAGGAAAAACACTGATGGTGTGCGGGAAAAATGGGATTGTGTATCTCTGAAAAATAATTTTATCTTGCATGCCATTTTTTAAACCTTTTTTATTTTTGTATAAGTGTTTTTTTATGTGTCACCACAGAGTAGGAGTATTGAGATATTCTGTGTCATCAGATGCTTGTAGCGCCACCTGGCGCCTACGGTCATTTTATGCAAATAAAAATTGTACACGGGAACTTCCGTTTTGACCATCACCACGCGTAGCTACTCAATCCTTTCGCTCTTACACAATCTCAAAGAATCTCATCACTTTCATGTATTCCCGTTACGTTTCATATGTCTTGAATTTGTTTTTTTCGTATTGTAGCCCGGGTTTTCCCACTACCACGCCCCGAAAACATTAACAGCAAACAAGGATCGGATTATTTGACACGAAAAAGTGATTTAAGTGAAGAGTATTGAAAAGTTATGACACATATAATTCAACCAATCCGCAACCGCTCACTAGCTGAGCTCTTATTGGCTCTATCCCTTCTTTATCATTCCACTTCCGTTAGCGCCATTTGTTAGTTGAGGACAGCTTCGTTCTGCAAGTCGTAAGTTTCTGCCATTTATCTTCAAAATCCTTTAGCATCGAATTCATTTGTGAGTGATTTTATGTTCATTAGGTTCGTAGTGATGTTATTTCGGTGTTAAAATATTATTTTCTATCCTAGATTTCTCGTGTCGCCATTTTCACGCGGACCACGCGACCGATTGCAGCAATTTATTTCAAGCGGTTGAAACGACAGCGATGAAAATATCCCGCATCCATTCAAGTAAGTTTATCGATTGTTTTATCGTTTTATTTTCCAAAGTTTGAATTGGGGGCAGCAAATCCAACTCTCTACCTCCTAGTGGTTGCCCCTGGACCACTGGACTCGTTCCGGTTGGTACTAGATGAGAGCTCTGGTGTTTGATATTTCTGTGCTGGTTTATATTTCACACGAACCAGTGAGTCAATATGGTTCTGTTAGTCTGCATTTCAGAAATGAGTGTAGCGTTTATCATACCAATGCGTAAAATGTGGTTCTGTTCGTCTGCATTCTATAAATGGGTGTAGCATTTATCACATGGAACATTGGAGAGAGAATATTGGTTCTGTTAGTCAGCATTCTCTTAAATGACTGCAGCATTTATCAGATGTAACATTTAATTCAATTTAAATGTTAGTTTGCGAGTTGATTGGTATTTAGCTGGTGTACAATTTTCAATTCGTTCTGTCTATTCCTTTGACAGTTCCATCGTGGTGATAAAATCGCTTTTAAAGAGAGTGATTCTGTATTGTATAAAATTGAATATATTTTTTCCATTTTTGTTGCACTGGACTCGTTCCAGTTGGTACTAGATGAGAGCTGTGGTGTTTTAAAAATGATTTGGTTCTGCATTGCACTCATTAAGTGTTGTTTTCCATCGGTTCAGATTCAGAACATAAGTAGAATGAAATTTCAAGAAAATAAACTTCCATATATCAATTGAATTACAATAAATCTCAAACAATAAGGCAGTAATGAGAGTGGATTTTACACATGCTTCATCATTTCTTCCACAATTATTTCTCACTGACGAAAACCCGTGGGGAGGCAGCAGTGACAATGTTAAAGTTTAAAATATAATGCAACCCTGGAACGCACGTCATTTTGACATTTAGACATTTCGACGCACGTTTATTTTGACATTTAGGTGTGGCACGTTCAATAAGCACGCTCCTTATTTGTGTCTATTGTAATGTTGGGCGGCTCGAAAAGTTTATGAAAAAATTTCAAAAAAGACATTTGCGTAACAAAATAAATGCTAATGTCTGTAGCCTTCCCATTCCCATTCCTCTGGCCACAGGCCCGGCACGAAATCTTCCGTTTGCCACTTTCCGAAAATATCGTAAGGACCACCGCTATCAACCAGGCCCGTTTTCTAAATCTCATAGCAAATGGGGCGGAAGAATCATGGACGTGGATAATAAAGCACTAATTTGGCGCACAGATTTTCATATTTTCCCAGAATTTAACATAATGGGACGTGCTGACAAATTACATAAGAGTCCTCTTTTCATTTTATTCATTATGAGTAGTTTGAAAAAGTATGATCGTGTAAAGACAACTGTTACTGGTTATACTGTTACTGGTTATACTGTTACTAGTTATACTGTTACTGGTTATACTATACTTTACTATACACACATTCCACAGGTTTCTTTTTCTCAAATTTGATTGCATGTTGAATTATACGTGGGTCGAATGGTAACGGAACTATTCGCCCAGTGTTCAACAGCATCGGAAAAGTTCCTATTGCTTTTTTTGGGCAGCATAGAATACAATAATTTTTCTTTTAAATCAGTTAAAACTGATTTTGAACTACTTGTGAAAACACGATCTTTAGAAGACAAACTTCTATGCGTTGGTGGAACATACACAGTTTCGTCTCCAGTGTAGTGAACCTTTAGGATTTGCTAATTCATCAATCAACGAAAATAATTTAGAATGATTCTGGAATGACTAAATTTCAATAACACTTAAACAAAAATGGTGCTTATTATAAGTCAAATAATTGAAATAAAACAAAATCTTAATAAATTAAAAAATGACTAAAAGTCCTCAATGTTCGGCTAGTAGTCTGGTTTTGAAGCACAAAACTAAACAAAATTAAAATAATAAAACTAAACACTTCACTAATGAGTACTTCTGCGGATAATTGTATTTGGGGCCGAGTATCCCCAAATAGTGGAGCTGCCACATTACCGCTTGAGCGGGGCCTCCAGTGTGGCGTGGATTCTTTTCTTCATTTCCCGTTGTGCAGCTCGTTTTTCGCTTCTTTCCAACCATTCTCGTTCATCCTTAAATGCGATAGTAATTTTGCATCGTGGTCATCCTTTCTGAGCTCTTTTTCTACCTAAAAAACATTTTATTTTAATTTATATAAAGTACAAATTTCAATGCATTGTAGACAACTAGACAGGTAGGAAATTAGTGAGTCTGTTAAAACAAACATTCACCAATTTTTGTTCATAAAACAAATCCATTCTTGTAATTATAAAATCAGATAACTAGAAAATAGAAAAATAATTTGTGAAACTATATAAATGGACGGACATGAAATGACTGATGTTCTTGAAACACTATCGTCCATCCCAACACTCAAAGTTCGCTGGAGAGAGCTTCAGCCCCATGGGAACCCTTGTCCACTGATATAACCTGAATGTCGTTATAAAGGCCGTTTTTACTCAGTCCTCCACCGCCACTGGCACTTTGCAAAACCCATTGCTATAATCCATAGATGAAAAAACTTTTCCATTTCCTAACTTGGAAAGTAGTATTTCTATAAGGAGCAATTTTGACGTTTAAATCCTTATAATCTATCACTAGACGCGGTGCTTAGGGTTTCTGTTTTCCCGCCTTTTTAAAATTCCCGGTTCCCGGTACCAAAATGGCCGGTACTCTCGGGAAATCGGTACTCCCGGGACCAAAAAAGGTCAGGCGAGAGGCGACGAAAAATGATAAAAAATGACCGTTTTTTGTCAGAAATGGCCATTTTTAGAAATTTCTAGCCATTTTTCATGGTAAAAATAGCCGTTTTCCATCAAAACTGGCTGTTTTTAGTCAAGAATGGCTGTTTTAGATCAAGAATGGCCGTTTTCGTCAAAAATAGACATTTTTTGTTACAGTAAAAATGGCCATGTTTTAGCCATTTTTTCGTTAAAAATAGCTATTTTTATCATTGAAACGTTACAAAATGTAACGTTTGAATGACGAAAATGACGTTTCAGCAACGAATTTTTGACGGAACCGGTTTTTCTCCAATTTCCCGGTTCCCGGTACCGTGATTTCTCACCGGGATTCCCGGGAAATCGGTATCCCGGTTTCCCGGTACCGAAACCCTAGCGGTGCTTTTCCTGGTGTTTTCACCAACTTGCATGGCGCTGCATATGGCCAGTTGCTGTTCTCTATTATTCCTGCCTTCTTTAGTTCGTCAATAATACCTGGTAGCACGTGGAGTTGTGCTGCCGGTACTGTGTAAGGCCTTTTACACACCGGAATATCGCCTGTGGGATGTATGCGATGAACTATTTCGAAAATTTTGAAAATGGTTTAAAAATATGGGCAAATATAAATGGAAACACTTTTTGGAAAGGAAAAATGAATTTATTAAACACTAAACATTTTCTATGATAAGAATAAAAAAAAAAGATTTCATTTGCCTACTATTAGGCTGGTTCAAACCAATTCTATCTCTACAAAGTAGGTTAATGTAATACAATACATAACCTAGCTAAATAAGCTAAAAACATACACACAGCTAACATTCCATTTTGCTAGTCAAATACAAATTTAGAAAGAAAGAAAAAGAAATGGAAATTGGCAATATTTAAGTGGTTCTCACAACTTTGCTGATCAATTGTCACTAAACACACATTTTAACATACACTAAAGTTCACTGAAGGTTAGTGGTTCTTGTTACTTCATGTTGGTTTGTTGGTCACTTTTGGTTGAATTCATCTAGTTAACTGGTAGTGGATTGTCTACCAAAATGGCTAACTTCTTTCTTAGGTGGTAACTGCTTTTCTTCTGTTATTTTTAGCTGTAGTCATCAAACTTCAACTACTTTGTTTTTCTCTGCCTGAGAAAATAGGTTTTGTTGGGACATCTCAAGGTGCTGTTGTTTGCTTGAATGCTGGGGTGCAACTGTGGTTTCACTGCTTTTTCACAAGTGTTGGAATGTGAGTTCCAACCCCTGCTAATCCTGGCAGTGTCATCACAGGTTCTAATTTATGTGCACCCTTGAGAGTTACTCATGCAAGTAGCTCCTCCCATCTCTAATCTCCAAGTTTCCAGTTCTCAAAACTAATGACTCACCAATTAGTCATATAACAGGAGCTTGAGTGTTGAATACGAGGCTAATCAATCTAACTGCATTTTTGATATGCACTGCAGTGATGCATGGGGCAGCCAATATTCACTTGCGAGTCCCAGGAGTGTTTGAGACACAACTCATTCCAGTCCTCTGGAATCCGACTTCACCGCAACACCATAACAACAATAGATCAAAACACATACCACAAGCCAATAATTTCCTTAAGATTACAGCTTCTAACACAGAACGACCAGACTTAAATCGCAAAAATTGTTATTCTATTTTGACGTATCCAGGTTGATAGTCAATACACGATTCGTAGGAAAAGCTCTTTTCAAAACCCGATAGGCATAGAGCTTTTTGATTAACTGCAACTCTCCCAATGCCATTGCTTGTTCGTCAGAATAGTCCGCCATGAGTCTGGCCATATTGTGTTCTTTAACGACAGTACGTGCTCTGTCTTCAAAAGTCTTACACCCAAATCCTCTATAGTCTACCTTTAGTTCTTTTTCTTTTGGCACCAATCATATAATCAGATATTCCGCAAGCTCATCTAAGTCATCCGTTTCTTCAAATTTTTTGATATATGACACATGATCATGCATTTCTTTTGGAGACAGCATGTAGGCCAATAAAAGACGTGTGTGTTTGAAATCTCTAATATTTTTTGCAAGATAAACACGCATTGGAAGTGATGAGATCACTATTCTTGTTATTGACTTAGTAGCACAAAAAACCAGTTGAAGCTCATGGGCCCTGACTAAATTTGGCCTCCGCTTGGCGGAAAATAAATAACTCAACTTCTGCCTTGAAGCGGGAACATTTCCTTGCTGTGCAGCAACATTCACAGCCACAACTCATGTGTGCTGTCGAGAGAAAAATCTTAAAATCGAGCAAAAAAGTCCCGTTTTGTAGCGGACAAATCCTCTGCTTTGTAGCAGGCAAATACAACAAAGCTTCAAACAGCTTCAACAAAGCTTCAAACAGCTTCAACAAAGCTTCAAACAGCTTCAACAAAGCTTCAAACAGCTTCAACAAAGCTTCAAACAGCTTCAACAAAGCTTCAAACAGCTTCAACAAAGCTTCAAACAGCTTCAACAAAGCTTCAAACAGCTTCAACAAAGCTTCAAACAGCTTCAACAAAGCTTCAAACAGCTTCAACAAAGCTTCAAACAGCTTCAACAAAGCTTCAAACAGCTTCAACAAAGCTTCAAACAGCTTCAACAAAGCTTCAAACAGCTTCAACAAAGCTTCAAACAGCTTCAACAAAGCTTCAAACAGCTTCAACAAAGCTTCAAACAGCTTCAACAAAGCTTCAAACAGCTTCAACAAAGCTTCAAACAGCTTCAACAAAGCTTCAAACAGCTTCAACAAAGCTTCAAACAGCTTCAACAAAGCTTTAAACAGCTTCAACAAAGCTTTAAACAGCTTCAACAAAGCTTCAAACAGCTTCAACAAAGCTTCAAATGGCTTCAACGATGCTTCAAATAACTTCAATGAAGCTTCAAATAGCTTCAAATAGCTTCAACAAAGCTTCAAATGGCTTCTACGAAGTTTCAAATAGCTTCAACAAAGCTTCAACAAAGCTTCAAATAGCTTCAACAAAGCTTCAAATAGCTTCAACAAAGCTTCAAATAGCTTCAACAAAGCTTCAAATAGCTTCAACAAAGCTTCAAATAGCTTCAACAAAGCTTCAAATAGCTTCAACAAAGCTTTAAAAAACTAGTTAATAAAACTGTGACTAGTATGGTCTCGGAAATAAGTAAAAAAGTCAGCCATGAGCTTGTCCCAACACGCGCTGCCGAGGCCCAGTAAGCTTGTATCAGCTCGAACCCAGTAATTGTCACGTTTTATTCCAGCACTTACACCAAGGGTGATGCGTGGTTGTGGTTGATACTGCTCTTCCTCGTCAGAAAGACGACCAATTTCTGGTTATATGAAATTATAAAGCAAAAACAATGGGAAAAGGGGAAAGGTGGTTTTGTTCGCGGTAATCGTTTTTGGAGGGAAAACCAACCAATTATTTGATTCAGAAATCTGTTACTTCTTCAAACGTAGCAGCACTCGTCGTAATACAGTGTGCTGTCACTGAAGGTACTTCTTGTACATTTCTTGAACTTTTCAAGAGTGGAAATAGAGGTCTGACTTCGGTGTTAGCCGTGGTGGACTTCGCGTCACACTCGGTCACACTCGGTCTGCTAGACGGGCCAGCTCACTCGTTAATTCTGGCTTGCTTAGCTTCCAGTTCCTCGTTCGGAGTCACGGCTTTGCACTTGTGTTTACGCATTCGTGCGTATTTGGGGCCCAAAATTCTCATATGGTGCAACTGCTACATGACAGCCTGGGTCATTATTATGCCCATTCTTGGCCGCCACTGTGGAGTGTGTTCACCTAGTCGGAGGCGGTCGAACCAGAGGCTTTCCAACACCGGCGACCTGATGGGTGCCTGCGGATCCTGCTCGAGAGGCAGATCTTCTTCGACCGGACCTCGTAGCTAGCGTAAATACGCTTTATTAATCGTTGGAACTCCTCGCGAGAATTGAAGCCGGATTGGCCATGGCTGGGCTTCGCGGGCTCGAATGTTTTCATTTCCGCTTCATCCATTTGTCCCATAGATAGCATCAGAATTCAAACGTAAAACTTTTTTACGTTTGAATTTTAAACTGTAAGGATTCTAACAGTCGGATCTGTTTGAAAGCATGCATTCTCAAAAGGATCATTGCACAAACGAGAATATTTTGATTGCTTAAAACTTTTTCTACTAAGATATTTTAACCAACACGCTAATATTTTTAACTTTACATGGTTAGTAAGGCAACCATGCAATAATATGATAATATACAACAATATTTACTATTTAATTTGTAAAGTTTTGATGGCGGACACAGGTTGGGTTGGACTGGTGTAGATGAGTTTGGATTTACATCACGTTGGGCATAGTGAGAAAAGGCTTTAATAATTTAGGCCCTAAAATGTCATGTTCTTTTCTGTTATGCTGTGGATTTTGAGTTGCAACTAACACTCACTTTATATCAATGGGTAATCAGGGCAAAACCCTGACAATTCAAAAGCATAACATTGTTCAATGTACAAATAATACCGTGTTTGTATGTAACAAAAAAAAGTAATAAGCCCACGTCTTTGGGCGGAATTGTCGGTTCCTTCAAAGACCAATTGCGAGTTTTAGGAAATATTTGAGGGAATAGCACGACACCACCAGAATGGAGTAAATCAAGGCCGTCTCGTTCTCTACGCTCTGATTTGCTTTAGAATACATATTGTTACTTGGTTTCTCAGCTATCTCAGCTATCGCAAAATTGCGACAATCCAGTTAAATCGTAATTGTTGGTCAAATCGATTATTCTGTTGCGATACGCTTCCCACAATTCGAACATTTCGACATGTGGGTCGTCATGCCACGGGTTGTGCCAAACATTATTCCAGTTGTGGTGCAAGATAAATTATATCATCCAGTGGTCTTGCAATCGGTTGATGAATTGGGTCACGGTAGTCATTAACTCTTGTCTCGCGTCCATTGTTTAAACGATGAGTCGATGAGGCGAAAAATGAGAAAGAAAAAAAAATCTCAAAAAAAATCTCAAACTCATGTAACATGTTTACTTGTGTTTGGAAAGTGAAGAAGGACTCGGGTTTAGTTGTTTTAAATTCCAATTCTCTTTTATTAATTCAAACCGGAAATTTTCAAATAGAAATATCCGAGGTTAGATCAAATTATACAGTTTTACAAAGTTAAAGTCAGACAGTGGCTTACTGTCTGTGATTATTAAATTAAAACTTAATTCTATTGTTTTACATGACTGATTATTACTTAAACTTAAATAACTTACACTATAAACAATTAACTCTTATATGACCAAAGTAAATTCAATAACCTAAGTAAATAGAGAGAGACTAGGGCCGTGCCTAAAACAAGCCGACACCAAGTGTTCTCCTAGCAAAACAAGCAAAGAACATTCAGGTTTGAAGTCTTGGAGAGAACTGGAGTGAACCGGAGAGAACCGGAGTGAACCGGAGTGAACTGGAGAGAACCGGAGAGAACCGGAGTGAACTGGAAAGAACCGGGGAGAACTATATAGGAATATGAAAAAAAAAGAGAAACAGATAAATAAATTAAAAAAATATATATTTTTTTTTTTGCAGAATAAAATAAAACGTATATTTACTAACTGAAGAAATGGTTTTTCACAATGAGAAAAAAATATATGCCATTTGGAATAATCTATAAACAAACAATATGAGATAATGAGGTAAGCGGTGGTTGTTTATACTCAACAAAAGTTGCGTCACATTTTTGACAATTGAAAAAAAATAAAAAATAAAAAATCAAATCAAAACAAATCAAACAAACGAACAAACTAACAAACAAATGAAAGTGGGAATAGACCGCCTCCTCCTAATATTCAACCGAAAGATCGGAACCACCAACCGCATCCTCGGTGCCTTCGTCGTCGTCGTTCTCTATCTCATCCATCATCTCTCCTCTGCTTCTGCCAGTATTTTCTCAAATTTTTCCATCATTGTCTTCATCATTGTCTTCATCATTTTCTGGAGTCTTTCCTCCGTCCTCTCCACCATCCTCTCAATTCTCTTCTCTAGCCTCTCGATCATTTTTCCGACCCTTTCCCCTGCCGCCGCCGTCTTCTTCTCCTCGGTCTTTCCTTCACTCGGCGTCGGCGGTGGCAAAAACGCCTCGCTTCGATCGAGCGACTGGAGAAAGAGAGAAGAGAACGAATAAAAAATTAATAGTTTTAAAATTGGAATTATTTTTGGAATTATATGCGCAGATCTTTTGTGCATAAATTACCAAAGATGAGTCGGCAGATTTAAAGAAAATGAATCAAATGAAAATAAAATAGAAATTTAGAGAAAAAAATGGGGAAAATAAACAAACTGAAAATAGAATAAAATTAAAAAATAACAGTGGGAAATTCCAAAATTAAAATAGGGATAAAATCCATGCCTGTAACAGTCTCCACCCACTTAACTCTAATTACTTTCTTTGTAATTCAAATAAAACAATGGTCAAATCATACAATAATAAAATTATACAAATCAATCAGAAAGTAAATAAGTGAGCTAAACAGTATAGCAGAGATCGACAAAAATAAATAATATCAGTTCTGGCACGTAATTCAGGATATAACTTAAAAATATGATAAGGAAAACTTTTGTATCACATTGGTATTTTTGCGAAAGTCAATACCTCAAAGGACACGACGAAACATGGACGGCACGGGACGGCAAACACTAAAGCTACGGGGAACAAGCGCAGGAGAACTAGAAGAAATCTTGCATTTCCACAAGTGAGGGCCGTGCAAGAAACAGGATGGGTGGAAATTCCAGTGGCACCCTATGAATGGGAAGCCATAGTTGTTGACTTAGGGTAAGTCAACAACTATGGCATGTTCAATTGTTGTTACCTGCAGAAACACATGCATTGACATCGGAGCTACTCACATTCTCGGTGATTGCTCAGTGTTTTTGCTTCACTGCACAACTTAGTTTTGATTGACAGCTTGTCACTAGCGCTGTACCTCAAGCGCCACCTATGTAAAAAGAACCTACTCTATCTCTAACTGGGTCATACTACTCTGCAAAGGAGGGATGACCTTAGGGCCACTGGACGGTGTGTGGCAGTGACACAGGTCACCCTTGGGTGGCCCAGCGGTCACGTCCCCCGGATAAGCAGGGATTTAGAGGCCACACACAACACCCAATGGGGTTAAATAAACCCAGGGGATCTGACTTTGTCCGAAGACGACAGCACCACCATGTCCAAGGTGGAATAACATTTGGGTGATGGGAATCACCTCGCCCAGACTGGCTGAAAAATAAACCTAGCTATTGCAAATGATGTATGAAAAAACACAGTTCACCGAGTCTGAGCGTAATAGACTTGGGACAAAACAAAAATTGTATAATTAAACAATAATATGAAACAACACAAATAAGTTAAGAAATAACAATATTGTTACGTGTGGGTTGGGGTGAACCACACACATAACAAATGCTAATTAATTTAGCAAAGACCTTGAAAAGCTTCAGGTGAAATGATTGAGAGAACTGATTTATCATTTAAATAAATCTCTTTTATTCTATGGGATTTATTACAAACTTAACAAAATCAAATGATAAACATAATCCTTTATTTTACATAAACATAAAGAAAGAAAGCAAGAATGATAATCAAATTATATCTCTATGAATTTGGAAAGGCGGGGTGGGACCAAGCGCTGTGTGCGCTGGTCCACAGAAGCCTTTACTTACCATGTTAACTGTTTGAGGCTCAGAACATTTCTGCTCTCTCAAACCCACTTAGCTCACCAGGTAAACTCTGGGTCCACCCCCGCTCTACTTGATTGATTAGTCCAGTTGCCCTGTGCATAATTAACACAGTGACAACTGGTGAGCGGATTTGGAAACTCCAGTGTGCCTAGTGAGAGCTTTCAGAATTAATTCTCTAAACAGAGCGTTTAGGCCCGCTGTCGTACAGCGAGGTCTGCGCTCGTAACAGCCCCCCCCTTTGAAAAATTTTGGCCTCCAAAATTCAAATTATTTCAAATGGAAATACCCCCAAATTTCTACTTCGAGATTATCATTTTCACTTCTAACTTTCAACATCATTCTTGCTTTTCACAAAATTATTAACAAAATTTACGAGAATTGTTCTATTACCTTTATATCCCTCAATTCTTAGTTTAACAATACTTTTCTTGGAAAAGCCAATTACATAAAATTAAACTCTTCGTGTTTATCTATACACAAGAGAAAATCTAAAACAAAATTTTACACAAAATTATACAGATAACAATTGTAATTTCGATTTTTAATCTTCTTCGATTTCTTCAATTGTCGCATCCTCATTTTCAGGGACAAATTTTCAACTATTTTACTCAAAATTCCAGATTTTTACTAACATTTTAGCTCTTAAATAAAGCAATTATACAGGGTCTTTTAATTCCGCATCTCCACCACTTTGTTACGTGTGGGTTGGGGTGAACCACACACATAACAAATGCTAATTAATTTAGCAAAGACCTTGAAAAGCTTCAGGTGAAATGATTGAGAGAACTGATTTATCATTTAAATAAATCTCTTTTATTCTATGGGATTTATTACAAACTTAACAAAATCAAATGATAAACATAATCCTTTATTTTACATAAACATAAAGAAAGAAAGCAAGAATGATAATCAAATTATATCTCTATGAATTTGGAAAGGCGGGGTGGGACCAAGCGCTGTGTGCGCTGGTCCACAGAAGCCTTTACTTACCATGTTAACTGTTTGAGGCTCAGAACATTTCTGCTCTCTCAAACCCACTTAGCTCACCAGGTAAACTCTGGGTCCACCCCCGCTCTACTTGATTGATTAGTCCAGTTGCCCTGTGCATAATTAACACAGTGACAACTGGTGAGCGGATTTGGAAACTCCAGTGTGCCTAGTGAGAGCTTTCAGAATTAATTCTCTAAACAGAGCGTTTAGGCCCGCTGTCGTACAGCGAGGTCTGCGCTCGTAACAATATATTAATAATAAACAATTTTTTTATTTTAATTTATTCTTTTGTCACTTAAATAATATTAACAAATTGATTAAATTAATCCATAAATAGACAACAACTTATCCATGTCATCGACGGCACACGTTTTTTGAAGTTGCATGCGCGTTTGAAAAGCAAAAATTCAAAAACCGGTCGATTTTTGGCCGCCGAGTTTCGTCAATGTCGCGAAGAGAAGCACACACTGCGTTTGCAAGAGAACACATCTCTGTCCTAAAAATCGCCATCTCTTCTTCACAAGTGATGGACTCTTTGACCACCTTCTCCAACAAATCCCAATTCAATTCAAACACGCGATCGGTGGCGATGTTTTTCGTAACACACCTCGTTAAAACTCTTCGCTTGTTCTCGGCATCCTGCAACAACAGTCGGACATTTCGAAAATCCTGAACGCAAATTTCCAAACCGACAAAAAACAATGAGAAATGATCTTCCAAAACCCAATTACAACAATCAATTTTCAGTTCGGTCGGAGCGATCCTCAACAAATCCGTCAGACAGTCTTTGACCGCGACAACGTTGACGCAGTTTTTCCAAGAACTCACTTTAACCAACGCATTGAGTGTCAAGTGAAGTTCGTTACTCGTAAACCGTTTGATCATGCGAGTGACGGTCGGCGTGAAAAACTGAACCAGCAGAAAATCGTACAAGAAGATGATGCACAATCTGTGATTCGAAATCGAATCGGCTTGTTCATTGTTGCATTGGGAGAGCAGAAAACTGAGCATGTAAATTCCAAAACGATTGCCCCCGCCATCGTTTTCTTCGTGATTTTCGATCGTGACTTCAATCAAAGTATCGAGCACACCTCCTGGCTGGAGGAATTCTAAAAGTAAATCATTTCTTTCGCTCTCCGTCATCAGTGACCAGAAATACTCGACCGCGCTCTGGTTAAGGTTTACCACGGACTTCACACACATGTCGGATTTGCTGTTGGAGCTAATTTGATTCGAGTCAATTTCTAACAAATGTTCCTTCCAAAAGTGTCGCATTTCGGATGTTAAACGCCCGTCGTGCGGTTCGGTGCCTGCGAAAAGTCGTTTTAAATCGTGCGAATATTCGTCCCAAAGATCTTTCATTCGATCTTGCAAACAATACACGCAAGAAATGTCGAGTTTTTGCTCCACTGACAAATCTTGCGATTGCGAAAGAATTCGCGCCGATTGGGTCACGTCCAGTCGTCCATTCACCGTCCAGCGGGAACACTTTGCCGCGAGTTTCGCCCATCGAGGCGTGATAACGCCAAACACGTGGTACGTTAAGTGGAAGAACCAATTCGAAAGTTCGTTTCCAACGTGTCTGATTAAAAGGCGCAACGAAGGATTTAAATGTTTCGGAATAGTCAACGAAACGTTGATTTGCTCACAAATCTCAAGTTCTACATTTGACCGATGTTTGATCAAAGTGTTTCCTGAAACCCAGTTGTCGTCGTTTTCCGTTTCTAAGTAATTTTTCCATAAATTAATCGCAGTTTCGACCATCGCAATGTGCTGAAAACTCGGGACGTGTAAAGTCAATTGCATGATTAACGATTTAAAAGTGATTCGTCTTCAGTGATTTGCCTTTATATTTCTCTTCTGGAGAATAAACGTTCCACGTGCGTACTGTAAGTAGTCGTTGGCGCCGAACGTTTAAAAGACGTAACGAGTTAATCAATTTTAATTACCGGTATTTTGAATAAATCAATAAAAAAAATCCAAATGAAAAATATTTTGATTTTATTTGCAGCCCATTAAAAATGCCATTAATTAAAATACTAAAAAACTATAAAATTACTCGACTAGAAATTCGTTCGGGCAGGGATTCGAACCCGCGGATTCTACCGTAGATGTTTGAAAGCTTTCGACAGATGCATTCTTGTGACGACATTTGAAAGCTGTCATTTCAAATGGTGATTCGAGAGTCGGTTTTCTGCGAGTTTTCTTTCTACATATGATATTCCAAATTTTATTTTAATTTTTGCACCAATTACATAATATCCGTCGAAAATCGAAAGAACTAAATCTATAAGATTAATAAGTTTAAAGATTGGTTCTATCATTACATGGTGCCCGTGTCTTACTTTAGTAAACCCCGTGTTCATGTCCGCTCACGACACATTTCAGGTTGTTGATTTGGTTGCATTCCCAACGGTATTTTTCTAACTTATTTGCATCAATTCGTTTCGCTTTTTCTCAATTTCCATTCCAGTATTTTTATTCCCGGTGCTCGTGTTTCCTCGGAGCTGTGTTTTGGCTAAAACCGAGAGGAATTGCAAAGTTTGGTTAAACGGTGTTCGGATTCAAGTTTGTCGTATTACATTTACATAATTACGGTATTTGAAATATTTTTGTATTATTCATTTTTATTTTTCAAGTTGCTTATTTCACATCGGATCAGTTGTTGTCGTTCATCCTGATTTAACGGATGAAATTCAATACAAATTCTCAAGCTCGTTCATTGAGGAAGTTTTTTTATGTGGTATAAAATCCAACTCTCTTGCCAGCGGTGAATTTCTGTTAATTCTTGTGTATCTTTTTCTTTAAATTAGTTGTTACAGTCCGTGCACGGTATCTTGATGCTAAATTCGTACTGCGCATCCCATTATTGCGCAGACGATTTTCTAATTCCAGTTGTTATGTGGCAGTATTAAGCCTAATATTAGGCCTAATAATGCGAAAATAAGGTAAATAAACAAAAATATTTTGGTACTACGTTGTAAATTACTTTTAATTATGAGTTTATTGTCGTGTAATGAATCGCGTTTCCCGAGCGGTTTGGGACGCGTTTGAAAGACGCCGCGATACAGAAAATCTTGGGAGCCTGGTCCTCGAGACCTGCCCAGCCGTGAGTGCACGCCTTATGTCGGTAGCACACACTCCAGATCCCGATCTTTACACGAATATTTATTTTGGCCGGGTATTCCGAGCTACTAAAATGGGGGGACAGAATTTGCTTAGCGGTCACCAGAGTCAAGACCCAACGCGCGTCCCGCAACGTATCGTGCAGATCACAAGATCACACGAAGTTAAACGAAACACGTAACGTCCCGACTCACAAGCGTCCGCCTCGCTGTCGAAGTGAAGCGTGAAATGCGTGCTAACGCGTGCGTATCTGGCCTGCACGGTCACTCAAATCCCTAACTAAACCTCGCACAAGTGCTTAATTAAGCTAAAGCCCGTAGTGGGCGGCGAAACCAAGCTACGCGCCGAATGCATGAAATAAATAGACACAAAGACTTCAGTTTGAAAGCCAAACAAACTTATCCTGCCTAAATAGCGACGCGTCACGGCGCTTAAAACGATACGAAAAGAAGCGGAAAAACAACAGGTTCAAATGGATAAAACTGTGAGTTAACACTAATAAAGATGAGATGAAAACCTAGAGTCATGTCTCAGAACTACTAGGTGAAAACAAAGCAGCAAGTGAGCTTTGTGAAGTGAGCTAAGACTCTGCCATGAGCACTGGCTCCAAAGAGCACCTACGCGTTCGGGATACAGAGCTTAACTCCGGAAAAAAGGGAAAAATAGGGTGAAAGGTAAACTTGGACTCATCCAAGCTCAACCAATCACGGAAGAGTCAAGAGCCAATCAGTACAGTCGGTGCATACTAAGTGTATGACTAACGTCGACGCGTACTGACCAGAATAGAAATGCAAATGAGTTCGCATCAAAACAATAAACAGAAATAGAAAAACTAGGAAGAGATAAGAGAGAAGTGAGAGAAAGAGAAGAAAGTTAGGAATGAGTAAGGGATAAGAAAGGAAGAAATGAGGGAAAAAATGAGGAGAATTCGGCTAAACGTAAGACAGAATGTAAACAATACAAGGTAGGAACACAATTAGGGTTTATTAGAAACACAACACGGGGGAAACAATGCGTACTACTCGTACGCGTGAACACCGGACCGTGACACGCCCCAACCACCAGAGTTTTATTGCTCCGGTTAAAATGGCAATGAAACGATACAAAGCAGGAACAAAATCAAAAAACATAATCAAAATCAATAAACAATCAAAATAGACTAGATTCGCCGCAACCTTAGCGGTCTTAAACTTAAGAATGATGCGATAACAAAAGAGAATGACTAAATCAAACATTCGCGTCAGACGCGTTAAATAATAAACTAAACAACAGCAAGAATGCATTTGGCACTAAGATAAATTCTAAAACTAACAAAAAATCACCATACAATCCTTGATTGTCGGGAAAACCAACGCCTGGCGCGGCCAGCCGCACAGCCAAAGGAAGAAAATTTAGAGGTCATCTCCATCCGGTACGTGATTGCCGGAGGAGGAATGAACATCCTTCGGCCGTGCAGGTGGTCACAGAGGGCGCGGTAAACACTAGAAAATAAACAAAAATAAATAAATATCACAATCGGTAAAAAATATCACATTCAGTTATCACAACTTGGAAAACGAAATATAAAATTATAAAATGAACACGCGTTTGAATGGGGGCTTACCCACCCAAACCAAAAAATGCGTAAAAACAAAAAGTCACGTTTAGTAAGTCCACACAGGTTCAAGTCACTGTCAACACTTAGTCACTATCTCCTGGGAACACCACACGGAGAATCTCCTCGACCAGGAGCACCACACGACACGCAATCACATCCCCAAGCTGGTCCTCGTTTCGGGGGCGATAACGCGTAAGGTTGGACGCGATGAGCTGCTCCAGGGCCCCGATCTGAGTGTCGTCCAGCTCGAAGAGGGCCATGGCCTGGTTCTCCGGCCACCCATGTTCTGCCCTCGCGACGGCATAAAAATACTGCCGCCACAAGTCCGGGTCCGCCTGTAAAAAGGTCGTCGGATCGCGAAGGGAAGGCCGTTGCCAATCGAGGGCCCCAAAGGGAAAAAGCTCGTCGAAACCGGTGCGTGCCCACACAGTCGTGGGAAACTCACTCACACGCGTATAACGCATCCAGTCGCTATTGCTTTGCTGGCAGAAAATCACTCGCTGAACCGCAGCACTCAAGTCCCTAAAGTTCATGCTGGAAACCGCAAGGGGGTTGCAACTGGGGCTCGAATTTCGCCGGGCCTGGCGCTCAAATCTACGTGTCGCCTGCTCGGGTACGACGTCCGGCTCGGGGGCAGGCATGATGGCCTTTCGCTTACACGGGGCCGGCGCGCCACCAGCGACTCTTCCTCCAGAAATGCCCCGAATATGCCCTTCCGCAATCTTGGCGAGGGCCCGTCGCTCCAAGCGAGTACGCGCTGATTGTTGGTGACGCGAATACCCACTACAATTCCGGGCCAAAAACTGTTCAGGAGTTTCTCCCGCCGTCTTGGGTGCCTCCTGGATGACCGTAGGCGTCTCCGCGGCCCTCCTCACCGGGACCAAAGCCAATTCTTCCACCTCACAAATGGGCTGCGACGCCTCAACTGCCGGAAGTCCTCCTGCCGCCTCGGTCACATCTCGAATCTCCACAGTGGAGTCGGGTGGTATAGCTCGTCGGAGGCGGGCGGCCGCGTGGAGATGGAGCCGACGAAGCTGGGCGATCTCCTCAATCAGGTGTTCGTTACGCTCCTCGATACAGCGTACGCGTTCCTGTTCCTCCTCCTCGGGTGTGGCTCCCCATCTGGTCACCGTTTCGGGATCCTCTCTCTTCTGCAGCTCCCTAGAGTGGAGGGGACGCGTAATGGTCGGCATCTCGTCCTGATTGGAATGTCGGATGACATTAATCGAACTCGTGCCGTCTGGAAGTCCACGCAACATCACTGGCAACGGGGGTGCACAAGCTCCCTCCACCGGCACAATCGAGTTCATCGGCGGATACTGCCAATTTCTAGGTCTAATCCCAGCCGCCGTGGCCTCCGACACGGTGTTCCTCCAAAACGTCTCGTGGCGCCGGACAAAACGCGTTGTGGCGTACGCGTCACCCCGGATTACTTGGAATTCCTCCGGCCATTTAAACTGTGAAAGGTCCCGTCTGTCCCAAAAAGGCTTACGGAGCGCCATCGCCTGAAGCCGACGCATCCAAATCTTGAAGGGGCCACGGCGGAGGGCGCCTTTTCCTTTACACGCCGGGCATTCCTTGGTCCCCCTCTCAATGTGCCCCCAACCCGAGCAGTAGGGACATATCTCGAAGTTAGGGAATCCTCCCTCTTTTGGATGATCGGGGTGCCATGGCGGAATCAAAATTGGTCCACCGGCATACAAATCCGGAACTGGGTAGGGCGGCTTGTAGGTCCCACGACGCGTTGAGGAACGTGGACGCGGATCTGGGCATTGTTCCGCTCCTGCCGCTCCCTCGTCGTCCCAAAATTCTTCATCGGTCGACACATCATCGAGGCTCTCATTGTCGCTGTCCGAGTCTGCCATGACAACACACTACTCTAAATCACAGAAAGAATGTAAACAAATGAACAAACAATAAATTACAAAATGGTTCAAATTCATGGACAAAAATTCAACGCATATAAACATGGCGAACAAACAAAAAATACACAGTGCTCAGAATTATGACGCTGGTTCTAATGAGGAAATTTACATAAGTGTGCAACGCATAAATGAACATAATCAAAACGAAAAATGCATAAGCCTCAGCATTAACTAGCATAGTTGAGAAGTAGCTATCCAGGCCGCTGACAAGCACCGGATTCCAAAATACTCGCTATAACCCACAAGGTGAATACAAGCGCTATAACTGACAATTTGATAATTTCAAAGAAAAGGTACAAATTAATATAAAATGCAGTTGCACACTCCCAATATACAGCTTCAACTAAGATGCAGAACACCCAGTATATAACATGAAATAGCCAAAGATATACGCACAAAAAATGGGTTCGCATTACATGAATAAATTGAAAATAAAGATCAAAATATCTAAAGTGCAAACAAATAAGCAATAGCAAAGCTCTTCTAAGTAGAATACAAACAAGAACGTGAAAAGTACAAAGTACGCGTCCTGTAAATGCATAGGCATTCTAAACAAATATGAGCACGAGCGCGTGGCTAAATGTCAAAAGACAAACGCGAAGAAAAATGTTCTAAGTCCAACAAAGATGGACGCCAAGGCCCGGATTGAGGCTAAAACTCAGTCACGTGACCCTAACAAAATTCCTCAACGAAGTGCAAATTCGGCCATGTTGTTTCTCGAAAAGTGAGAGTGACGAAAATTCCAAGCCCGAGCCGTAAAAATGTCAAAACAAAACTAACAACGCGTAAAATCAAACTAAACGAAGTTAAACAATTGAATAACTCAATAATTCTAACAATAAGGCGTGAAAAAATAAAGTTTTGTCGACACGGCGCGAGCGACGGCGTTCGCCACACTAACTCACGAGTAAAAATACAAAATTGTCCATGAAATGAAAAATAAACACACTCACGGTTACAAATACACTAAAATCCAATGCTCCTCGCCCCGTCGAACACCCAAATCCGCTATTCTATGCGTTGTCGAACTCCGCTGAAATCGCACGAGGTAAACGCGTCCAACAAGTGGGGGAAAATGGCGCCCGAGCACAAGTGTGAAAAACACGTGGTCGATCATCTGACCAATAAACACTCAGCGCCGCCCCACGAGGAAATTGCTTACCAATTCTTCTGAATAGCGAACTTGAGCCCCGACGAGCGGACAAAGACACGGAAAAAATACAAAAACTTGAGATTAACAAATAAAACAAGTAAAAATTAGCAATAATTTCCAAACACAATAAAGAAACAAAAACGACACTTTGACACAATTAGGAGACGACTTCTGCCGTGTTTTCCGATGTTTTGACGCGTAAACATCGTTCCTTCGCAAAGTTTATACAAATGGAGCGAATTTCCGTCTGAAGTTGAGCAACACGGGCGGAGATGTCGTCCTGGTCCTCTGGTGTCAAATTTTCCATTTCCAGTCCAGATTCTTCATCTTCCAGGTCACTGGCGACGTCGGGAACTTCCGGTTCTGGTTCTGGCGCCTGATACCAGTGGCGAAGATCCGCCACGTGAATCGGCTGTGAAATGTTCCCATTCTCGTCCATTAAAAGCACGGTATTCGGTCCAAGAAGACGATGCAGCAGGTAAACGCCCTCGGTTCGGTGTTGGAAACCCGAACTTACCTGTTTGTCGGTCGACGACAAAGTCCGATTTTTGACGGTGACCCAATCTCCAGGTTTGAACGCGTGTGGCCGCCGTTTCCGGTCATACCACCTCTTGTGGCGTAAGTTGGCGGCCTCCAAGTTCTTCTTAGCTTCTTCTCGAACGCGTAGCAAATATCGATGGAGAAATTGAGCCTCGTCTGGTGGTAGTGGTTCTCCGTCGTCCGTATCCGAGTCCATGTCGCCTGGAAACCGTGCTTCCTGTCCCGTAACCATCATATACGGTGAAAATTTAAGTGATGTCTGGTATGCAGAGTTGATGGCGAGAATAAATGAACCAATATGTCGATCCCAACGCGTATGTTCATCAATATACGCAAGGATGCATGTTTTGAGCGATTGGTTGAGTCTTTCCGCCAAGTTCCCCTGCGGATGGTACACAGACAGGTACTTATTGACCATTCCCATTTCCGCACACTGCGCCTGAAATTTGGCGGAGCGGAAGGTGGGGGCGTTATCACTAATGATGGTTTTTGGATATGCCCATCGATAAGTGAACTTTTTAAGCTGTTTGATTGTGGTGGACACATCGGCTCTTTCGGTTAGGCGTACATCCACCCAACGACTGGCGGCATCAACCATGACAAACGCGTAGCAGTGGCCGCCAGTCGACTTTAGCTTCTTTCCGAAATAATCGACGTAAATAGTTCGAAATAACCTCCTTGGCTTCGCAGTCTCCATCTCGCCGTACGGAAGTCTTCGCTCCACTTTCGCCCTTTGACAGGACTCGCACACCTTGATCCACTCCGTTACATCTTTTTTCATCCCCGGCCAAAACACGCGGGTTTTTAGACGCATCATAGTCTTTTCGATGCCCAGATGGCCGGAGGTAGGCGGGAAATGTAGGCAGTGGAAATACTTGTAGCGTAGCGGCTGTGGAAGATATATCCGACGCGTAGGAGCCCGCTGACCAATTTTGGTTGGAGGGAACTTGCAAAGCAAGCCTCTGTATAAAGCCATGTCAATTGCTTGCTTCTTGACCCTTTCAGCCTCTTCCTCATCCGGCGGAAGACTTTTCGAACTGAGATACGAGATTAGTCCTTTCGACCATTCATCGGCGTTTTGGGCTTCTTTAATGGCTTTCTGCGTTGGAAGTATCTCAATTGTCGGGTGATCCGCAGGAAGTGAGTAAAAACTGCCGTCGGAGGAGTGGTCGGAGTGTTGGGACAACTCCGGGTCGACGGAGGGTGTTGGAGAGGCCAATTGTCGCCGCGTCCGCGTCGCAGGCCCCAAATCCAGTGGCAAGTCCGGAATCCGGAACTCGTCAGAATCCGTGTCACCTGGCGGCTCCCCACTTAAAAGGGACATTTCACTGCCTTCAGAGTCGGAAGCACGGTCGAAGATTATGGGAGCCTTTTTGGGCCTACCAACAGGTCTCTTCTCCCCAACCTTCTTCGGTCGCCCCCTCTTCTTTTTCACAGGGACGTCCCCAGGCAAGGAAACCGCCGTGGACTCTTCATCCTCGGAGATTAGTTGCTCCACCGGGTCCTCAATAATTGGGTGCTTCCTCGGTCGGCCCCTTTTCCTCTTCTCGGGGGGATCCCCAACAGGAAGAGAAATTGCCACGGACTCCTCATCATCGGAAACGAGCCCATCAAACATTGGGTTCTGGATGACCGGATGCTTCCTTGGTCGGCCTCTTTTCCTTTTCACCGGAGTAGCCCCAACTGGTGTTGGTCCTCCGGCGATCGGGTGCTTTCGTGGACGTCCCCTCTTCTTTTTTGGAGGGTTGTTGTCCACCGGACTAATATCCACCGACCCCGGAACTGCCCCAGCCAACCTGGCGAGCAGGATGCGTTTTTGACGACGCATTGTAACAGCTCGAACAATTTTAGCATTTGATGGTTTGAAATGCGTCAAATCTTCCAACTCCTCCATCTTTGGCACAGGCCAATCCCTGTAATCGTCAAAGAACGCACAATAACATGTGTTGTCCAAAGCTGGGCAATCCTCATCATCCAACTCGATTGGTGGGTCGACAGGGGCGCGGCTCAACGCGTCAGCGACTCGATTCTTTGTTCCACTGCAGTGTAGGAACGTAAAACGATACTCCGACAAAGAAAGAATCCAGCGCGCCAATCGACCCTTGGGCTCTCGTTGGGTGAAGAGCCACATCAAGGACTTATGGTCACTCTCGAGGTAAAAGTCCATTAGCTCGAGATACGCCCTGAAGCGCTTCACAGCCCACACAGCGGCCAGGCATTCGATTTCAGTTGTCATATAATTCTTCTCCGCCTTGTTTAAGGCTCTCGACGCGAAGGCAATGGGAACGCGTACACCGTCATTGTTGATTTGCATCAAGACGGCACCAAGCCCCGAATAACTAGCGTCTGTTTGGAGAATATAGGGTTTCGTCCAATCGGGGAAATTCCTATGCAATGTAGACAACGAAATCTGGTTTTTCAAATACTCAAAGGCCGCCTGGTGCTCGGGCTTCCACACCCAAGGCGCATTTTTTCGCATCAGAACACGAAATACCTCGCAAGTCTTGGAAAAACCGGGGAAGAACGACGCATAATACCCGACCATCCCCTTGAAGCGTTGCAGCTCCTTGAGGTTAGTCGGCGCCGGGTATTTTTGGATAGCGTCCGTTTTCTTCGGGTTGGGTCGGATAATTCCCTCTTCAACGATATGGCCAAGAACCTCAAGGCTCCTCTTACACAATTCAGTCTTCCCGGCGTTCATGGTAAAACCGGCGTTATCGAGGAGCGAGAGCACCTTTTGCAGGTGAACAACATGCTCCTCGAAGGTCTTGCTAAAGACAATAATATCGTCGATATAGACAAAGACGAATTTGTAGAGGTGTTCAGCCAGTGTAAGATTCATGGCGCGCTGCAGGGTGGCCGGCCCGTTAATTGGACCGAAGGGCATACGCGTATACTCATAGAGTCCCCTGTGGGTGACGAACGCGAGATATCGTTCATCTCCAGGTCGGACCCCTATTTGATGGAACGCTTCCCTTCCGTCGATTATGGAAAACCACTTTGCTCCACCAAGATATGCAAAGATGTTGTCGATATCTGGGAGCGGATAAACGTCGGGCAAGGTTTGGGCATTTATCGGCCTAAAGTCCATAGCGCAGCGCCAGCGCCCGTCCTTCTTCGGGACCACAACTGGCGCCACAGCACAGTCACTTTTGGAGCGTCTTATTACTCCTTGTGCCATTTTCTGGTCTATGTAAGCGTCGATAATGTCCTTTTTTGCCGGATTCACCGGACGTACCGGCACATGAATCGGCCTAAAGTCGGGCTTCAAATTCACCTCAAATTGCGTATTATTGCAGAGCCCCAGCTCCTCACGGAAAATGTGAGCAACTGGTTTCAACGCATCCATTAGATGAGTTATGCGTTTGGGCTCCAACTGATTACACAATTGGTCGTAGACCCAAGTGAGTTTGGTCGGGTCCCTATTCGGGATATATTGCACAAAATTAATATCATGCCGTCTAGGAGTACTCTCAACACCTTCCGTTATAGGAAAAGTGGGAGGAGTCTCCACGTCGCCCACGCCGCCCCCCACCACAGGAGAAGCCGTAAGGGCCACCGAAGGGCTTCGAGTAGCCGTCTTCACCCTCGCCTTGCGCAATTTAACTGCCCGACGCATTTGGCTCAAACACATGGTCCGTTTTCCAGGTTTACGCGTTATCCGCACAATACTCTTGCGCGCCCTTTCACGCCTCCTGGGAGACCAAATGAATGTCCACTGCTGAGAGTCAGGGTTCCTCCGAGCCAAAACAACCTTCACAATGTGGGGATTGTCCGAATACGGAGGCTCAAACAACTCTTCTTCAAATTCACGCTTGCTCAGGAAAACGCAGTTCACATCACCAATCGGCGGCTTAGCCACGGGCTCCTCCCTTTCAACTGGAGGAGTGTCCTCGTCCGGCTTCACCTCCTGCTTAACCGAGCTAATGGGTTCCGCTGGATTTTCCGGTAATTTAACCGGCGGATTCCTCATTCCCGGCAAGTTGTACAGAGGCGGGCCTCGGACGCAAACCCCCTCTGGCAACGAGGGTTGTTCCTTGGTCAGAGGGAAAAGGACCACTGGATCGGAGGCTCGGGCTTGCTCCTCATTCAGGAAGGGGTGACGCGTTCCATCTCCCAGGAGAAACCAATAGTTATTGCCGTGATCTACGCATAAACCAACGGCCTTACAAAAGTCCAACCCCAGGAGGAGTTCTTGCGACCCCTGAGCAATGATGAGACAAGTAAAGCAAACTACCGCCAAGGGAGCTCGGACGGCAATCTGCACACAACCAATGACGCGTTCAATTTGATTTGACGCGGTCCGAATTGTCTCGTCCATCGGAACCATCTCCACTCCAATTTCCTTGGAAAGCCTCTTGAACAGCGGCATAGTCATTATACATGTCTGCGCTCCGCTATCCATTAGGGCTATAAACTCGATGTTCACCCAAGCTATCTTAACGAAGGGCGCATCGCGGCGACAACGGTCCTGCAACCCGATTATCAGCTTCGGTTCTTTAGAAGCCAAGAACTCGGGTGGCGACAACATGATAAAATTTGTCATTTTTGGAGGGGCACCAGCCACGACAGTAGCATCAACTTCTGCTGGTTTCGGTGGCTCGATCCAATCACTTGGGCCACCTGTAGAAGCAGCCAACGACCGATTTACTTGCGTTTCGGGTCCGCCGCCTTCTCGGACGGGTTGGTCGACGGACCCAGGTCGTTTCCCGGAAACTGCCAGGGCTTGAAGCAATGGGGACATAAAGCAATGCGTTTTTCTATATCACGCATATACCAACGATCCTTGCGATTTCGCACCCACTCAGCTCCGGGTGGTAACACTAAATTGGGAGGGCTTGTCGTGTTGGCAAAAGAATGAGCGGAATGGCCACACAATGCCACCGCGACACCCGGAGGAACCTTTGCTTCCGGGGCCTTTGCAGGGGCACTGATTACCCGTGTCGGCGCCGGAGGTTCACTCCTCAGGGACTGCCCGACGACACTCTGCGCGTCACCATCCGCCATCGGATAGCCCAAAACCTCGGCCAACGCGACCAATTTTCGTTTATCAAATTGGAGGCGGGCAGGAGGTTTCTCTGCCTTAGCCGGTTCCACTTTCCTAGTCTCCCCAACCCTAGCTTTCCTAGGTTTGGGTTCGGGAGCGGGAACTAGGCCTTTTCGAACCCCTTTTTCGTCAAATCTACGGTGTTGAAGGGCACGCATCTTCAACTCACGATCCGCCACCTGACCCAGATCTATCGCTCGCGACATGGAATGTACGCCATAGCGGACCATCGTATCGGTGATCTGCGGCTGCAGCCAATGCTGGGCCAAGTTCCACTGCTGCCGATCCCCTAGCACACCTGTCAATTCAAGGTAACGACTCATTTCACACAGAAACTCTGCCGTATCCTCTCCGACTTCCTGACACGCATCTTGTAAGAAGACCGCCGCGTCAGCCTCGGATAAGGAATACACCTTGCGGAAGCGCACGACAAATTCACTCCATGTTTTAGGTTTATGACGCAGGCGCAGGAACCAATTTAACGGCTTCCCGCCCAAGGCCAAAGGAATAAACAAGTCGATATACGCCTCCTCCGACACGCGTGACATAACAAAATGTGCACGCAATTTTGCCAGGAATCGCTCAACAGCATTATAAGATAGGTCCGTCTCATCAAACTTCGGCACACTCTCCGATTTCACATGCGACAAATCATACTGCGGCGGCGGGGCCGGTATGGGCGGATAAGTCCGCTGCCGGAAACGCGAATTGACTGAATTTCCGCGCGCAGCAGCTGCCCGATCGACACTTGCCGTCGAAGGAAGGCTGACAGCCGAGGATTTGGAACGAATTATGTCCCTCATAACCTCACTGTTGGCATACTCCGACGGAGCGTATCTTTGCGAGCCCGCTTGGGCTGTCACGTTCGATGGCCTCTCCCGCGGGGGCAGCGGAGGGTTTATATCATCCGGCGCTCCCCCTTCTCCTGCTAAACCTTGTCTGTCAAATTCACTTGGCGTCAGGATACGTGAGCGGACCGGTCTCGGCCCCTGATCCTGCCCAGGAGGAGGCCCGTCGCCAGGCAGAGTGTCATGAGGTCTCTGCTGAACAGGTGGAATAACCCCCTCCACGGGCTGCACGGTTAAAGCCACAATTTCCTCCCTAACTACATCCCTCATCCCCCCTAGAGTCTCATTCCTCCAATGTACCAATCTGCAGTCGATATTATGACTAAATTGTTCCATTGTTCGAACAACGCGTTCATTCAGCGCCAGCTCGGCCCGCTGTAAATAACGCAACCAATCTGGTTCACGTTGGACTTCCTCCCTAGCAGCATTACCCTCCGGACTAGATCCCGGAGGAGCGGTGGGGTTTCTCCGCACCGGGGGAGTCAACACCGCTGACGCTGAAAAATCCACTCGAGACTCATGCACAGACGAGGAGGTGTCGGGGCGATAGGAGCCATCTGTTGTGGAGGCCCCCATCTCTGCAATTGCAGCACCCTCGTGTATTTGCGAGTAGGATGGCGGCCGACCATCCCCTGCCAAGGGAACGCCATGCACGGACTTGGGCCTTGGCTGCGAGTCAGACGGGCGCGGCGTACGTTCGTAAAGCCGCTCACCCGCCCGACGCAACCAGTCGGGCCACACACTTGTAGAGTCATCACCAAGATGACCTCCTTCCGCCATGATAGACAGAAACTATAGCAGTGACTCAAATGAATGATCTTACTGCTTAAAAAGTAGCGAATAACAACGCCACTTAAACCTTAATTTTTCCAAAGATAATTGCCGCACCCACCGCAAAAGCAGTTTATATGGGCAGCAATTAGAAAAACTCGGAATACTCCCGGGTTTCGGCACCACGTGTAATGAATCGCGTTTCCCGAGCGGTTTGGGACGCGTTTGAAAGACGCCGCGATACAGAAAATCTTGGGAGCCTGGTCCTCGAGACCTGCCCAGCCGTGAGTGCACGCCTTATGTCGGTAGCACACACTCCAGATCCCGATCTTTACACGAATATTTATTTTGGCCGGGTATTCCGAGCTACTAAAATGGGGGGACAGAATTTGCTTAGCGGTCACCAGAGTCAAGACCCAACGCGCGTCCCGCAACGTATCGTGCAGATCACAAGATCACACGAAGTTAAACGAAACACGTAACGTCCCGACTCACAAGCGTCCGCCTCGCTGTCGAAGTGAAGCGTGAAATGCGTGCTAACGCGTGCGTATCTGGCCTGCACGGTCACTCAAATCCCTAACTAAACCTCGCACAAGTGCTTAATTAAGCTAAAGCCCGTAGTGGGCGGCGAAACCAAGCTACGCGCCGAATGCATGAAATAAATAGACACAAAGACTTCAGTTTGAAAGCCAAACAAACTTATCCTGCCTAAATAGCGACGCGTCACGGCGCTTAAAACGATACGAAAAGAAGCGGAAAAACAACAGGTTCAAATGGATAAAACTGTGAGTTAACACTAATAAAGATGAGATGAAAACCTAGAGTCATGTCTCAGAACTACTAGGTGAAAACAAAGCAGCAAGTGAGCTTTGTGAAGTGAGCTAAGACTCTGCCATGAGCACTGGCTCCAAAGAGCACCTACGCGTTCGGGATACAGAGCTTAACTCCGGAAAAAAGGGAAAAATAGGGTGAAAGGTAAACTTGGACTCATCCAAGCTCAACCAATCACGGAAGAGTCAAGAGCCAATCAGTACAGTCGGTGCATACTAAGTGTATGACTAACGTCGACGCGTACTGACCAGAATAGAAATGCAAATGAGTTCGCATCAAAACAATAAACAGAAATAGAAAAACTAGGAAGAGATAAGAGAGAAGTGAGAGAAAGAGAAGAAAGTTAGGAATGAGTAAGGGATAAGAAAGGAAGAAATGAGGGAAAAAATGAGGAGAATTCGGCTAAACGTAAGACAGAATGTAAACAATACAAGGTAGGAACACAATTAGGGTTTATTAGAAACACAACACGGGGGAAACAATGCGTACTACTCGTACGCGTGAACACCGGACCGTGACAGTCGTTTATTTACTTTATTTTATTTTATTTTAACTTTATTAGGCCTATTATTAGGCTTAATACTGCTAAATAACAACTGGAATTAGAAAATCGTCTGCGCAGAATGGGATGCGCAGTACGAATTTAGCATCAAGATACCGTGCACGGACTATAGTAAACATGAATAACATGTGTGCAGCATTTACATGTCTTTGTACTGCAAGCCCGTATTCTCCACGAATGCGGCATTTATGTGACTGTATTATAAACCTGCATTCTTACAAGAATGTATCATTTACAAGAGCTTTAGCTTAACGTTGACTGACTTGTGAGATATGCGCTAGATCGCCTTTTGTCTACAGACACTGAAAGGTTGGAATCGAAACTGGTAAAAACTATTAGGGGAAAAGTTATTACTGATTGGCTTTTCCAAACTGGTCCCACACAGCGCCATACACTCGCCTCTTAAGCTAAGTACACATGAGACTTTCAGACTCTGAATATTCAGAGTCTGAAATTTCAGGATGTCACGTTGCGCGCGAAATGATTCCGCCTGTGTGTTTGGCTGTGTTATTCCGTGCGCGGAAATTGTTTGGTACACACAATCCGTGCACGGAAATTGTTTGCTACACACAATCCGTGCACGTGTTGTAAATACAAATGGCGACCACTTTTAAAAAATGTTGGAGTTTGATTGTGCAAAATAAATGGATTGCTGTATTTTTAAATTAATAATTAATAATAAATAATAAAATTAATTAATCAAACATTTTTTGTATTATCTGTCTTTGTATTCAGTATCCACCTCCACACCTTGTGTACGACCGGTCACGATCGGTCGCATTACCACAATGCATTCTGGGTACTCAGAATCTGTTCGTGCACGGAAACAATTCAAGCTATTCCGTGCATCATCACTGCCGGAAAGAATAAAATTTCGGTTGCCAGAAAGTTTCCGTGTGTGGTAAACGGAACCGTGTGTACCACACTGACCCAAACTTTCGACCATACACGGAAAGTGATCATTCCGTGCACGGAATCAGGTCATGTGTACTTAGCTTTTGATACTAAAAATAAACAAAATTGAAATAAATCATACGTAGGCTATTGGCTGACGGCAATTCAAATTCGGACAAAAAATTGTAATTACTTGTGCCTTATGCTTTGGGGAAAGGTAAACACTCCACACTGATGAGTGTCCAATGGCATTTAATACAAAAGAAATAAGTAAAAACACTAACACTAACACTAATGTAAATGAATAAGTTAAAAACGAAAATAAGGACGGAAGAGGTTGGTCAATCCTCTTAAAAAAAATAATTAAAACAATAAACGCTAAACAAATTGGAAATAAGAAAAAATACTATTTTCAAAAAATAATCAGCCGGGACCTGACCTAGATCCATGGGCCGGGAGGTTTTCAAAAAATCTCAGATGGCTTCTTTCTCTCACCAGGCACTCACGAAAGTGATGTGGTGTCAGTGATGCAGGTAGCGCATCTTTCACGCGGGCTTGTCGTCCATGCCTCACCGGTGTCTAGCAGGACCCTGAAAATTTAAATCGGGTGTTAAGTCGGGTGGCTATGTGTAAATAATCCGGCATAATGGATGGCAACGCTGGGTGGTCTGCGAAAGCCTCTGGTAAAGGCTCCAAACTGGCAGCGGGCAGGTCACTTAGTTGTCTTGGTCGGTTGTAAATGTCCTGCGGATGCCAGGTGCTGCTGAGGTTACAATTCGATCTAGAAGTTGCGACCACTAGCGCATGGTTGCCGTGGACGGCGCCCACCATCCACCCGCAACCATAGCAGAGGGGACAGATGACATCGATGGTCACCACACTTTAAATTGGTCATTATTTCTAGTCGTGTTTGAGAATTGATTGGCACTTGGGAAGCTGAAATCTCATGACCATAATGAGAGCTGCCAGTATTCAACTTAAACATTGTTGTTTAGTTTAGGGCAGGTAGCTTTTACATAAGCAGTACAATTCATGTTGATTTTAGTGGTTCCACTCATTTTCAGCATTCTTTTTCTGTCTTCATTGTGACAAGATGGATTGTAAAATTCTGACCGGTTGTAGTTAAAATATTCAGTTGTTTTATCTTTCGAAATGAACAGTTGATTTTTTTTCTTCATGTACCAGCCAATTCTTCAATTCGTTTTTAGATGAAAAGGCCAAATGTTTAACATCAATTTGCTTGTTGTCATTATTTTCAAGGTGTTGTATCAAATTTTTTCCTCTATTAGTTGAAAATGAACAATCGTCTTCTTGGCATTTAAAGTTATTAACTAAAAAAAAGTAATAAAAACAAATCAATAACTAAATAAATAAATACAAGTTTGAAAATTGAATTAAAAATTTGAAAATTTAGAATAATTCAAGGATATCACTCACAACATTTTTCTAAAATTTAGAAAATTTTCTGATATTTTAATACATTACTGTTTTAAATTTGTTTTTATTTCTTTGAACCTTTATTTTAACTTTTTTTGGATTTTTTAAAAACTGAAAATGTTTGAACCATTTGCTCACATGCGAGGGCGAGGGAGAGGCCATAGGGCTCTAGGCACAAGAGCGGTAGCATCGCTCACAACCGCTCAGTAAAATGTCAGCTAACTCGTTTTAATTCCACATCAAACTTCGTATTGACTCATCCACAAATTTTGGAAAAATTTGAAAAATTTGAAAAATTTGGAAATTTAAATTTGTTTTTATTTAATAAATTTTTATTATATACATCTGATTAAAAATATAAAATGAAAAATAGCTTGCTGTTTCCGAATGCCATAAATTTTAATTCTGTGCTCACTCAATGTTTTATATCTGGAAAAAGTTTTAAAGCAGTAATCACAAATTTTATTTGACATTTTGACAAATACTGAAATCAAACAAGCAAAATATCCCGCCTTTTACATACGTCATAAAACGTTTTAATATTGACCAATCAGGAGCGACCAGGATGTCAGGATCTAGTCGCTTGTATTCTGATATACAGTCGAAACTCTTTATAACGAATCGCAAGGGACCGGACGAATCGATTCGTTATAACGAGAATTCGTTAAAACGAATTAGGTGAAAAAATTAAATTTCATCACCAAGCATTATTTTTTTTGTAGACATTGATTACCACTGGAAAGTTTCATGTTAATTTTACTCCGATTCCTTAAAATTGTTGAAATTGTAGAACGGGACAAATTAAACTGCTTGCTACAATTGATGGCTTCTTGCCATTGTCAATGGCATCAATAATGTTCAGCTTGACGTGAATCAAAATTGCTTTTTGTTTGGCAGTCATTTTCATTTTCCTGTGTTTCCTAAATATGGGCATTGGATGTTGTGATCACTTTTGAAAATTCGTTATAACGAGAGCTTATGGGTATTATAGTGTACCTGAAACTTGTTTGTTATAACGAATAATTCGTTATATCGAAATTCGTTATAACGAAAATATTTAACATGGTGTTCTATGGCTGGCCAACCAAGTCATTTTCAAAAATTCGTTATAGCGATAATTCGTTATATCGCGATTCGTTATAAAGAGTTTCGACTGTAACAGCAAAACACTAATAAACTCTTAATATTAACACTTCGAATTGATTAAAGATAGACTTAAAATTAAATTACATTCTTCAACTGGAGGCATCTTTAATGAAACATAAAAAACACTTGTGAGTGTTCGGACGGACGCCACGTGGTCTGGGGAGGACCGCGAGGCGCTGGACGCAACACACACGATAATTAAATCCACGAAATACACGAAAGACACAAGTTTAGGTTTTGGTTATTACTTTATTGTTGTCTAGGGGTATGATATGGTGTCTCAAGGTGTATTTCCCAAGTGTAATGACGGTTTTGCCGCCATTCCTGATTGACCACGTGTCACGGCAATCGGTAGATCGCCATGACACGCGAGATCGGTTATTGCAGTTTGTGTCGCGTCGTCGCAACGTTCTTTAGAAACGTGCGACGAACACGGCGTGTTGGACGCTTCAAGTCCCGACTGGCGACAGCATTGCTGCGTCGGTCCTTCGGGTCTCAACTACGATCGGCATTGCGAAGAAGGTCGGAACACGACCGTTCGCCATGCTGGTCAAGAATCAACTGTCGGGCTTCTGCGGGGCCCACCACTTCCAGAAGGGGCACTTCCGGTTCCCAATTGGCCGGAGCCAATGACCAACAGCTCCACCTGGTGCGGGGGACCGCGCCAGGTCGCGCACGAGAAACACACGAGGTGCGCGAGAGCTGGGAAGCGCCGTGTGTTGCAGTGAAGTGACACAGCCTGAGTGGGCAGCTGGTCACATCTCCCCCCCCTAAAAAGAGGTAATTCTTAGAGAGGAGAACTGACAACACACTTCACGAAAGTGGTTTGAAAAGTTAATTGTTTATTACTTCTCTTTTTATAGGAAACACTGCGGGAAACACACACTCAAGGACCACACTTACCCCCAGGATGGAAAAACAGAAAAAATTCGAAATACACTGTATAATAAATAAAATAAAAACACACTTTGTAATTTTTGAACATGAATAAAATGCTATTTTGAATTTTAAACTTATAACTCGTGGTTATTTAATAAAAAGACTTTTAAAAGGTAAGTTGAAATGAAATGAATGTGAAAACTTGTAAATATACAATAAAAACACTTGTTTGTAGGTCTAAAAAGACCTGGACGAGACTTTTCGCTTTTACTCTTTCGGCTCCAACGACTTCCCTGGCGTCACCGGCAATTCGTCGAGTTGATCTATCTCTTCTTGGCGAACTGGTGACATTTTCTCCGCCAGACCCCGGTGTGCTTTCAGGTGTTTACGAGCTCTCTTTTCCCGATTCTTTTCGACGACGGGCTTCGACTTCGGCTTCGGAGCCGGCTTGGAATTTTCCTCGGCTTTTGGCGCTTGGACCGTCGTGTCCGCATCTTCGCCGCCGAAAACAAGATTTGTCGGGATGTCGCCGGATATTGGCGGCATCTCGACGGCTGTCGATGTTTCCAGCGTGGCGGCGAATAGTTCGCTTGCTGGTTGCAGCGGTGCGCTCGTCGTTGGGAAAACGAACGAGTTTGTGACGTTTCCAGCCTCGGTTGGAGCTGTCAGCGATAAAGGGAGAAGTGGAGAAGGTAATATTTGGCTCCAAATCCTTTTCAATTCTTTCGGAGTTTTCTCCGTCGGCTTAACTTGTGGCGAAACAGTCATGGCTGTCTCGCTTGTGATCGTTGCCGCCGCCGGTGTCTTCGACATGGTATTGGCGGTGGCGTTTATGTGCCGTTGATAATCGGCAGTTTTTCGTAATTGACGACGCTTTCTGGCTTCGTCATTTACTTCCTTTACACTCCAAGTCGGATGTTCTGTATGAACAGCCAACCGAAGCCCTAGTAACTCCGTGGAAATGTTAGTTTCCATGGAAATACTTATTTGTTTCGTTGTTGCGGAAGAGGTTTTTGGACCACTTCCTTTTGGCATTGGTTTGGCTGTCGAGTTTTTGCTCGATTGCTTTGCCGTTTTGTTTGTATCGACCGTCGAGTTTTTGCTCGTGGCTTCTACTTGTGTTTGCGGCTGAAATGACGAATTTTTGTTCGACATCTTCGTCTTTTTTCTTGGCGGTTGCGTTGGGGTAGAGGATGCGGAAAGTCCCTTGAAGTAGATTTTCGCGTCCCTTTCCCTGTCGGCTTCGCTTCAAACTTTTCCCCATGTCAAGACGCGTTTGCTATTGGGAAGTAAATGTTCCGGCCGCATGAAAAATTTAAAAAAATTCTCCACCGGTCGATAAAGATAAACAATCTTTTTCCCATTGCAGTTCATACATGCCGTTACCTGCAAATTTAGGTAGTGCGTGAGTCCTCCGCCCATGCATACTGTACATGTCGTGTGTGTCGACAACAATCGTTGGTCCATTGTTCGATAGAAAACGATTTCGGCAATAAGATTCGGGGAAAAAAAATAACCGATAAGTCTTTCGAGAAACGATTGATTGCGAGAAGCTTGTGTAGTGGTCGGTTGCTGTTGGTGAACAGAATGATTTGTAGACCGAATCAGCGCTCGTTAAATATACGAATTTCGTACACGTGTTAATAGCGTATTTTTGGAAGGTACCGCAGACGTTTTCTAGACGATCTGTGATTGGTCCAAAATTGGTTTCTTGAGTTCAGGGGTGTCCCCCTGGTGTTTAATCGAGTAATCTTGCCGGTGTTCGTCGAATTCTTTGAGGTCGACCGGAAATTTGTTGTGGTTTTGGCCAAATATTTGTAGTTTGTTTTGAAATTACATTTGGCAGAGGCAAAACCATATTTTGGTTCAAAATATTCAATGGTTGCGCTGGTATTAGCAATTTGGTTGCTGTACTGGCGTTTTTTGGTCGTGCTGGAGTTGACAACTTAGTTGTTACTCGAGTATTCAAAGGTTGTGTTGAAATTGGCAATTTTGTTGTCAATTCAGCATCTTTTTGGTTGACTGTCAGGGACTTCTATATCTCTTTCATCTGGAATAGGCCACTTGGTATTCTCATCTGAAGGAATAAATCTCCTGTGTTTCACAATGTTGTAAAACCATTTGTATTGGTCATTTTAGTGATTATACCTGGTTCTTTGAAAAGGTCTTTGCGAGACGTAGCTAATGGTATAGCTATTTTCCTCAAATGGTGGATTTTTAGTGATACTAAATTTCCAACTTCAAATCTAGAATTCTCAGTGTGGTCTGAACTTGTCAAATCACAGCTGAAAGTTTTCCAAATTCGTGGTGCTGTAGTTGCTTTCTGCGCGTTTCAGCGTCCTATTACAAAAACAACTAACTTAGTCTTTAAACCAAAGCATCTTGGTCGTCCATTTGTAGAAAGACTGCTTTGAGCCAGCTGCTACTTTTGCATCCGTAAGGGTGACAAAGTGCGAGCGAATCAGGCAGAGACAGCATAATTCTTTCTGCAAATTGGTTCTCAAACTCAAATGCAGATGCATTCTTCTGATTGCTGCTGTTTTCACCTCCTGGGACATTCCTTGTTTTAAAAATGACTGCCACCACAGGTCTAACAACTTTTATTTGTAATGAGTGTAATTTGTTCATGAGAGAGGGATTAGGGATGTCACTTCCCCCCCTGTCCTCTCTTTGGTAGTGAATTTATTTAATTTTGTGTAATTAAATTCTCAGAGATCCCACGATTTTCGAAAATTTGTTTGAAAATCAAACCTTTCCCGAAAAATCTGTGATCACCACATGTTTTTCCATTGTTTTCTGGTCGCTATTTTGTATTTTTATGAAAAACCAACAATATTGACCCAATAGATGCCAAAATTTCTCCATTTCTGAAGAAAAGCAACATTTTTTGAAAGCAAATAGAAATTTGTTTGGAACTAGAAGTTCAGAACCAGATCAAATTTTGGTCTGATTCCATGAGAACATGACTTTTGTGCCCTAAAAAAGCACGAAATCATGTCCAAAGAACTTCTAAATTTTCAAACCAGAGACTTTTATCGTTGTTTTGCAACAAATAAATTTAACCGCGTTGGTGCGCAGATAAAAAAACAATCCTTGTCGCATTGCAACAAAGAGTAGTCAGCATCCAGTCAGAATCTGCTTGGACTTTGTCATTCCGAGAATACAATGCATGGATTCGGTTCTTCTGATGATAAATCATCAAAAAGAGAATCGTACATGTCTTCTTCCGATGGCATTAGAATTGTTGAAAGGGCGCAGTCGTCGATTACTCTAAAGTCTCCTCCGACTGCGACTCCTCGTTTCCCATTGCCGAATTCCAACCAAATTCACTGGCCATAAACATTTGCTGTGCCAAATGAAGTTTGGTTGCCTCGATTAACTCGATGGTTGCTTTGGCGGACTCCTCCTTGTGCGGACAGTGTCGCTCAAAATGAGGGCCTCCACATCCCCAGCAACCACCGGTTCGTGGTTTGTTTGCATAGTCCTTCAGCTTATTGCTGGGGACCAGCGATCGGTCTGTATTTTCCGCGGCCTTGGTTGCTGCTACAGCAGCGTTTTTTGGTGCGGGAAATAACGTTCGACCATTGGGATTTTTCATCCCAAAAGGAACAAACGTTTTTGGTTTCTCTGCAGCAGTGGCGGTCGCAGTTGCTACCGATTGTTGCGGAATTTGTTTTGGTGGAAAAACAGTTTCTGTCTTTTCAACCAATGGAGTTGCTGAAACTACTGTCTCTTCGTTGAGGACAGAAGCTTCGGTGATTTCGCAGGCATGTTTTAATGATGCCCACGAGTTGTTAGCATGCAATGCGGCTCGTGCCATGTCTTTAGCTGCTGGTCGCAGAATTGAAAGCACTTTCCGAATTTGCTGGCTTTCATGCACCGGTATGGTAAGCTGTTGGTACAGCTTGAAGAGCGTATTTGGACCTGGAGCATGCGGAAATAACTTGCAAACCGATTATAAAGTGCGGTTAGTTCGCAACACGCGACCGCCATCTTTATTCACCATGAAAGCATAAAAACAAGTGATCTGGGTTGAGGCTATTTGATCTCAACTCAGGTTACAGAGTAACAACGAGAACAAATCTATTAGTATAACCAAATAGATTTATTCTTTACAATAATACAACGTAAAGACTAAAGTAATGGATAAACAATACCAAACCAAATTAAACGATCATCGCTTAACAAGCAGACGACGGGACGCGCGTTATCACATAGACACAGCCAGTTGGAGTACGAAACAAGCGTAGTTTAAAAAGCAGAATCAACTGGCTGACCATTCGTACCAATATATGAAGTAACGCGCTTATTGTGCCTACTCGGAAATGCACAACAAATATGATTATCGCAAATAATTCATCGCAAACCAACAAATCCCCCTTCGATGAACTACTTTGCCGCTACAAAAATATGCTCGCACAATGCATCTAGTTTTGCGCGAGATAGCCACTTGGTCATAAGGTCGGCTACATTAAGGGTTCCCGGGATATGTCTGATTCGAAAAACACCTTTTTCAAACCAGTCGCGCACGAAATGCAACTTAACGTCAATATGTTTGTTTGCGCGATTTTCTATGCGATTCTTCGCATATTGGATCGCTGGCATTGAATCAGCGTAAACACATGGTATTTCCCGGTTGAGCCCATCCATCATCACATCCGCACCAAATATGCGCTCCAACCAAATTATCTCCTTTACACCATCGACCACCGCCAAAAATTCGCTTTCCATAATGGAAAGTGCTGTAATGGTCTGCTTATGGCAGTTCCATGAGATTGGGACACCTCCCAGGTAGATGATGTGCCCACCAAAGCTTCGACGTTTGTCCTGGTCTAATGCGAAGGACGCATCCGTATAAACGGTCAAATTTTCGCTTTGGCAGTTTCCCAAGTTGATAGAGAAATTTGGCGTGTTCCCCAAGTATCGCAGGATTTGGAGCAGCATGTTCACGTGTCGAGTCGAGTGAGTCTCGTTGTATTGAGACAACACTATCACCGAAAACAAAATATCGGGTCTTGTACGACTTGCGATGAAAAGCAAACTGCCGACAAGAGACCGATACGGAAAACTCGAATTGACACGTTCCCCCGTCTGAACCTTTTGGATCATGGTGCCCGGGGTGCCAGGCACTCTAACTCGATGACAAGAGTCAATCCCATATTGCTTACACAACTTTGCAATATAAGCGCGCTGATGAATAAAGATATTCTCCCCGTCCCTACAAAACTCTATCCCTAACAAAAGGGTGACGGGGCCCAAATTGACAATCTCAAATGATTGTTGAATCCAATCCAAAACGCACTCCTCTGCTATGTTGTCTTTTGAAAACAATACAATGTCATCGACATAGAAAATAAGTATAGCGTCAGTGCCCAAGCTATACACGCAATTGAGACCCAAGACCGGTTCAAATCCAATTTCAATCAGCTGGTCGTGGAGTCGCTGGTACCACATACGACCAGACTGATGAAGCCCGTAAAGAGACTTTCTCAATTCCCAACATTTGTGTTGGTTTTCAGTCGTTCGATATCCTTTTGGGATGTGGATATATTGCACTTCGTCGAGGTCCCCATATAGGTATGCGGCCTTAATGTCAAGGTGTACGTCACGCCAGCCCCTCAGTACCACTAAGACACAGAAGAACATCATGACTAACACAAAATTGACTACTGGGGAAAATACCTCAGTAAAGTCAATGCCTGGCTTCTGCTTGAAGCCTTGTGCAACGAGACGAGCACGATATCTTCTAATCGTACCCGTGTGATCCCTTTTTAACTTGTATATCCATTTTGATCCCAATAAGGTTTTGTCTTTAACTTGGTCTTTGTCGACTTCGACATAAACCTCACGCTCTTTGAAGATATTTATTTCGTCTTCCATCGCGTTTTCCCAATCAGGTTTGCTGGCGCCTTTGACCGCTTCTTCGTACGTGTCCGGCTCGACAGAGCAGCAACCAGCAAAACCGATAGTCACATCTTTGAAGTTAAACAATTCCGATTTATATTCATATCCCTCGGCTTTGCACCAACGGACAACCTCAACACGGCTGCGGAGCTTCTCGTGCTTTGGTGTGATGTACCAAACATCAACTTTCCCAGCTGTTGCCCCGCTTTGACGTACAGTCTGCCGTCTTTGCCACAAAGTCATATCTAGAGGCAACAAGTCACTCGTTGAAGCTGTGCGTTCGCCAGTGTCTTTCCCTTTTCTAGGCGGGTTCCGACGAGGGGGTGTGGGTGACGATTGGGGCGACAATTGAGGGCTTGCATCTGGGTCCTCAACTTCCTCTTCAACTTCTCCTTCATCGTCGTCGGGATAAATATTGAAGAAATCCCTATCATCCCCCTTCGCCCCACCGATTTCATCAAAATTTAGGCCATGTATATCTCCAATGATGTATTGCATGGCATCTACATAGTCGGGTCCCCCAGGTGGTCTGGCCTGAATGGGTCTCTCCACGAGTTTTTCAACCACTTTGACCTCTTCCTCGGGGATAGGTTCGCTATAAACACTGTCTGTGTCAGAGTCATTACAAGACTCTTCGCCTGATAAATCTGAATCGTCAGTAGCAGGTGATGGGCCAGATTGGGGATTCTTTACTTTCTCGTACCAGAAATTCTGTTCCAAAATTTTAACGTGTTTTGAGAGAAAAACTTGGTTTTTGTTCGGATCCCAAATCCGATAACCACGGGTGGAAGAGGCATATCCAACTAAGGCCCCCGCCCATGCTCTCTCTTGTAACTTCCCAGCCCTTGTCTGCGAAGGGATATGCACATAAGTCAAAGCACCAATGCATTTGACATGTCGTAGGGATAATTTCTTGTTGAAAAACACATTATAAGGTGTCCTCCCACCCAATCCCGCATGCGGAAACCGGTTCTTTAAGTAAACGACAGAAACTGCGAGTTCTGCCCACAGGGATGAAGGAAGACTATTTTCAATCATTAAAGCTCTAATTCCACCGAGAATGGTACGGTTCGTTCTTTCAGCGATGGAGTTCATCTCAGGGCTGTATGCGTTCGTCCGCATACACTTCAGCCCAATGCTACCGGCATATTCATCCCATTGTTTGGATACGAATTCCCCTCCATTGTCAGTTTTGATCGACTTGACTTTCCTAGAAGTCGTTCTTTCAATTTCGGTTAACCACTTCTTAAAATGGCCCAAAACTTCGCTCTTTTTCTTCATAATCACGATCCACATCAATCGTGAAAAGTCATCGACCATGACCAAATAGTAGTACGCCCCACCTATGCTCTTAACTGGTGAAGGTCCCCACACGTCTAAGTGGACGATTTCTAAAATCCCTTTGGTCGAAATGTTCACAATGGGGGGGAAACTGGCACGTGTGCTCTTCGCCCTCGAACAAGCATCACAACTCGACAATTCCGTGTTGGACAACTTTAAACCAAATACTTCAGTAGATTTGTTTAACAATGCAATTCCCTTTGCATTAAGGTGTCCCATACGAGAGTGCCAGATGTCCATCGTTTGGGGTTTATCTGGTTTAATGGAAGCATTCTTTTCATTTACAACCCCATTTCCATTTGTTAAATTGTTTTGCACAATTGTTCTCAAAATTTTCGCATCCTTGGGCTTATTGCCCTTGCTGGCTACTAAGCTAGACTGTGTGTCGGTCAAAACACTCGATTGTTGATTCGAAATTTCCATACTCGCATTGTTTGCAACGATCGCTGGCGCAGTATTCGCAGTTTTCGCTTGCCCCTTTCTCGCAGGTACAGGTTTCCCTGATTTACTCAAATTTTGGGTTAATGCGGTTCTAAAATCAACGTGTGTTAGTAAAGATTTAACAATTTCTTCACCCGCTAAAGGTGGACTAGATGCCACCGTTGCACTCTGTTGCGCAGACAATGCAACAGTGTTTACAGAATTCTTTGCATTAATGCGACAATTGACTTTGTACATCCTATCACTCGTACGGATCGCAGTGATAGAAGGGTCATCAATTGTCACATCATAAATAAACATTTTACCATTTTTCACAATGGTTGTCGCCCCAGCTTCATCCGTACGACCTAAAGAAATCAAATTCTTTTTGAAGTTGGGTGCGTAATAAACGTTTTTCAACGTTAGTTCACGTGTTTGTTGTCCATTAATCGAAACTAAAGTCACATTTCCAATGCCTTCGATTTTCGACTTTCCGTCTCCTTGTTGAACAGAATAACCAGTCAATGGTTTAAAGTCCGAAAACCAGGTTTTGTTGAACGAAAAGTGGTCCGTCGCACCTGTGTCGACGTACCATTGCGAATCGTAGTTCGCATGCGACAATAAAGACACTACAACAGGGGGTTGTTCTTGGCAAATCGCTGCGGAGAAATAAGACACCGGGGAATTGCTAAAAATGTCCATTTGCGTGACGTTGGCCGTCTGCTGGCTCTTCCCACGACTCTTCCCTCGTTGACTGCCCCTGCTGAACTGTCCTGTCGGGTTTCCTCTCGTAGCACCTTGTTGCTGTTTTGGTGGGGACGAGCATTCCCGGGCGAAGTGATTTGTTCCGCCACAGTTGTAACAGACGCGTGGAGAACTGGGGGCATTTCCCCCCCGGCCACGTTGCCATCTGCCTTTGGTGAAATAGGCACCCGTATTCTCAATTGTGCCCAATGAAACACCAAATTCATCCGTTTGCTCGTAGAGGCGATTATATTCGCCTAATAAACGTTCTTTGACGGCCTTCGAGGTGAATTCCGGGTCTCCCCAGTGGTAGACCGTCTGCTTGACCGTTTCGTATTGATGTGGCAGCAGATCCAGGTACTGGAAGGCCAGGAATTCGTCGGAAATGTCTATTTTGACGTCTTTCAGTTCCAGCGCCTTCCTGTCGACTCTGGCTAGGAAAACCATCATTTCCTCTTGCTCATGGAGTTTCAACATGAGAAATTCGCGACGAAGTCGGGCTTTGCGTGCCCTGGTAGTGGGCTGGTAAGCAGCTTTGAGCGCTTCCCAAACCTCTTTGGCCCCTTCGTGTGCCACAGCCACTACCTGTTGGGCTTTTCCACAAGCCAGACAAATGGTGGAGCGCGCTTTCTCCTCGCGCTTGTCAAACTCCCTAACTTCTTTTGCAGAAGCCGTGGCTGGCAAGGGCTTCTCCTTGCCAGTCACGTGGCCCCAAACTCCATATGATTGCAAAAGGAGTTGGATTTGAACACTCCACGTCGAATAGTTCGTTCCATTCAATTTTTCCACGTCCTTATAGTCGTCCCGGCGATCCCAACTTGCCATGTTGAGAAAATTCGACGAAAAACGACGCACAAATCGCTAAATCACAAAATTTCCGAAGAAAAACACAAATATTCACAATACACGTGAATATGTCGCACGGAGAAGCAATTTGCCCCCAAAAATTGAAGGCGAAATAATTTTACACTTCCCAAGGGGCACCTCAATAAGTGAGATGAAAAACCCAAATCTGGTCGCCCTACTAGCTTCCGACCGGCCCACCTGGGGGACGCGGGACGACTAGTTGGCCACGGACAAGCCCAGACTGGAATGAGACTGTACTGGGGCGACTGCCCGAAGGGTACAGAATATTCTAAGTGACCCAACACAAAAACCTTAATAAATAACAGAGTTTCACGAGAAAAATTCGAAAAATACAGTTTTTGATGTGAAGTTGGCCAGTTACGGGTTCCACGCGTCGTAACTGGTTCCCACGTTGGATTAAACGTCGGCTTCACGTTGTCTTCGCACGGAATCGGCTGACGTGCAATCCGCGTACACACATCCGTGTAAGCGCGGAGAAAATCGTCGTAGCGCCCGTCTGCGCCTTCGTACTCGCTTTCCTGGTGCGAGATACGGAAACAATTGCCCACACACACGCTTATCGTGTGCAGGACTTCTCGGTGAATCAAATCGTCGTTTTTCCGTCTATTTTTGACGAAAAATGGCCGCCGTAACAAAATCGTCGATTCACGGTGATTTCTCGAAAAAATGACGGTTTTGGGACGTTTCTTCGCTCCAAAATACCGTCCTGTCGACGTATTCCGTTGTAGAATCGTTGGGCGTGCGTGTGCCGGTCCGTACACACGCGTAGACACACTAACTTCGCCGTATTCTGCAGCGAAGCTCAACAAAAATGGCGCCGCCCGAGAAAGCCCGGTTATATCGGCAAAAATACAGTTTAAATCGTTCGAAATAAATATTCCTTACACCGTTGGAATCCTATTCCTTTGCAGAATGGTCCGCACACGTAATCCAGACGTTTGCCGCACCGAAAATCCGTTTTCACGACGAATTGGGCGGGCGCGCACTTCGCGACTTCTTGGAGTCGGAAAAATGTCCGTTTCTCTTCAATTCTTCTAAAATTGGCCGGCGCTGGTCGTCGCCGATCCTCTGCTACCATTTGAAGAGCGTATTTGGACCTGGAGCATGCGGAAATAACTTGCAAACCGATTATAAAGTGCGGTTAGTTCGCAACACGCGACCGCCATCTTTATTCACCATGAAAGCATAAAAACAAGTGATCTGGGTTGAGGCTATTTGATCTCAACTCAGGTTACAGAGTAACAACGAGAACAAATCTATTAGTATAACCAAATAGATTTATTCTTTACAATAATACAACGTAAAGACTAAAGTAATGGATAAACAATACCAAACCAAATTAAACGATCATCGCTTAACAAGCAGACGACGGGACGCGCGTTATCACATAGACACAGCCAGTTGGAGTACGAAACAAGCGTAGTTTAAAAAGCAGAATCAACTGGCTGACCATTCGTACCAATATATGAAGTAACGCGCTTATTGTGCCTACTCGGAAATGCACAACAAATATGATTATCGCAAATAATTCATCGCAAACCAACACAGCTTTTCAAGTCTGTTGACCACCTCCGCGGCCGATTCGTAAGATGCTTGCCTTACTTTTTCAATTTCAGCCAGCAACGCAGTGTCGCTTGGCTTAAATCTCCTTATGAATTCGTTTTCGAATTTCTGCCATGGTTCCTTATTAGCTGACGAGAACCATGTTCCCGCTTCGCCTCTAAAGAACTTGAATAGATGGTGTTGAAGCACCTGGTTTATATATGGGTTGACATATTTCAAAGCTTTCTTCAGGTCAGTTAAAAAAGCTTTCGCTTTTGTTTTTTCCCCGTGAAAAGCTTCCATTCCAATTGCATTGATGTGTTTTGCCAAATCAATCGCATCTTTGGGTTTGAAATCACCCAATGGTTCGTCCACTTCCTGACCGATGGTGTTACCCCAGGCCAAGAAAGTTGAATCCATAGTAACTGCTTGTGGCGTTACGTTTTGCGTATTGCCGTTCACAGTTACTGGCGTGTTTGAATGTGTGTGCGATATAGCTGTTTTTGCAGCTTTCGCCACTCTATTGGCTTCGACCATTGCATGGCCCGCCGCTGTTACGTTGTCCATGACTGACTTCTGTTGGGTTAACAGGTCAGACAATGTTTTTATCGATCGCAAATGCGTTCGATTTGTTATCTCCGCTTCTTTAAGACGGCTGGTTAGGTCGTCATTTTCCGCGTTGAATTCCGCTGATTGTTGCTTAAAAACACCAGCTTCGTGCTCGATTTCCACTGTACGGTTGGCCACTGCAAGCAGCGCGCTTTCCCATACAGCGTACGTGGTAATATTTTCAATTTTTAGATCGAAAATTTCACATGTTGTCTCAAGCATTGCTTGATCCAACGGTTTATTATTACCTTCATCCGTCATTTCTTCTTCGATTGTTGATTCAGATGATAAATTGTTGAAATCGTCGTCGGAATCCTCGTTTGTTGCAGAAGTTTTAATTGCCGGTGACTCCACCGTTTTCTTGCCTGACCTCGTGTATGGCATTGACTACAATGTGCCGGAGAGCAGGTCCGCAGAAAACAAAATGGATGCAAAGGATTAGTTTGCGACCAATTACGGATCAGCAACGTTGTGAAATTTAGCCATTCATGGGGGAGGGATTAGTGATGTCACTCCCCCCCATTATCCCCATAAATCACGTGATTGGTTCGAAATTTTCAGAAGTTATTTCCCAGAGTTCCAAAAAACTTTAGTTTCTCGAAATTCCAGAATTTCTGGAAAAATCTTAGGTTTCCACATGGTTTTCCTATTGTTTCCGGGTCGCCATATTTGATTTTCAAAAAGAAATCAAGAATTTTGACCACAAAAAGATTTGATTTTTCTGTTTTTGCAGAAAAACCAACTTTTCGAAAACAACAGAAAGGTGATTTGTTTGGTACTAGAAGCCATAGAACCAGATCATAAATGGTCTGTTTCCAAAGAAACATGACTTTTGTACTTTTTAAAAGCACTCAAATCATGTCCCAAAAGCTTCGACATTACCAAACGAATGGTTTTACTATTGTTGAAACAACGGTAAGGTGACACGCAAAAGCGTTAAATAATCCCACAACTTTATTGTTTTGCAACAAAGAGTAGAATGCACAATATAATCCCACAACTTTATTGTTTTGCAACAAAGAAGTAAAATTCACATTTTTAAAAGAAGAAAGACAAGAAAAAAAATACAATGAAAAAATGATAAAAGATGTGTGAAGTTCCCAAGAAAATCACCCCAAAACTTACAATTTTTAGCAGAAGTCTGCAGAAATAAACAGGGATATTGTTAATCTCTCCTTCTGCCCCAAGAGATCAGCGCAACTGCGCCCGCTCGCCTTCGCTGAGGCCTTCACCTCAGTCTGCACGACAAAAACGTGCCGACACTGGAATGTCTGCTCATCCCAATGAAGTGGTTGTTTGTTTGAGACAATCAGGTATATTTTAAAAGTAGAAGGCAAACACACCTGTCGTCCCTAGTCTCCTCGGGTCCCATCTTTCAGCTGCCATCACGAAGCTACAACACCTTCCATTTTGATGCTATATCGCCGACACTTTTACGAGTTACATGTAACTACTGTCCGATGTGGAGTCCCAAGAAAACCATGAAAATAATAAAAATAGAGAAAAAAATCTGAAGAGAAAGAAAAATGAGAAAAAGTGTAAAATATATAAAACTCCCAAATTGCAGAGATTGCTTAAAACTGTGGTTTGAGCACAATCCTTGCACAACCAGCAACAATTCGAAAATTTCAAAGAAGATGAATAAAAAATTGGAAATAAAAAGTTACAGGCTGGATTCCCAGTCTTTTTTCAAAGCTGGTAGACACCTGAAAGATACAGATATCGTTCCTACGCCCTAACGAGATCTCTGCACCAGTTGAGCACTTCACCATTGGTATCCCCGTACCTCCGGCAGCTCGCCCTGCTGTCCAAGTCCCAATCTCAGCAATTCTTGGGTTGTGATCACCAACTTGCAAATGCTTCTGACCAGTACCTGGGACAGGGTAGGAGTTATACGAAATGAACCCGAATGAGCGCCTTGAGCAGCAGCAGAGCAATTCAGAGCTTATGAATCGCCACAGCAACCTCCAAGCCACTTTTCCCATGCTTGCCAGCACTTTGCTGCTACCCGGATCCCATTTATTGACAACCGCTCAGTGCATCCTGAACGTTCCATGCCATGCAACTTCCCCGTAATAGCAACCTGGATACCAGGTAATACCCCGGTCTTCAAAAGGTCTTTGTGCTCAAAGCTCAGTCCATTCTCGCCTCCTCGCCCGGCCCATAATGGAACCATTGGCTGCAGTGTGGCAATTGGATTATGCCTGCTTATCCTCCGTGGGTTTCTGGTTTGCCGGTGGCCGCCGGCGCGCCTCCACCTCTAATCGGATTCAAAACTTCCGCAGTTACAGTGTCATTATTTACTTGGGCTTCGCACCAAGAAAAAATAAAAATAAAAGCAAGGTTCAGAATCATATTTCCCTCCCAACCACCCAGTTGTTTAAGCTGAGCTAGAGAGAAACAGGAGACTTTTGGAAAGTATGGCTAATGTAAGTCCCTGCTTGCCATTACCCAGGCAAGCTGGACATGCACAGCCAAAAATTTTGTCAAATCAGGGTCCAATGGTCAGCGATTAGCGGCCGTTTCGCTTGCTGACCCCCTGTCACAACCATGACCAAAGAAGTTTCCCCCTCTTTTGAAAGAAAAGAGATTTGTCTAATATTGTGTTTTTGCACAATCAGTAAACAAAAACTTTTCGCCAGAGAGTTCAAAATCTCGGACGGGCCCACAATTGTGAGTGTTCGGACGGACGCCACGTGGTCTGGGGAGGACCGCGAGGCGCTGGACGCAACACACACGATGATTAAATCCACGAAATACACGAAAGACACAAGTTTAGGTTTTGGTTATTACTTTATTGTTGTCTAGGGGTATGATATGGTGTCTCAAGGTGTATTTCCCAAGTGTAATGACGGTTTTGCCGCCATTCCTGATTGACCACGTGTCACGGCAATCGGTAGATCGCCATGACACGCGAGATCGGTTATTGCAGTTTGTGTCGCGTCGTCGCAACGTTCTTTAGAAACGTGCGACGAACACGGCGTGTTGGACGCTTCAAGTCCCGACTGGCGACAGCATTGCTGCGTCGGTCCTTCGGGTCTCAACTACGATCGGCATTGCGAAGAAGGTCGGAACACGACCGTTCGCCATGCTGGTCAAGAATCAACTGTCGGGCTTCTGCGGGGCCCACCACTTCCGGAAGGGGCACTTCCGGTTCCCAATTGGCCGGAGCCAATGACCAACAGCTCCACCTGGTGCGGGGGACCGCGCCAGGTCGCGCACGAGAAACACACGAGGTGCGCGAGAGCTGGGAAGCGCCGTGTGTTGCAGTGAAGTGACACAGCCTGAGTGGGCAGCTGGTCACACACTGCATGACTCTCCTTGAAAATTAGCCCTATTTGTAACCAACCAATCATATCATTTTAAATAAAACCATACTAAACAAATAATTTGTACACAATCAAATTCCTTACAATTTATCTGGATTATTTGCTAGTAGATAAATATTTAAGTATACCATTTATATTTTTCAGAGTTTGCACAATCATTCCCGCACAAATCCAAGATGGACGCCCGAACTTGAGGTATCGTCTCGGCCCTTCAGTTTTCCACGCCGTTTGATGCATTTCCAGGCGGGTGGGCCATTTTTAAGGTAAGATTTCAATTATACACCTCAGACCAAACCATCATGCATCTAATGTCACCACTTTTCAGGTTTTACGACGATCGTGCGGCGATGTAAGTCACAAACTACTCACCACGCTCTAGATGTGTCGGGTTTTTTAATAACGAGCACGACCTTGTTATTCATCTGACTCCACTGTCGGTTTTGGACGATGATTCAAGAGTGAGTATTCAAATTCTTTTTATTTTTGATAATTTAGATGACATTTTGAAAAGAAAGTGGTGTTCAATCGGGTTTTCCCATTACCACACCCTGAAATGAAAACAAGAACAGTCAACAAGGATGTCATTATTTCACACACAAAATTGATTTTATTGAAGAGAATTGAAAAGTAATGACGCGTATAACTCAACCAATCCGCACCCGCACACTAGCTGAGCTCTTATTGGCTTTATCCCTTCGTTGTCACTCCACTTCCGTTAGCGCCATTTGTTGGTGAGGGACAGCTTCGTTCCGCAAGTCGTAAGTTTCTGCCATTTATCTTCAAAATCCTTTAGCATCGAATTCATTTGTTTGTAATTTCATGTTCATTGGGTTCGTATTGATATTATTTTTGTGTTAAAATGTTATTTTCTTTTCTAGATTGCTCGTGGCGCCATTTTCACGCGGACCACGCGAACGATTTCTACAGTTCATTCCAAGCCGTTAAAACGACAGCGATAAAAATATCCCGCATCCATTCAATTAAGTTTATCGGTCTTTTTATCGTTTTATTTAACAAGTTTATTTGCTAAAATGTTATTTTCTGTCCTAGATTGCTCGTGTCGCCATTTTCATGCGGATCACGTGAGCGATTGCTACAATTCAACGACAGCGATTTATCGATGTTTTATCGTTTTATTTTCCAAACTTTGAAATGGGGGCAGCAAATCCAACTCTCTACCTCCTCGTGGTTGCCCCTGGACCACTGGACTCGTTCTGGTTGGTACTAGATGAGAGCTCTGGTGTTTGATATTTCTGTGCTGGTTTATAATTCACACGAACCAGTGTGTACAATGTGGTTCTGTTAGTCTGCATTCTATAAATGACTGTGGCATTTATCACACGCAACATTGCAGAGATAATATTGGTTCTGTTCACACGATCTCCCCCCGCAAAAGAGTCAATTGTCGCTTGATTGATATTTTCCGAAAATGGTTTAATTTGCGAACGAAGCGCTTTCCGAGTTCGGTTTCCATCGTCAAGTACGGCAGTATTATTTCCAAGGCGTTCGGATTTTATTATGCACCGCTTGTTTTCTTTTAATTTTGTCCCATACACGTCTTTTTCCATCTTGTTTACGTGTAATTTCATCCTGTTTATACGTATTTTTATCTCTAATTCTTCCAATTTCATCTCGTTTATACGTATTTTTATCTCTAATTCTTCCAATTTCATCTCGTTTATACGCAATTTTATCTCTAATAATTCTTCTAATTTTCTAATGTTTCCATCGTCTAATTCGCTCTTATCATCGTTGTTTACTTTATCATCGTCATTGCTTACTTCATTATTGCCGTCTAGTTGCTTGTCGTATCGTCGTAGGTTTCGACATTTTTCGATATTGTTGTTCGATTTCGCATCCAAGATCACTTTCCTTCGTGCTCGTATTACGTCCGTTTCGTTATTATTTATTTGTTATCGTCGTTTTGCAACGTTGCAGAAGATAATATTGGTTTCTGTGCTGGTTTATAATTCACACGAACCAGTGTGTACAATGTGGTTCTGTTAGTCTGCATTCTATAAATGACTGTAGCATTTATCACGCGCAACATTGCAGAGATAATATTGGTTCTGTTAGTCTGCATTCTATAAATGAGTGTGGCATTTATCCGATGTAACATTTAATTCAATTTAATTGTTAGTTTGCGATTAGACTGGTATTTAGCTGGTGCACAGGTTTCAATTCGTTCTGTCTATCCCTTTGACTGGTCCATCGTGGTGATAAAATATTGCTTGATCGCTTTTAAAGAGAGTGATTCTGTATTGAAGAAAGTTGAATATATATTTTTCATTTTCGTTGCAAGTAAAATCCCTGCATCTAATTGAAATATTTTCTTACAGTTTAAAGGTTTTATTATGCCACCAAAGGTCATTGAAGTAATTTTATGCTTTGATATTTTATGCATCCATTTAAGAAATGCCTTAATTAAGCATATTAATTAATAATTAAGCTTTTTTTAGGCGCTTTGGAATATTTTACATTGGATAATATTTATGAACTGCAATTAATTTAATTTAAATTGCTAACTCTCTCGTGGTGGAACAACACTTAAACTTTCCATGGATCCATATCCTTGCATTTGCAGAACAAACTGGGGAAACCACAGAAAACCCAGCTAGGAGAGATTTATTACTTATGGAAACGATTCTGTCAGCTTCTTGGATGGCAACTTATTGGAAGCCTTTCCCGGTTGTCGCAGACATCTCATCCTTTTTGATTGAACTAGCTCCATCTTTTTTGTTTTAGTATCCAGGTATTGTAGTACATCTCGCTAGTTTTTGCTGTGCCATGAATAGGTGTTGGTTTTAAATACATTCGGGCTGTCTTCGTACTTAAATTTCTTTGATGCGGAAGACCTGTGATAGAATCTAATGCTCTTTGTCTCCTTTTAAGTTCTGTAAATGGACAATTAGTTGATAAATATTATTTTTCAAAATTATTTTAGATTTGTATTTACTTGTTTTTTCGCTCTGTTGTTTTCTGTTTAAGATTATGCACTTTCCTCCCATCTTCTGTCTTCTGTCTGTATAAAGAGTTCGGGAGTTTTTGAAAAAGTGCCGGATTGCTTCTACAGGACAAACAAGTTATGTAATAACAATTTTATAAAAAACAAGAAATAATTTTTAGATGCCTTTTTTTGGGATTTTTGAAGATTCTATTAACATACTCTTTAATGTATGTGCATATATCCTGGTTTTCTATTGAAGAAAAGCTATAAAAGAAAAAAATCTCAATTTGTAAAATGTTCAAAAATATTTTTATTTACTTCATTTCTTTTCCAAACTTTCATTTATTCTCCGATTGTATGTAGGCCTGATGAACCGCACGCTACAAGTAGATAAGAGTTAGAAAAAAAATTATTTTAGCAATGTTTGTAATACTTACACGAAGGTTGTTGGGGATTTTATCATCCTCTTCATCACCACTGGATTGCTGATGTTGTTTCTCCATTACCAATTTGTGTAATTCTCCAATTTTAATTTTGTTTTTGATTACATAAACTAGAATTTTGTCTAATTGTTTGTGCATTGTCTTCTGCTACAATGTATGTAAGAAACAATTATTAACGATGTTATTAACAGTTTTTACTTTTATCACACAATTGATTGTTTTTCATTTTTATTTACATTCGAATCTTGACTTTTGTTTGAGTTGGTTGCATAAAAATAAACAAGATGTATTATTTATCATGATGCGACTGTGTTAAGAAACGTAACCTCTTCTAAACCATCATCTTTAATTTCTTCATTTTCTGATACATCCTGATGATTTTAGTGTAGTATAAACATTATAAAAATCCACTATGCCATTATGTTCATACCAGCATAGATTTATGTAGAAATGAATCTTCTTCAAATTCCAAATTGACACTACTGCTTGGTGTTTGGATGTTTGATTTACCTAGTAAAGAAGAACTTTATTAATAATAACCCTTCCTACTCTTAAAAAATGAAGAAACCGCTTTAGTTTGAGGCGTTCATTCTGCTCTTCAAATTTCATTCCAAATGCATACTGACCCTTCAGTTGTATCAACAGGGATGTGACAATTGAGCACATCAAAACCCTCATTTACAATTTGACGTCAAAATTAAGAGTCGAATGCAGTTTCTGACTGATGATGGTAACAGGTTTATGTTGAATCCACCTAGGCTTCTAATTTTGAAAAAAAAATTCTCCAAGCAGTCCTGATTTAACCGACTTGTTAATAAGTAAGTGTCTTGGAATCCACGAAGAGATTCGATTGATGTAACAACTTTTCTGAAATGGAAGCATGGACTTGTTTTTTCCAACACAAAGTTTGGCCACAGCTCGCTTCAGCAATTCTAGGCGTTGGTTTTGAATGGTGAATTCTATTCCAAATCCATTTTTGCCACTATTTTTCTTATCGACAGGCATGCGAGAATTTAGGACATCAAAGCCATCATTAACAAGTTTGATAAAATTAGCTAATTTGCCATCTTTGACAACAAATGAGATTTGATGTCCTATCAGAGAAAAGCTGGTCTGCTTTTCTAACATTCTGAAGTTGTTGCCTGCTGACAGTCAAATGAGTGGTGTTCAAATGGAAAGTTAATTTTAATTCCCCATCTTCATTGAGCATGACCTTTTCAATTCCAGATATAACAAAATAAAAAAATTTAGATTTTGTTTTCCAAGTTGCATTATAAAGGTAGTATGGTACTTGTTTATCACTGGCATCTTTCAATGTGAAACCGGGATTGAGAAAATGATTTCGGAGTAACTTTAGAAGATGTGGCACATCACAGAATACCTCGATGTTTCTGGTAGCATCTACAGGATTTGGAAAGAAAGACTTCTCCAATGTTACGTGCAAGTCATTCCAAACTTTACGATTTTTTCCACCCATGTGCCATGTCATTCACTACACCAACAATCATCAATCCCACACTTTAACACATGGTCGAACGTAGCGTCATCTTGAAACTTCATACTGCAACTACATATTAAAAATTGATAAAAAGAAAAGTAATCTAACTATCCAAAACCATTTACACTGTCTTAGCAAGTCGTTTGTAGAACAATTGTCATTTCATTTGCATTGCTTCCAAGAGACAAGAATCACCGTCTGATGCTAGACATAACAGTAATCCCTTTTTTTTTTTTTAACTCTGAACTTTTTCCAGCGTTGACTTGCTTTTTTTGATGTGAATTTGTTGTCACTACCATACACACAAACAAATAGGTGGGACATTCTCTTTCATCGGTTGTGCCATTATGGCAAAAATATATGCCGATTTGCTGTTGCAGGCCATATATTCCTTAACATCAGACATTGTACATGGAAAATTTCTACATTTCACCAATCCATTGGCCAAAATTGTTAACATTAAACCAACACACTGGTTTGTTAGAGGGTCATATTTAACTTTTTCCACAACTTTGGTTGCATCTTCACTCACTTGTCAGTGCTATTACACGCTTCTTTACATTGTACTGAGCGAGATGTTCAATTAGCTGGTTGATCCTAATTTCACCCTCAATGACTGTTTGTGAGGTTGAAATGCAGCGCTGTATGTTTAGTGCCTTTACTAGGGCATGTTTATTTCTGGGTTAGGAAAGGGGGTGCAGCGTGCACACCAGTTTAACATTACAATAAAACAATAAATACACTACAATTTAACTAAACGACAAAAACAATATGAACAAATAACGAGTGATCAATTGTTGATGATTCCATGGCCACTTTTCATCAGTTCCTCCCATTTTCTCTCGCTAATTTTTCGAACGGACCCCAGATTGTTCTTTGCAACCGTCCAGATCACACAGAAAAATTGGGTCTTGTCCCATCTATTGCTCCGGTGGATTTCGCATCTGGCTCTCCATAAATAATGGATCACCAGACCGTTGAGGAAATTCCAAAACCTCGTTTTTACTGCGACAATTTTCGGTGGTTTTTTAAAAATTACGTTTTCGTATTCCAGGTTAGTGACGTCAAACAATCCGGACATCTGAAAAAATGTGGTTATAGATTTGGTGCCGCAACGCCAAGAAGTTGGATGGCACGCTTCACAAATTGCTTCAGTCAGGAGTGATTGAGTCTCAAGTGGAAGTACCAAATGGTATCTCTAATTGCACACCAAATTTTACAGCCTGCTGTCCCAATCTTAACAGATGGACTAATTCTGGTTGGCTTGACTGAATCTGTCAATTGGATGGAATAAAGCCACACTTTGCCAGTGTGCTAACTTGATTAATCAGATAGCGACTGGTGGGACCGATAACATAAAATTAAAAATCTTATTTAGCAATCTCATCTAGGATCGTCGACACAGTCGCAGCGAATTGCAACCGGTTGTTTGCGGACATATCCGTTACGTTATCGCGGCCGCACGGCAATTCGGTCATTCTAGAGATCACGATTGATCAAACACTCAAAGCACTCGTGGTGGTCAAAGAATTCAATGAAGATTTCTATATAAGTGATGGAAAGCGATGCAACTTTATACTCTTCTTCCATGCCAAACTGCCATTTTTTCGTGCCAAACAGCAGTATTTCATGCCAAACTGTATTTTTTCAGGGGATACTGCAGTTCTTTCATGGCAAACTGTACTAAAATAATGAGGTGCAATTAAACCGCGAATCGCGATTCATGGATTCGCGACAGCACAAAAAAATGGCGATTTTTGGATTCGCAATTCCTTTTTTCGAGACTCTAAATGCGCCCCCAAAATAATGTAAATACCTGTTAACTTACCTTGCAGCAATGAAACCAGCAACCATGGTGACTGTCAAAGGCAGAGATACACCCACCACCGCAAGTATTCCACTTTCGAAATCCGAAATGATATTCGGTGCCCAATTCGGAATCTTTTCTTTGATGTAATTGAAGACTGCAGAGTATGAATTTGCAGTCTTGTTTCGCATTAAAACGTAAAATGCTGGTAACACTTGTACAGATGAAATAATATGAATTAATTAATGAATTAATTAATTAAAAGGAAAAGAATGAGTTTGGTTTACATACATTTCGAAAATAGTTCAGTTGAACTGTCCACAGCTGACTAAAATAACGTGGGCAAGGCTTGAATGTTGCATCAATGTGATAGGTTGCACTTTCCAGACCATTTCCGATTATAAATGTTGGTGTATCCGATCGATAACATTATTTTGTTTGTTCTTAGCAATTAAATATCTAGCATTAAGTGAATTAGGGCATATTCAGCATCCTCTGCAAGACAAATTTTGCAGTTTCCTGTTGCCTTCAAACCATCATCTCGCTGCTCCAATCTTCTTTGTTGGATGTCGTCGTACGTACCGTGGTGTCATTTGCCATGCATAAATTTGACTGTTCTTCATCCATTATGGCTGTGATTGTAAACCTAACACAATTATTTTACATGGGAGTTAGAGACAATTTTGATTTCACTAAGTTAATTTTAAACTCATACCATTAGGACTGCCATTATTATAAAATATGTAGTCCTGTTGCATTGCCATTGCTGCTGCTTCTTGGTCGTGTGCATTGTTTTCTGCGTTGGAATGAGTTGATTGTGTGTTGATAAATGATGCCAGATTTCTTCTGGTTCTGTGTGTTGATGTTGATGGAGTAGTGGGTGGTATTTGAGGAAGAGGATAATTGGTGGAATTTTTTGTTTGCTCACAGTCTTCAGCACAACTACAGCAAAAAGTATGCCCGCAAGGAATTAGGGCATACTCAACATTCTCTGCATAACAAATTTTGCAGTTCCCTGTTACCTTCAAACCATCGTCTCGATGCTCCAATCTGCTTTGTTGGGTGGGGTTGTACACTGGTATGTACCTTGGTGTCATTTGTCCTGCATAAACGTGACGGTATTCTTCATCATCTTCTTCATCCATTTCCTGCGATTGTAAAGCTAAACACAATGGGAGTTAGAGACAATTTTTATTTTGCTAAGTTATTTTTAAACTTGTATCATTACGACTGCGATTATTACAGAATAAGTCGTCCTGTTGCATTGCCCTTGTCGCAACTTGTCGGTCGTGTGCATTGAAATGAGTTGGTTGTGCATTGATGAATTCTGCCAGATTTCTTCTGGTTCTTTGTGTTAAAGTTGATGGGGTAGTGTGTGCGAGGAGAGGAAAATTGTTGGAAGTTCATGGGATAGGAAGTGCTATTGAAAAGAGAGGATTATTGTTGGAAGTTGATGTGGTCCTGTGTGTTGGTTCTGGTAGTTGCCTTCTGCTGTAAAGGTGCCTCCACCAAGTATTTATCACGGTGATCGTGATCATACTTGTCCCAAATTGCATTCCTTGTGAACACTTCTGTGATCAGATTTTCTTTATCATCAATTTCCTTCTGCTTAGCAAAAGCTTTGGCTACTTTATCTACGATGGGTCTTGGCATTGTAGCAAGAAATTGTCGAGGAAAATTAAAAACCGCTGGTTTCCACATGGTGAAAAATATCAGTGTGACTCTGCCGGCCCCCACCGCACCCCGGCGCCACCATCGCCTGCGCACTTGACCACTTGACCCTTTACCCGTGGCCCACTCGGGAAACCCCTTTTGGCCCACTTCCGTTCTATTGTTAGAAATAAAGATTGTGAGGCATTCAATCGAATGCCGTTAAACCAAACGCATCGCCACATTCATTGTCTCACATGGCGCAGTCAACTCAACGTACCTGAGGGAAATCGCCCGCTCTCGCTCCCCGCAACGTACGTACAACGTCTCCGCATAACGTACGCATCACGTTTGAAGAGATTTCGCACATATTTAAACGATCATCGCCCGATCACTGTTCAATCATCGCCCGCCACCGCCCGAACAAGGCCAACCAACGCGCAACCGACTCTACGGACCTCACCATAGACGACCGCTCGCTCTCGCTCAATCGCCCACGCACCATCGCTCCCCCGGCTGAGGGAACCCACGCTCGTAAGAAGAATAAAAATAAAAACGAAGACACGACTACCACTCGAATAAATGGCCGCCACTAACGCCGATTTCCTGAACAACGCCGACGCAGCGACGCTGCTCCGCTCGACCAACGAACCGCTCCTGAACCGTTTTGTCGCGAAGGAATTACGTGCCGAATGTGTCCGCAGAGGGATTCCGGCTCCCAAAGGTGCAAGCAAGGACGTGTTGGTCGCCGCGTTGCTGCAACGTAATATATCCGACGATGCGGCCGCCGCAGCCGCGGCCGCCACCGCAGCCGCTGCCGCAGCCGCTGCCCAGCCACCACCCGCCGTCGCCGTTCCATCGCTCACCGACATGGCCACAATTTTATCGTTGCTGTCCGCCCACGTTTTGAGTCCGTCCGCATCGCCGCGCATCCGACACGAGGTGGACACGGCAAAATACATGACGCCGTTCTTCGGAAAACGAACGGACGACGTAAATGAATTCATTCGCCGTGTCGATACCGCGTCCAATCTTGGCAACTGGTCGGAACAGACCAAACTCGTACACGCCAATGGACTACTCAGAGGCCATGCCCTCGACTGGCTTCGTGTGCACAGCGAAGAAGTTTCCACGTGGCCCCTGTGGACGGCATCGATTCGCCGCTACATGGGCAATAATGAAAGTTGGACGGATTGGAATGCACGAATGGCCGCACGCGTACAAGCACCCGGCGAGTCCCTGGCAGAATATGCGGGCGCGAAATTCGCGCTGATACACACAACTAAGCGCTCGTTTCCTATCACCACTCCCGAAATGGTGAAGATGATGATCGCAGGAATGACGGATAAAACGGCGAGGTATGCAGCCCAACAGTTCTCCAAAATGTCACTTGAAGAGGTCATGGATGAATTGCGCGATCTGGACGTGTCCACACCCGACGCCAAACCGACGACGCCCGTCGCTTCATCATTCCCGGCCAAATTCACACCACGTAACACCGGAGGAACGACAGCACAGCCGCGCACGTTTACACCACGCAGGAAGGATGAAAATTTCCGCCCCGGTGCCGATGTGACTAAAACCAAGTGTTTTCGCTGTCAGAAAATTGGCCACACGACTTACGATTGCCCGCTTCCCGACAAACGCCCCGCGGACAAGGCAAGACCGTTTGCCCACGCATCGACGCAGCAAGCGAATCCATCAACCCCGCGCAAGACGTTCTGCGTATTTCAATCTAAATATCCCACGACGGGACTTTCGATCGTCGACGTCTTCATGGACGAGGCCCAACGCCCAGTGGAGACATTATTTGATCCCGGCGCTAATGTATCAATTGTCCGCACGGACTGTTTGAGTGACCGGTCGCAGATTCGCCCGAATATCGATAACGCAACGCTTGAGGGGTTTCAAGGCGCTGCAACACCGATCGGATACACGGATTTAAATGTATTTTTGGGAAACGAACAATTTCGTGTAAATGATGTTGCTGTGGTGGACGATCCCCCTTATGAATTGTTACTGGGAACTCCGTTTCGCGACGAGTCCCAGATGTCATGGTGTAGCGAACAGGGCGGCAGTTGCGGAAGTGCATCAAAACAGAACGATTATTTTACGCCGACGGCGACCGCGAAACACGAGCGGCGCTGGTCAGAACTCAGCAATAACGAGTCATCGCGCAAGGACATGCTGTTCGAGGTCCGCGCTACTAATGTCCTGGACCGTCCTGGACCGTCCGGGGGCCGAAGACAGCAAGTTTATTTCCGATCTCGACACGGTCATCGCAGCCACACACGCAAGTGTCATGCCGGAGCAACGCGCCACGCTACGCGAATTATGCATCGACAATTATGCCGCGTTTACGCACAGCGCACCGCTCGGATTGTGCCAATGAGAGTGCGACATTCCTTTGTCGGATTCGCTGCCCATACGTGAAAAACCGGTTCGTTTTAACGCCTCGGACGAGGCATTCGTCCGCGATCTAGTTTTGAAATGGCAACAATTAGGAATTTGTCGCCCATCAAAATCACAAAATAACTTTCGCCTATTCGTTGTGAACAATCCAGCTAATGTAACCACACCTCGTCGTGCAGTGTTGGACCTCCGCCCGTTAAACAAAAAACTAAACTTAAAAGTGTATCGGATGCCAACAATCGACGAAGTGATTGAGAAACTCACGCAAAACTCGCCCACTCTATTTAACGTGTCCGATGTGGCCCAAGCCTTCTACAACATTCGAATTGCCAAAGATTGCCAGTCGATCATCGCGTTTTGGACACCGGAGGGTCTGCAGGAGCTATTGCGGATGCCAATGGGTTTGGCAAACTCACCGTTTATAATGCAAGACGTGATGGACAAACTGTGCGAAATAATTGAATCTACGGAGCCATACATCGACGATGTGGGCCAGTCACACGCGGTGACGGACGTGTTGATCGCCAATTTCGGGAAATTTTTGCAGCAAATCATTGCGAATGGCCTCAAAATTCATCTCAGCAAATGTCAGCTGCTTACGGACGAAATTCGTTTCCTCGGTTACCTTATTTCGGCATCTGGCAGACGCACTGACCCAGCCAGGCTCGAATCGATCAATCGTTTCACGGTATTCAAGACGGTGAAACACATTCGCGCATTTCTGGGGTTTGCCAGCTATTACCGGCGTTTCGTCCAGAATTTCGCAGCCAAGGTCAAGATACTGACTCTCTTGACACGGAAGAATGCTGTTTTTCAATTAACGGATGCCCATTGGAAAGCGATCAACGACATGAAGACGGAATTGCAGAATTGTATTAAACTCGCCCATTTTCGTCACGACAGTGAAACTATCGTCAGTGTGGACGCATCGTACGATGGCCTCGGCGCATGCCTTCAGCAACGGCAGGACGGGAAACTGGTAACCATCGCATTCGCCAGTCGTTCCATCCCTACCTCGTACGCAACGGCACATTCCAACGAACTCGAATGTCTCGCCGTCCATTGGGCCGTGACCGAGAAATTTCGGTTCTACCTCGCCCCTATTCCTTTCACGATCGTCACGGACAATTGGGCGGTTGCGCATCTGACGGCAAAGCGTGAAATAAACCGTAAATATGCTCGGTGGATTCTCGATCTGCAAGAATTTACATTCACTATCAAGCACCGCAAAGGCACGGATAACATCGTTCCCGACGCTCTCTCTCGAATCTCCGCAGCCTCTCCAACTATCGAACGGAAAATCGCGTTAGCGATAATTAAGAGCCGCGATCACCGACTGTCGGCGGCCCAGAGGGCTGACCCGGAGTGTGTGTCGTTTGCCGGTGACGCCTCGCAGTTTGCGCTGACTGATGGGATTTTACGCAGACGGGAGATTCTTGGCGCGAAGGAGGTTTGGAAAATCGTCGTTCCCGCGACGCTAACCTCGGAACTCATCGTTGCGGCCCATAGTGAGGGTGCGCACTGCGACGCCGCCAAAACCTACTCACGGCTGAACAGGAACCATTGGTGGCCACACATGTCCCGACAGGTCGCCGAGGTGGTTCGGTCTTGCTCGCAATGTTTAGCGCACAACCGAGGCACTCGGAAGGCCCCCGGACTATTGAAACCTCGTGAAGTCCCTTCTCGCCCATTCGAGGTTATTGCAATTGACCACGCGGGCCCATACGCTCCTCACGCGAAGTTTACACATATCCTCGTAGCTATCGACTTACATTCGCGGTTCATCGTCGCAGTTCCAGTTCGCAGCACTAGTGCAACCGCAACAATAGACGCTCTGCGTAAGAACGTATTCGGAAGATTCGGCCCAGTGAAGAAAATCATTTCAGACTCCTTTTCCAGTTTCCAGTCTGCGGAAATGGCGGGGTTCTGCTCGGACAATGGCATTGTGTTGGAAACCACACCCCCGTATTTCCATCAGGCAAATGGCCTTGCGGAACGGACGATCCAATCTATCGTCCAAGGAATCCGGAAATCGAGTAACGACGTGCGTAAATGGCTCCCAGCATTGGAGAAAGTCGTATGGGGACTCAACACGAACAAGCAGAGTTCCACTCGCTATTCTCCATTCGAATTACTGCACGCTTACTCACCTGGAAACAAGGCGGATGTTTTTGACGTGTTCGACGACGACATGGACAATTCCCTACGCGAACTCTTTTCGAAACGACTCGACGCGACCGCAAATTTACGATCGGCGCAGGTCGCACAGAAGCGGAGGCACGACGAAAATCGTCTCCCCTCAGAGTTTGTGGTCGGACAGTCAGTTTGGTACACGAAAGGTGCCAGGACGTCCAAGTTTGACGCACTATATTCGGGACCCCACGTAATATCTGAACGCCTTGGCGATAACACGTTCACCATTGACGACGGTCATCGGACCTGGAAAGCACACGCGTCGCAGCTGAAGCCCGACGCCCCTCGCCAGCAATCAAGGGACGATTGCACTTCTGTGGGAGGGGGCGTGTGACTCTGCCGGCCCCCACCGCACCCCGGCGCCACCATCGCCTGCGCACTTGACCACTTGACCCTTTACCCGTGGCCCACTCGGGAAACCCCTTTTGGCCCACTTCCGTTCTATTGTTAGAAATAAAGATTGTGAGGCATTCAATCGAATGCCGTTAAACCAAACGCATCGCCACATTCATTGTCTCACAATCAGCCAATGGGAAGAATTTATCAAACTCAACTTCCCATTGGCCCGAGATGGTCACGTGGTCTATATCAATGCAATATCGCGCGCGAGAAAACTGTTGAGAACTAGCATAGGTAGTCGCGCGCGATTCTTGTTCTCGCGTTGCAAATCGCGCGCGATTCATTTTTCAGCTTAGCTGAAAATGATGAGGCGCGCGATTTTTGTTTCGTGATTTGTGATTTGCAATCAGGAATTGAAACACTTACCATGTTTACATGTTACCAGTTATCTAGATAAGTAAAAATGCGTAGAAAACTGCATGCGTTTACAAAGAATCAGTTTTTGACTAGTATCCACTATCCAGTCTTGAAGTTGCAAGTTTTATATGTCTGGAGTTGTGAATCCCACGAGTGGACTGGCGGGATATTTCTCTGCCTTGTCGCAATGACTCCAGGTCAATGTTTTTGGCTACGTTGATTTTTTGTATTTTGGCTGTGGAATAAAAAGATTGCAGCAAATATTTAAAAGAATACAATGAAACAGTATGCTTACAAACATGTCCAATACGGCATGTGCGATGAAAATTTTCCTGCAGATTGTTTGTCTCGTCCTTTTTGTTTGTAGACACTGATCCGGGCCGGTCCAATTTGGTTAATCCATTAATTGGTGAAATGTTGTTTTTTTTTAAAAGCTGGGCCTTGTGGCGGTTTAACTTCTTTAAATCGATGGGATTCTCGGCAAACAATCCGTTGGTCGCATTTGTTAGTCTTGTTCATTTCATATTATCTCGATAAAAATCTTCAACTTGCAGTTTTTTTGATCAATTTCCGGTTCAAACCTTTGTCTCGAGTTTCGGCACCAATGTTAATTTCCTCGTAACACACTGTAAATGAGGTTAACGAAACAATAAACGTTCTCGCAAAGGAGTCTCCCTTTGCTGGTCAATTCTGTTCAGTTTTGAAATTGTTCTATGTGCAACTACATAGTCTCAGTTGTAGAATGTAGCCTGTTTCTTTTTGAAGAAGAAATTTTTAATGAAATAATCTAAACAACAAATTCAGTTTGGGATTTAACATTTAATTATTTATTACAATAAAATATATAAATATATAAAATTAAATAAATAAGCAGTTGTAATTTGAATCTTCAGTCTCAGTCTCACAGTCAGTTTATTGTAATAATTCCAATGCTGCATCAGTTTTCTCCCATTCTTCATCATCCGTGTCGAAGTTATAATACTTTGGTGGCTTTGGATACGTTTTTCTCCAGCAGCCACAACCGCCAAACTCCGCTGGTGTCAGCCACTCTATTGGATCGTCGTCCTCCGGCAGCGTGCGGCACGGCTCCGTGGGCGGATTTTTCCGTTTGAAATCATCTACGCCATCATAACCCCATTCCAAAAAGTCCTCTTTGGTGTATTTCTCTTCTTCAAAAATTGAGCTTTGTCTTGTACTATTGCTATATTTGGCAACTGTTATTCTGTTTAATCATTGCCTGGATGACTTTGCCAAATCCATGTCATTTGCTACATAATCCAATTGACACTTGAAATCCCTGAATTTGTCTGACTTGTGAGTGCCATTGCTTCATTGGGGTACAAAAACTTCTTTCCTCTTCTGGTCCTGATTTATCAGTTGATGTCATGTCAACGGTCAAAGCTTTTGTGTATTTGCTTTTGTCTTTCATTTTCAATGTCCAGAATATCATTTTTCGCCTTTTTAACTCTGTAGAAAGAACAAGGTTTTAAATATTTACAGTACATCACACATACTCATTTTCCTTCGATTAACCTGTGTCCTTCAGCTCCATCCGATCTCACCCCTCCGCAGCCAATCTTTAACCAACTGGTGTAAAATTCTAACCTTAGGTGGGTTCATTGGCCGAACTCTGCACGTAAACGGCGGCGCTCTCTCGCTCATGATGCGCTTCCCCGCTATTTTTATTTATTTTTTTTTAATTTCAGATTAAAGATAAAAAGCATTTCGATTGAATGCAAGTGTTATGCCTCTTTATTCATAGAACCGTATTGTCATTGTAATGTCTGTCCTGCAGGTCAGACATCGTCCCCTGTTCTTTGTTTCCAAGGTGGCACATTGTTGGCAAAATCTGTGACCACAGGGAACTAAAACGTGTTACTTAATGTCGTCACAAATCACACACCTATCAATGTTCTGCACTGGTGGTGGTTGTTGTCGGCCCATCCTGGAATGACACATTTTAGAAGTTTTAAAATTTTTCAAATAGTAAATGTTTAGTATCATGTTATACCTTAAGTTTTACCTTAAAGTCGGTGAATCCAGATGGCTATTTCTCGGCCTTCTGCCAGTTCTTTGGGAGCGACGAATTTGTTGAATTGGTTCTAAGAAAAATATATTTAAAAAAAAATTAATTATTGGAATTAAATTTACTAACAACTCTTCAAAGATACCTTCAGGTTCCGGATTTTCATGTTCTTGAAGTGCACGAAGTTCCTGATTTTCTAGAATTTTCAATTGCGTGACTGCAAAATCAATGTAGCCATCTGTTTGGTGAGCCATAGCATTTAAAAATTGCTGAATGCTGAATGCTCCAGTTTCCAGCCTTTCATTTGCCCGAGTAATGTTCACTGAGTTGTGGTGCAATCGTTTTGGTCGCCTTAGTGAACGACCCGATTGCACTATTAATAAGTCAGTATACTTTGACTGACTGTCCAAGTTAATTTTTTCTGGAATAAAATACTGAAATTAAAATACAATGCTAATTTGAATTTTTTTTACTTATTAATTAATGATGGAGGCAAATAATAGTTGAAATGCCTGTGAAAGGTTTCTTGCAAGTTATTGGTTCTCTCGGGATCGTTGTGGACGCTGAACAGTCTTGGTGTCACCAGATTAATCCAATAATTGCGGACATACTCTAGAAAATTGGTCATCTGGTTTCTAATTGGTTGCAAATATTCCAGTTCTTGTGTCGTGAAGGTTCTCTGAATGGTTAGTAAATAAGAAATGATGTGTAATTGCAAAATATGTGTATAACCTAATTTTGTTTTACCTGGATGACTTTTAAACCTTCTGGTATCGCATCTACTGGCAGTAATGGCAATGCCATTGCCAATTTTAGTATTCTGAGAATGAATGCATCTGTTGCATTTCCTGCAATCGGTGCACTTAGGTGTGGTCTCTTTACCATGTTTGTCCGAAGTGCCTAAAAAACATTGTTTGTACAAATAAATGGAGGGGCACTACTGTCGCGAAAAAAGCAATTGGGAAAAGTAGAAAACCCGAAATCAACCGTTCAAAAAATAAAACGCCAAATTGGGAAAGAGCATTATACAACATTTAGAACCAAAACAGACTCAGCATCGAACGGAATCACACGTGCGAGGTTGAGTTAAACTTTCCATTCGATATCGATGTAATTCACTATATATTATGGTGGTGCTTGCAAGGAACCTTGTACGTATATAAATATAGCACCCCACGTAGCACGTAAAACATATTAACATGAGATTTTTATTAAAAAAAAAAATTTGAAATTTAATAAAAAGCAATTTTGGGCACAAATATTCATGATTTGGGCAATTCTTTGCCGTGTGGGTCCAAAAAATGCGTAAATAAATAAATGATTAAATTTAAATTGAATTTTTGTTACAGGCATTGAATAAAAGCACGTGTTTTATCAACTGATAGAGCATTGTCTATACATGACTGCTTCTTTTGGGCTGCGGTTTGAGTGGTGGTTGAGTGTGCTTTCGAGCACCAATGCAATGCAGACAACATGTATTGGTGTTGGTAGCAACTTTATACTCTTCTTCCATGCCAAACTGCCATTTTTTCGTGCCAAACTGCAGTTTTTTCATGCCAAACTGCAGTTTTTTATGCCAAACTGCAGTTTTGGCATGAATTGCAGTTCTTTCATGGCAAACTGTACTAAAATAATGTGGTGCAATTAAACCGCTAATCGCGATTCATGTATTCGCGACAGTCTGTCTCACAGCACAAAAAAATCGCGATTTCTGGATTCGCGATTCCTTTTTTCGCGACTCTAAATGCGCCCCCAAAATAATGTAAATACCTGTTAACTTACCTTGCATAAATTAAACCAGCAACCATGGTCACTGGATAAAGGCAGACGCACACCCACCGCCGCAAGTATTCCACTTTCGACATCCGAAATGATATTCGGTGCCCAATTCAGAATCTTTTCTTTGATGTAATTGAAGATTGCAGAGTATGAATTTGCAGTCTTGTTTCGCATTAAAATGTAAAATGCTGGAAACACCTGTACAGATGAAATAATATGAATTAATTAAAAGGAAAAAAAATGAGTTTGGTTTACATACATTTCGAAAATCGTTCAGTTGAATTGTCAACAGCTGACTAAAATAACGTGGGCAAGGCTTGAATGTTGCTTCAATGTGATAGGTTGCACTTTCCAGATCATTTCCGATTATAAATGTTACAATGTTATTATTTGTGAGCACAATAATGGAGGAATCATTAGTATTTAAAATTTCCACTTGAATGAAAGAATGAATAAATCGTGCTCGATAATCTGTATTTTCCAATTGTAATACAAATTCTTCTGCAGTACCTGGTGCTTTAAGTTTCAGTGTCAGACATCGAAGAACCGGGCTCCGATGACAATTCTGTCGCAAGTTTCCCTGTTTGAGCCTCGGCAACTGGATCGTAACGAAAAGTGAACTTCGTCTTGGGATTAGCCAGCTTTGGATTTTCAATGATGGCGTCTTCAAACTGTTGAGCTAGTTTTCCTGGCACTAAGTCAACAAGAAGCTTCTCCGAAAATTCTTTAATCTCTTTCTCCGTCATAATTAATTTAGGGTCTAATGGTGGTTTAATAGGCGTATTTTTCTTGTCTTAAATACGCTGAGCCTCTCTAGCTGATCCGCCGCTCTGAATCGTCGCACAGTGTTGAACTGCTCTGGGTGCTGTAAGCTCTTCTTCTTGCCAGCAAAACTGCATCAAAACTGTTTGTTTCTCTGCCTGATAAAATGGGAATTCACAGCTGCATCAGAGAGAGATGTGGACTGCTTGAAAGTGTGGCTGCAACTGTTCTTTCACTGCTTTTTCATAGGTGTCCTAAATGGACCCGCAAAATCAAGGTGAACCCTTCCTCAAACAGTGTCCGGAATCGGCCATTTTTGTGAAGAGTCCTTTGGGGGAGAGGGCAGATTGCGAGCGCAGATATCACAACCCTTTATAGTTTGTTCTATCTGGGAGTCCAATTGGGGCCACCAGACAACAGAGCAGGCCAATAGTTTAGTCCGCACAATGCCTGCATGCCCGGCATGAAGTTCGATTAGAACACTGTTTCGCAACTCGTGCGGAACAATTATTCTTTCCCCGAAAAATAAAATGCCATCATTCGTTGATAATGAATGGCGAATTTTGTGAAAAGGTTGCAAGTCAGCATCCTTGTAGTCTTTCCAGCCTTGCTTAATAGCTGTGAGTACTTTCTGGAGTGTGGTGTCTTGTAGGACAGCTTGTTTAAGAATTGGAAGTGAAATTGGCAATGAATGTAATTGATCTGCAAATATAGAAAAGACACCACCGTCCATTTCCTCCAGTTTGGTATCAAATTTACCAGCATTGCGTGAAAGCGCATCTGCAACTTGGTTCTCCTGTCCTGCAATATGGTTAATTGTGTAATCATAAGCATTGAGGAAAATTGACCACCTGTGTAACCTTGCAGCAACCACTTGATTGCAACCTCTTTTGTCCCCGAAAATGTGAACCAAGGGTTTATGGTCGGTCTGAAGAATAAAATGTCGACCATAGGTGAAATTTTCGAATTCTAAAAATAATAGCAAGACCTTCCTTTTCTATTTGAGAATAGTTCTTTTGAGCACTATTAAGTAATGTGCTTGCAAAAGCAATTGGTGCCAGGGTGCCATCTTTACCCAGATGGGAAATGACTGCCCCCAGGCCGAATGGAGAAGCATCCACAGTGAGGTACACCTCCTGTTTAGAATTAAAGTGAGTAAGGAATTTAGCTGTACTCAAAGAGGTCTTAATTTGTTTAAAGGCCTCGACCTGCTTGTTACCCCAAGCCCATTTTTCTCCATTCCTAGTAAGGAATAATAATTTACCATACCCAACCATGATTTTAATTGTGAAACATCCTTTGGTTCTGGAGCCTGTAGCAATGGCTCAACCTTGGATTCAATTGTTTCAATACCCTTTTTTGAGATTTTGAAACTCAAAAAATGCACACTAGGCTGAAGAAAGTTGCATTTTGACTTATTTAGCCTTAGATCCTTTTCTTTGAATACACTCAAAACCTTATCCAAGTTGATGAGGTGTTCCTCATCAGTGGTCCCTGTTGTGCATATGTCATCAATAAAGGGTTGGGTCATAGGAAAGGGAGCCACTAATTGCTCCACAGCTTTTTGGAAAATAGCTGGGGCAGATGAGATGCCATAAAAAAGTCTGCTCACTTGAAATAAACCCATATGTGTGTTTATGACACACAATTTCTTACTAGCTTCATCCAGTTCCAACTGATTATAAGCATTTGCAAAATCCAAAGTGGTGTAAGAATTTCCCCCCTGCTAATTTGGTACATATGTCTTCAAAGTGGGGTAAAGGATAAGAATCTTTTAATATTGCTTTGTTGACCGTTCTGTTGTAACATCCGGCCAAGCGAATTGCCCCGTTGCTTTTCTTTATGGGAATGACAGGGGTTGCCCATCATGAAAAAGTGATAGGAGTAATTATACCTTGTTGCTGCAGTCGTTTTAACTCAGTTTCTACCTCCTTCCTTAGTGCCAGTGGCACATTATATGCTTTTAAGAAAATGGGGGTGACTTTAGGGTCTACATTTATGGATGCCTGAAAATCTTTACAGCAACCAATTTCGTTTTTAAACAACTCAATATTATTTTCTAAAACATTTTCAAGAGTTAAATTGGTACTTAATGCATGAACATCGCTGCTTTTGAATTTTTGAAGTAAACCGAGTGACTCCATCCAGTCTCGGCCTAGCAGCGCAACGGCACCGTCCTTAACTACATTTAGTTTTAGGATGTGTGGTGTATTTTCATGTAGCACTTCCACTTCTATTTGCCCCAATGATTGTAAACGCACTCCTCCGTATGTGCGTAACGTTAGAACAGTAGGCTTGAGTTTGAATGAAGAAAAGTTCCTGGCATGGCATTGATCACTGATGATTGAAACTGTTGCACCAGTGTCCACTTCCATATTTAATGCAATGCCACTCACATTTAAAGTCAACATCAATGGTGGTACCTGTGCTGCGCCAATTTGGTGCACATTGTAAAACGGAACTTTACTTTCCGCAGACACTTGATGTGTTTGTTTGGCACGTTGTGCTGCAAAGCACACTGCCTGGATGTGGCCTTGTTTGCCACAATGGTTGCACTTGGCCGTGCGAAAACGGCACTCATCTCTATGATGCGCAGTGGCACCGCATGAAAAACACTTCCCGGATGCAGGCGATTTGAAGTTAGAATTAAACTTTGGTTTTGAATTACCTTGTTTGTGTATTTTCTTCTCCGAATTTGTTCGTTTTTGATCCTGGTGACCTTCGGAAACACGGTTGCATGCTGGTGTTGCCTGCTTCTTGCCATGGAAATTGATAACTTCCTTCTGAGCCAACTCCATGGCCAGCGCCGTGTTTGTTGCGTGGTCAAGGGTGAGGTCTTTAACCGCCAGCAACGAACGTTGAATCGCCTCCGTACGCAAACCGTTTATGAATTGGTCACGTAAACATTCCGACAACCTCTCTCCATATTCACAATGGAGGCTGCATGTCTTCAAACCCAACAGAAAGTCCGAAACAGACTCACTGTCCGACTGCATTCGTCGTACAAAACGGAACCGCTCTGCGCACAAGAGCTTCTTAGGTGCCGTGTGGCTGGTCATAAGCTTGACCAGCTCATCGTAGGTCTTCTCTGAAGACATGTGTGGTGTAGTCAGGTCCTTCAGCTGCTTGTAGGCCGGTAGGCCAATTGAACTTAGCAAAATTGGAACCTTTTTTGCCTCATCCACATCGTTTGCAAAAAAAAAATTGTCCAACCTGCTCTGCATACAAGTCCCAGTCTGTTCCAAGGTCGTACTGCTGCAGTTGTCCAATTATTTGTGCCATGTTGGATTAGTCTAGCACTATGAATTCGATCCCACTCGTCGCCAAAAAGTTGTGTTCTGTATATGTCGAATTGTTGGAACAGCAGTTGAAAGAAGTGATTGTCGGTCTGTGTCTTAGCTACAACTGGTTTATTCTTAGGGAGAGCAAAGGAAGTATCAACATGAGCACCCTGATTGGTTACAAAATATTTAGGGGTCACGCATTGAGAGAGAGAGGGTCATAAAAGAGAGAGAGTGAACAAGGGCAATAAAAGTACATAACATTTCACTGCAAAACACTGCACACGGGGCTGTCATATTTTGCTTGTGACACTTGTGTACTTGTATTATTATTACCAACTAGTGATGTTGAATTTATATTTTGTATTGGAATATTCTCCAGCCAATGTGGCTCAGGAAAATCTTTTTTTTCTTCACACAGGTTATGCAAAACACAGCACGCTTGAATAATTTTTGTTACATTTGTTATTTCGTATTCATTTCTTTTTGCAATAAATCGAAATCTAGCCTTTAATCTACCAAAGGCATTTTCAATTACTCTACGTGTTCTAACCTGGCAGTAATTATAATACTTCTGTTTATCAGTTAAACAGCTGCTTTCAGGATATGGTTTCATTAAATTTACTTGTAATTGGAAAGCTGAATCTCCCAGTATCAAAGGAGAAATATTAATTCCATTCACAACTTTCGAATTACCCACAAAACTTAAATTATCAGTTGCAAGAAATGAGTATAATTTAGAATTCTTGTAAATATGAGAATCATTATTTCTCCCAGGTGACCCCACATTAATATACCAAAACTTATATAAGCTGTCACAAACTGCTAAAAGAACGACACTATAATGAGATTTATAGTTCCAATAGTCACATGAATGTTCTTTAGGAGGTGACACAGCTGTGTGTTGCATCGACGGCACCAATACATTGTGGAAAGGAACAGCTTTCGTCAAATCCAAGTATTAATTCTGCTACTTTCGCGGAGTTTTTCGGAATTGAAATTACAGTTGACATAAACATGTCAACCACATGAAAACAAAAGTCATGCAACTCCGTACACAAAGTGCTTTTCCCAACTCCAAATAATTGGCAAACTGTTCGCAATTCAGCCGACGATCCCAGTAAGAAAACGCACATTGAAATTCATTTCTTCACACAAATGCATCCAGGATAGTTTGTGTTTTCGCGTTCCATTCTAGATTTAAGGGCTGATATTAAGCAATTTAGCATGATGGGGTTCAAAACACTGCCATTCTTTAACAGTTTAATCTTCAATCCATTTGGAATTACAATCAAAATAAGTTCTTTTATTTCCTCTTAATTTAGCAGGCTTGGTCTGTCCCATCCAATTTTCTACTGCTTCAAGCAGTTCATGAATTTGGACTGAGGTATTTTGATTGTTTTTGCACACAAAGCAGATTATCCTTTGGCCATAGCCTTCATTTTCCGATCCACCTACGGGATATAATAAACAAACCAGCACTAGATACACTTAATTTGGTTTGTTGTGTAAATTTTCTTAAGTTTATGTGCTCATTTCTTTTTTCGCGTTTATCGTAATTTTGTTGTATTTTCTTGTGCATTTTTTAATGAGCTCTTTTGAGAATATCCAAGATACTATACACACATTCCTCAGGTTTCTTTTCATCATAAGATAGTGTTTTAATATGATCATCTTTAAACAAATCCCTGAACTTTTTTTTCCAACTCCAAAAAGATTCCTTCAAAAACAGCAGTTGGCTTAAGTAAACCGCCTCTTGTTCTGGAATCAATTAAACTTAACGAATTCACATTTTTCTCTACTTTTGGAATAGTAAACATGTTATCAAGACACTTTAATTTTTCTGCTTTTTTGTTTGAATTTCTTAATCGAAATGTCTTCTTTTTTAATTTTTGAATTATGCAGCTCCCAAAATAATAAACAATCGCCGTTTGGTGCTCTGAAATGTCATCAGGAATACATGTGGAATTTTCTTTAGGGATTAGTTTTTCATGATGTCTTTTTAAAATCTTAGTAAACAGTTCAAGAGCTAGCCACGAACTGAGAGAATGATCACCAGTCTCTTCAGTTATACGAGTAGAAAGCAATTTAACTGTTAATGCACCATGAAAAGCTGCTTAAGATTTCTCTCGGGGACTACTTTCCAATTTAGACTTTACAACACATTTAGGCAAAAACTCAAGTTTTTGAAACAAATTATCGTAATTTGGACCATGGTCTAACCACGTTCTCGCAGCACTGCGAATTAAATGTGGCACTGACAACCCATTGCCTATAATTTTAACGGTGTCGATTAAGATGTCCATTTGCATTTTTAAAATGTGTGGTTGTTCGCAGTTCGTGCCTGTCTGTGCTCGCGGGTCGTGTCTGCATTTTTGACAAGGAAATTGCATGGGTTTTTAGTTTTTTCAGCGTGGAATTTGGAATTTGCTTTACGCAGCATGGAAACTGCTATTTTTCTGGAAAAAGCTTTTTCCAACATGAAAAATTGTGACGGGGGCCTCTCTCTCACGGCAATCTGGGGATTGATTGCCGTGAGTGGGACTGGTCCTTCACGTAATAATGGAGACAGGGACTCCGGATTGTTGGTTTTGGCTTTTAATCCGTTGTCTAGGGGTCGGAGTACCCATCACCCGTGCTGGTGCCAGAAGGCACACCACACCTACAACCGTCCCGTCACTCACAGGGGGTTTTCCCCATGAGTGACGTGGTCGGTTGGCACACAATAAAATATATAAATATATAAAATAAAAATTCTAAACAACTGTAAGTGGAATCTTCAGTCTCAGCCTCAGTCTTTTGTAACAACTCCAATGCTATGGCCGCAACCACTTTTTTCCATTCTTCATCCTCGGAATCGTAGTTGTACCAACGAGGCTTTGGAACTGTTTTTCACCAGCCCCAACCGCCAAACGCTGCTGGATTCAGCCACTCCATTGGATCGTCGTCTTCCGGCAGCGTGCTGCACGGCTCCGTGGGCGGATTTTTCCGAATGAAATCGTCTGTCATCATATCTCCATTCCAACCATTCTTCTTTGGTGTACTTCTCTGCTTCGAAAATTAAGCTTTGGTAGTTTTGGGCAGCCATCTGGAAGGTCGAATCGATTGTGGTTTATGGCGTTTAAACCACAAGCTTATATACTAGCATGGACGTAGTATAAGACCTTAAAAACATACGTAAATATGTTTATGATGTTTACACTCTCCCATCACAGCAGCTGGCCCAAGAGATCTTGCTTGGTTCAGCTAGGCACACGTGAATGGTATCTACTAAAAATAATTAAAAAAAAAAAAGGGAAAAAAAAAACGCGAATAAAAATAAACTTACAGCTACTATTTGTGACAATACTATAACTGCTCCTAATAAGAGTTTATTCGCCATTGGAGCATTCCTGTCTGTCACGCCATAACCAAAGAAGATGACTACAAACGTCATCCCTGCTTCTATGACTAGCGCTACGATCGGATTTACGCCATCCCGTGACTTCTGATAGCCCAAACATTTTACCACGTGCGGCGGGAATGAAATTTTGTTATAATCCTACGGCCGTAAATGGCCCCGGCACATTGATAAATAATACAAACGAAACCGCAAAGATCGCTGATATGTCCGACATTAAAGACACACACACTATGGGAATGTGCTCTTTGGGATGGCAGGACATCACATTTAACTATAGCAGTTATTTCTTGATGTGGATTGTGCAAAATCATGATGTTTTTACATATCCACCATAAGCTATGCATATTTATATCTTTTTTCTGAATTAGTTGGTAGAAATGGGAGCCGCCATGATGGCTCCACGCATAAGCGGAGGCGTAGCTCTTCCAACGACCTCTCGTCTCGGCACATGCTGGATGTGCCCCTCCGCAATTCGGGCAAGCGCTCGTCACTCCAATCGTTCACGCGACGCCTGCTGATGGTGGGAGTAGCCCTCGTAGGTGCGGACCAAAAAACTTTCAGGCGTCTCACCCAACTTCTTGGTGACCCCGTGGGTGACCACCGTTTCGCCAGCAGCTGATTTCATCGGGATGGCGACGGCCAGAGCCTCCACCTCACAGATTGGCGGTCCCTTAATTGCGGGTAAACCGCCCGTCGCTGACTCTGTGACATCACGGATTTCAACCGTCGAGTTGGAAGGAATCGCCTGGCGCAAACGTTCGGCCGCGTCCAGATGGAGGCGTCTCAGCTGGGTTATCTCAGCCACAAGGTGCTCATTGCTCTCTTCGATGAGCTGGACGCGTTCCCGCTCCTCCTCCTCGGGCGAAGTCACCCATCTGGTCACGCCGGTTGGCTCGTCTCGGTGGCGGATCTCGTTGGAGTGCAACGGCTTGGTGATCGTCCGCATGTCATCAGCGTTGGAATGTCGAACGACATTAATGGAGCTGGCTCCCTCCGGAAGGTTTCTGAGAAATACGGGCAAAGGTGGTGCGCAAGCTCCCTTCACCGGTGCCAAAGAGTTCATTGGCGGGTATTGCCAATTTCGAGGGCGTATTCCCGCGGCGGTGGCCTCCGACACTGTATTCCGCCAAAAAGTCTCGTGCCGCCGCACGAATCGGGTGGTGGCGTACGCATCCCCGCGTATTACTTGAAATTCGGCCGGCCACTCAAACTGTGACAAATTCCGTTTGTCCCAGTGAGTCTTTCGCAGGGCCATCGCCTGCAAACGACGCATCCATATCTTAAAGGGGCCACGGCGGAGGGCGCTCTTTCCTTTGCACGCCGGGCACTCACGAGATGTGTTTTTAATGTGCCCTCAGCTCGAACAATACGGGCAGACTTCGATTTTATGTATTGCCTAAAACAACAATTTCCTCGAAATTTGATTAGCTGATAAGTGGGAATGGGGTTCGAATAACGTGGGCAAAATTGACACAAATTCCTCGAACAGGTCTTTAATCGGCGACAACTTTTCTGGTGACTTGGTATCATGTCTTGTGATCGTATCATCAAATCGCAAAAAGTGTAGGAGAGACTTGAAACGACAGAGACCCATTGTTGCAGAATAAAATGGCTTGTATAAGTGCGGACTTGTGCTCCACATATGTCGCACAGCCAATCCTTTCCTCTTCTCAACACCTGCCATAAGTAAAAGGCCAAAAAACGCACGCAGTTCTACTTTATCTGTGTCTACCCATTTATGGCAAGTCTTGCGTTTTTCATTGAAATTGTTCAAATATTGATGAGCATAAGCAATGCATTTGTCCAATTCAAAATCTTTTCGAGAATTGAATTATTCATAAACAATTCAAAAATGTTTAGAATCGAGAGACCAGCACGTTTGGACACGGCACCTTTCGGACCAGGCTGAGTTTTAATAATGTTCGACGCCCCCATCCGTCCCTGTGTAGAAGGTGGGTTTTCCAACCACTGGAAGCCATCTTTGTCTACAAAAGCATCGTTGTTGTAACTATCTTGATCAGGATTCTTCTCAAATGAATCTGAACTCGTATTCGACGAACAACTGTCCGGCAGGGTCGCACAGCTGCTACTAGATACATCTAAGTCATCATTTTCATTATTTTTATTATCACTATCAAACGCTTCCTCATTTTCAATGTTTAAATTAGCCAAAATTCGATAATTTATTCGCTTTGTATGCGTACTACGGCGGTGGGGACCAGTCGTTGTTCTTGAACAGCCAATACATTTTTACCTGAGCTCGACATAGGGGATCGTGATCTCGTGCTATTCATTTCATCACGCAATTTTACCGGCGATTCATCCAGAGTTCCATTTTCGAATCCCCTACACACACGCCTGCTTCCACTGCCACCTCATATGGACAATTGAATTCGTGCCATTTGCAAATTTGCAGTTTACACATGAATTTGTGCCATTTTGTGTCAATTGAACTGAATTTGTGCCATTTTTGTGTCATTTGAACTGCCATTTGAACTGAATTTGTGCCAGTTTACACCTGAATTTGTGCCATTTTGTGTCATTTGAACTGAGTTTGCACCATTTGGTGTCATTTGAGCTGAGTTTGTGTCAATTTACACCTGAATTTGTACCATTTTGTGTCATTTGAACTGTCATTTGAATTCAAGAAAGGCATAAAAAGAGTTCAGGTTGTCCAGTTTAGGAATGTCCTTCTTGCATTGCCTGTTCAAAGTTGACTTAAAACTTATATAAGGACGTTGCAATGTCACATCCGGATACTTTATGCACAGTTTGTTATATTCCGGTTTCTTGGGTGCTGATGGATTCAACTTGCGGCAATTGGCAACTAGCTCATAAGCAAACAGCTTGCAATTGACATTAAAGGAGGTAGTTCAATGCTCATGAGGGGTGCAGAGTTGAAATGCATTGGTCAACATGAATCTGCTCGTTCTTCAGTCCGCACAGAAAACGATTTCGTAACTAGTCGGACTTGTCAGCAAACTTGCAGTTCTGGGCTAACTTTTGCAAAGCCAACGAATATTCGATCATCATCTATCTCTCCCTGCCAATGATCGCGATGATGAAAGCGACTAATCTCGGCGAGAACGAGCAGTTTTGGGCGTGCGTTTTTCTGCATCAACGCGACCAATTCAGCGTACTTCATTTCTGCCGGTTTCTTCGGGGCGGTGAGCGTGACTACTGGTAGTTTGCTTAAAAGTCGTCATGCCGACTTACGCCAGCAGCGTGTGCACTTGTTCCAAGTCATCAACGATTTTGTTGCATGCGAAGATACTGGTCATTCGCATACAGTACAACTCCCAGTCGTCGTTGGGGTTATATTTTTGTGGTGTGCCTTTTAACGATGACATTTTGATTGCAAAAATCGAAAAAGTGCGAGCACAATCAGTTGAGTGTGTTTATTGACTGCCTCAATGTTGGCACGGATAGTTTCCATTTCTTCGATACTTGGCATTTGTAATTTATTCTGTCCCTTCTGATTTCGAATTTGATTTTGTTGATTAATAAGCTTAATCAGTTCTGAGTTGGGGCCGTGTTTGCTTGGTTTGCCCAGTTTTTGCCGCATATGATTGGAAGAATGCCCAAGAATCTTTCCCTTTATTATTAATTAATTTATATTACACTAATTTAGAAATTTTCTTCCACAGCGGCCTAGTAGCTAATCTACTAAGATCTGACCACATATCCCTAAAGAAACTAACAAATCTAACCAAAAAGGCTAAGCTGGTGGTTGAATTTTCTCCCACAGGGGCCTAGAGGCTAATCCACTAAGATCTTTGGATTGATTTCCAAAGAAGCAGGTTAATTTGGTGTCTTTCAACACTTTTCTTTCTGTTGGGGGTCCTACAGTAAAGGATTTCTCTATTCCTTTACTTGAACTTCTTGCTGAAACAATACCCGCCTTCTTCATTGTCGCTATACTGAATGCCATTCTATAAAAACAATCAATAAAGGTGGAATATTAATTTAGTCCTTGATCATTATCCTTATTTATTAATTCAAAGTATAGATCTTTTAGACATCTAATTAATTTTCTTTATTAACATAGATAAGTGGAATATAACATAAAATATATTAATTAAATTTAAGAACTGAGATGCAATGATTCATATTCTAATTAGCTTATTAAAACAACATGTATAACAATTTTAAGTAAAAAAATCCACTCTTTAGTTATAAATAAAGCAATATCCTCAAAAATGCTCGCATTTCAATCAAATCTGGCGGGATCCCACGTACTGCTTGTGTTGTGTGTTGCGTTCTAATCCTCTAAATACTCTCGTGCATATTTACTTGTCTAAAATACTATTTTTTCCAAAATTGAATCGTCAAGAAAATTGTTAAAAATCTGGAGGATTGTTGGTTTGTTTTTTTGGCCAACAATCTCTTTCGGCCCAGAACAAAATTTAATATTTGCTGCAGTCCGACGTTTTTGTGGGGGAGGCGTTTCACTCCACTGCTTATTATTTCGGTCTAAAAAATTATTATTTGAATTTGATGGCAGTGAAATTTCCTCCTCACTGTCAAGATCAGTATTGCTGCTTAAAATTTCATCAATTTCGTCATGAGTGTTGTACTCATCCTTTGAAAAATTAACTCTCTTACCACTAATGGTTTTTGCAATAGCACTCATAAATGTCTCAGCTGGATTATTGCTTAAAGCTGCAAATTGAGCTGCAGCATCTTCAATTGTAGTCATTATTAAGGTGCGCGCCATAAGTATAGAATAATCAGTTTTTTTGTAATATTTTTTTTCCCGCTTCATCTGGAATCATACCAATTTTTTTATACATGTATGTTGTCATTAGAATTCGTTTAGAATTAACACATTTATAATTTTTATGGAAAAATAAATTTGGCAGTAATTTTACACAAAAATGGGGGTGACATAAGTATAGAATATTTTAGGTTTGATGCAAAAAAATGGATAAAATTAATATCACATAACATGCCTTTGTCTGATTAGTTAATCAGTGAATATGTCACCAATTTTCTGCCATTTTGGAATTGTATTACTTGCTATTTTCTTATTTTGAAGCAATCCCTTGTGCAAAACTTGTAACCATTGTAGAAATCGCTGAAATATGGCAATTAAAGTCACTGGGGCTCTCCAAACAGCAGATCCATAGAAGATCAGGAAGAAATTAATCAATTATGTCAAAAGTCCTAACCCAAAGATGAAAATCAAATATGGAAGCAAGACGGGGAGGACCAAAAGTGACCATGCAGCAAGTTCACAGGAATATTTTGTGCCTGGCACTGACTTTGCTGTTGTCTGCAAATGAAATTTGCACACATGCAGATGTAATTGTGTCTTTACAAACAATTCAGAGCAGACTAAACAATTGTGATCACCTTTGTTATCAAAAAATAGCTGTACAACTGTGGTTAACTGAACCCCTTAAATTGAAGTGCTCTGATTAGACTAATACCAAGCTGCCCTGGACCAAATCATGAAACTGAGTGCTTTTTACAGACAAAATACAGTTCAACTTAGATGGTCTGGATGGTTAGTGTAATAAGTGGCAAGATTTAAGGAGAGAAGAGAAGTTTTCTCAGTGGGCAGAATCATGTGATGGTTTGGGTGACATTCGGGCAAAAATTACAGGCAAACATCATAATAATAAAAGGATGGAAAGATTCACAGAAGTATAAGGAAGTGTTGAACATGCATTTATTGCCATTTGGATGGAAAATTAAGACAATAAATGGGTGTTTCAGCTAGACAATGCTCACTGCATGGTCACTTTTGGTCTTTCCTGTCTGCTTTAACATTTGGATTTCATGTTTTTGTTAGAATTTTTGATGCAATTGACTAATTTCTTTCAATTTCTTCCTAATATTCTATCAATTTGTTGTTTGGCAAGCCCCAGTGCCTTTAATCGCTTTACTTCAGCGATTTCCACCGTGGTTGCAAGTTTTGTACAAGGGATTGCTTCAAAATAAGAAAATAGCAAGTAATACAATTCAAAAATGGCAGAAAATTGATGACATATTCACTGATTAACTAATCAGACAAAGGCATGTTATGTGATATTAATTTTATCCATTTTTTTGCATCAAACCTAAAATATTCTATACTTATGTCACCCCCATTTTTGTGTAAAATCACTGCCAAATTTATTTTTCCATAAAAATTATAAATGTGTTAATTTTAAACGAATTCTAATGACTACATACATGTATAAAAAAATGGGTATGATTCCAGATGAAGCGGGAAAAAAAATATTACAAAAAAACTGATTATTCTATACTTATGGCGCGCACCTTAGATCATGAGTTAATATATCCTTCTGACTATTAACTTCAGTATCTTCTTTGCAGCCATCTTTGTGACATTTTGAATGTTTGCCGAATGCATGTCTTGGCATGGATTTTAGCTTTCTTCTTAGAATTGAAATTTCATTCCGAGTAGCCATGCTTGAAGAAGATATACCGTGCTGTGAGATTAACTGTCTTGCAATTCTGGTTAGTGAATCAATGTGTTTCTTCAGACATTTTCTGGCATCCACTCCTCCTCCTCTCCGAGAAAAAGTTTACTATTATCTGCTGCTTTTTCTAATTTCTTCCTAAAATTACGAACTGCATGGTTAGCACATTCAATTTTTAAAACAGCATTTGTCCTGGCATATATCACTTTTTCCTTAATACGTGCCATCACTGATGAGTCACCATCACCAACAATTTTTGTACGTATAACCTTATGTTCATCATGCAACCAGTTCAAACCTTAAACAATTATATCCGCTTCCATTCCAGTGAGTTGACGTCCCGTGCCAATTGCAATTGCAAATATGCTCTCAGGGTTCAACATTTGTTTCACTGGACTTACAAATCACAGAGTTTGTTTCTAATACCAGCAAATATAACTTTTTTAGTGTGATTTCCAATAATAACAGCAATACCACTGTTAGCATTGTAGTCATGTCTATAAGAACGCTTACTCCAGCTGCCATCAACAATTGCTGTTATGGTTGGTATATAATCAGCATTGGCTATAGCATTTTCCTTTTCTTCAGATATTGCTTTCAGAGTATCACTTAGCCCTATTTGTTTAAAAACAACACCACAAGTCTTCTTTTTTTTCTGATAGTGGATGACATGTAAGAGGCCTGCGTAATTGCAAAAAATTCCTCTGACTGATTGTGTCCAATTCCAACAGACATAGCTGCCCAAGCGGCTTGAAAATGTATTGTTTCTGATTTTGAAGTTGCTAGAACTACACATTTCTTACACATTACTTTAGAACACCGGAATGTTAATGCAGCTACCATACCATAATGATTAGTTTTTGTGTGAATAAGTTCTCCACTAAAGTTACATTCTAATGTAACAAACGAAAGAAAAAGGACAAATTGAATCACACATAGTAAGAATGGAATTGCAATCAGAAATTCGACACATTGAATCGTACATGGAACCTAATTTGTGATTGAACATAATCACAGTAAGAATTTAAGCACACGAATTGAAACACAGGAGTTGGCACAACTCTCCCTCTCCCCTCAAGAAAGCTAGAAACACTAACAAAATTCTAAAACGCGGGGTTGACATTCTATCGCATGAACAGCGGTTGGTGCGGGAACGTTCTCGGCATTTTTGGAAACGCATGGTCGGAGAAACGGTTGGAAATGTCCGCTCCCATACACGCGATTAATGTGGGAATTTCTTTTTTGTCACTGGCGAATCCGTTGCTGTCGAAAAAGCACGCAAAATGTACAACCCATTGTTCCCAATTGTCTTCTGGTTGATAACGCTCGAAGATAGGGATGATTGTTGTAGCCATTGTATGGTGAGAATCGAAGAACAATCGAAAATCGGGCCTAACACGTGGTGATCGGTCCAAATTTTTGACGAAAAAGTTCAACAAAAATCGAAATCACTTTGGAAACTTGCGCGGAATTTTTTTGTTGGCCATGACACAAAAACGATAAAAAATTGCACAAAAAACAGAAAGTTTACTTTAAAACTCACACGAAGAATAGGCCTGCACTGGAGCGGCGTGGTCAGCGTAGTCGGAGACCGGAAATGGTCGAAAATTCGTACAAAAAGTTACTGATCTTGAAGCTGCATAGATTCCTATCCTCTCGTTGCCAATTTAGTGTGTTTTGTGCTTCTGGATTGTAGTGGAATGGAGTCAAGAAGTGTGACCAGTCCGTGGCATGGTATTTGCTTGAATGTTTATTCTCAAGAAACTACAGGTGGCGCGACAAACGTTCTCGCAATGTCGCGTTCCCGCCCTACAGGTGCGAAGTTTCCTTCAGGCTGGTTGACTAATAGCTGCGCACGGCAGCCAGATGGAGGCATGTTTGGTATGGTTAGACATTCAATTTTAAAAGTCGTCTCGGCAGATAGAGCGCTGGAAGTTGCCAGGACGAGTCCGCAATTGATACCAGAATGGGCGATATCCTCAGGGAGTTCTCCTTGGAATATGCCATTATCGAAGAATATATTTTTGGCTTCGCTTCTTCGATTTACTAATGGTTAGAAACCCAGAAGGTTTTGGTTCATGGCCTGATCGGTTGGGGCTAAGGCTGAGGGGTAGGGGCCAGCAGGAGCGTTGCCTGCGGCATGTCGACACGCTTCGGCGTGAACGCCTAAGCATGGAATTTCCTCATACCTATTGTGATTGTCTTGATTTAACGGTCTGTAATATCCGCCAAATCCATCGACGTCTGCTTCAGGCAGGTCGGGAGTTTGGATGTGGACGGTTTCGCCGGTGGCGGTAGTGACCGTTCCAAAGCTTTTGAGATAGAGAGCAATAGGCTCAGGTTCATTAATGCTGGTGACACACGGCGCGTTTTGCGACGCGAATCGCGTCGCGAAAGTACTTGGTGCATGTACTTTTTGGTCGGCGATTTTGATCGCAACCAATCAGATGCGACCTGACGCCATTTTGCGACGCGATTCGCGCCGCAAAACGCGCCGTGTGTCACCAGCATAAGGGATGTCGTCATATACATCTCACGAAATTGTCGTTCGGTTGCAGTTAATTGACGCTGGGTAGCGACTTTGATTTCTATAAATCTAATCCGTAGTAATACTACACAGTAGTATCTAAAGGCCTCGACAGGAAGAATTTTTGTCAGGTTTTGATTGCCTCGATGGATGTACTGTACCGTTTGATTTGACAAATCGGAATATGCAATGCAATTGATGGTAGTAGTGGTGCGCGGGTTTACTTCACGCACGCAGACATCGGGAGCGAAAATCGCTTCTTTCCATAATGGTTCATCTTTTGAAATACTCGGCGCTTTAAATTTTTCATCAGCAGAGTTGATGAGTGGTGCTACTAATGTAAGTTGTGCACGAGGTTTTGATGGTCACAAATAAGCAATAAACAAAAATGTAAAGAATTGGAGTGCGAAACACTCCACAACTGTCCCAGTATCTCGACCGGCTTTGGCTCGTGGATAGCTGCTGTTTTAACCACCAGTATACTCAAAACCAACATAACTTTGACCTATTTCAAAAAAGTAGCCCATAACACCAGAATTGTAGTCAAACTCCAGACATTGTGATCGATTACCAACATTGTCAAAGGTGATGCTTTGAGCTTTGACACACAACTACTTTTCCATGTAGTAGAACACAGTGCACAGTTAAGCGTAAACCGGCTGAAATAGGTCAAAGTTATGTTGGTTTTGAGTATACTTCATAGCACAGTCCTTCACTGTCAGCAAACGACTCTTGATGCAAAAATTCCTGCCATTTCTTAATCCTTGCTGAATAAGTCGTGATGGTTGTTGGGTGTCATTCGGTCATGTACAACTGTAGCGTCCTCTGAAAAACTTCTTGCTTTGAGATCTCGCCAGATACCTTGCAACTAAGGAGCTGCAGGCTCTTTAAAATCTTAAATACAGTACAATCGTCATTAATGGTAATTTTGTAAGAATGTAGTTGTTTATCATACCCACAAATATTTATAGTTTTAGCACAAAGGTAGGTTAAGTTTTGTGTAACTATACACCTTTCAACACCTATATTTCTCCTAGAGGAAAGTTTGTAACGCTTTGACATCGTCTGGTGCTGGCATTCTAGTAATGGCGTTGACTCTCGTTGCTATGGGTTCCACCCCTTCTTTTCCGATGGAAAATCCCAAAAAATCCAACCTCGACTTGCCGAAAGCACATTTTTTCATTGCTAACCATAAACCCTTTTTTAACAATTGAGCAAAAATTGCTTCTAACATCTTTGGTTAAAACGTCGCCTATCATTCGGTCCGTTCCTATGAATTTGACTTCAACCATTTTGTTCTCGACGGTCTCGCGGATGAAGTGGTGTTTGATGTCTGTGTTTAGTTCTTGCATGGAACACAGCGTTTTTCCCCAACTTTATCGAGCTCTGATTGTCATGGTAAATCTTTAGGGGTTTTGAAGTCTTCGAGAGTTGCAGTTTGTCCACTGCAGTCTTCATCCAAATCGCAAGGTTTTGTGCAACCAGGGGTAGACGCAAAAAAGGTGTACTGGCTGATAAAAGCCCTGTATGGACTGAAACAGGCTCGGCGGGCTTGGTATACCATACTCGATGCGGGCTTGAAAAAAATCGGACTGAAAGGCGCAAATTTCGATTACTGTGTCTACTACATTTGGAGAAACGGAAAAATTATCATTGTTGCCATTTATGTTGACGATTTATTGATTTTTTTCAGCCGATCGAGACCTCAAAAAATGGCTGAAGGAAGGATGAGCGGATGTCTCCAAACCGAACAAGAAGGTGCTTGGCGCAGCGATGGTGCACATGAGCGTTTTAAATGTGCATGCGTTCAGCGACGATTGGATCATGGACTCCGGCGCCTTGAACCATATGACCCCATCTTGTGAATTGTTCAAGACATTCAAAAGTGTGCCAGAAATAAATGTTAACACCGCCAATGGAGGAAAATTAAAAGCGATCGGTGTGGAGACTGTCAGTGTTTTTGTGCGTGCTGGGCCCATAACCTGTTGAGATTATTGGTGGATGTTGTCGTTTGCATTTGATAGGGAAGGGATCGAGAAAGAACACATGTATTGCATTTTGCATGTAAAACAGGAAGTAAGATTTATTCTTTCTTTAGTATACATATAATTAGTTAAATCAACATAAACTCCACCTGACCGTGACACATCCAACAAATATCGCCAACAGATGTCATTGTGCCAAACGGCAGCCACGTCATCGCCATCAAACCCTTCGGTGTGTTGACCACGGCTACAATGGCAGACCGTTCTGAAGGAGGGATTTGGAAATACGCCTGGCATAGATCCAGTATACTAAAAACTTGTGCTTTACCAGTGGAGGCCAACATATTTTTATTGTTGGTATTATTATTTATTTTTAATATCCAAGATCTTTGGTAATGGGTACGGATCTGGTTGCAGGCTGGGGTTAACTATGGAGCGATAATCGCCGCACAGTGTCACGCCCCCGTCCTTTTTGGCCACGTGACCAATGGTGTTCCCCATGTTGAATACGCAATAGGTCTGAAACCATCCTGGTCAATAAGGCGTTCAATCTCTCGTGCAGTGGAATGGTTCGTTTTGAACCGGTGTCAACCAACACTGGACAGTTTTTGAAGTTGTCTATCATTTAAAAAAAACAGAAATTAATCTATTACTGTAAACAATTCAAAACATTTACTAACAAGATAGCTTGACATACTCAATCGCGACTATTTAAATTTCTGCTTTCTTCTTGTATATTGTTACGTGGCCAGACTGACTACTGTTTGACCACGTAAATACTTTTATATAGAACTGGATTTTAGTCAAAGACTAATTGCATTTATCTAACTAACTTGACTTGGGGTGTAAATAAGAAGGACTCATTGTGTAGGTTTAAATTATACAAAATATATTTATTTGATTATAAAACATAAGGCATAAAGCAATTTCAATTAATAATAAACTTAAGAATAACTTAAGACTAAACTAAAACTATCTTAATTCTATGAGCATGAATAACACTAAATTATATCACATTGAAACCTTGAGATGCCACAGCAATAACTGCTTGTCAACCTCTGTGTCTCTCTAAGTCAAACCCAGACTTATATAGGTTTAGACTGTTCTATTCATGATTGATAGGTAAACTAATTACCTCATTCGCTTAAGGCGAACTCTATTGAGAATTTACTGAATTAATTCGGCTCAAATAAGTACGGAAACGTGGTGGCGACAACTGGCTTACAGTGTGCTCGCCAACCGCGTAACAGCCCCCTCCTTTAGCTTTTTGGACCCCAAAAACAAACTAAATCTGGTCAAATACGTGTTATTCATTCTCTTGGGATGTGTTATCCATGCTCATTTACAATAATATACACTTCAAATTAAAGGTAAATTAAAATAAATTCACACTCTGAATTTCAGAATATCGTTTCAAGTATTACAAAATACACTTTCAATACACTTTCAAAATCAACACTTTTTGGTATTTTTACATGCTTATATTAATTTTTTTGTTTACAGTTTTCCAATTTTCTATACAAACTAATAATTCAAAGAAATAATGCATTACATTCAATGTGAATGAAAAATGAAAACAATTACAAAATCAAAAAAAAATAATATCAAATTCAAAATAATGAAAGAAATACGATGTCTCTGCTCGCTCCAGTATACCTGGGCTCACATCATTGACAAAACAATAAAACAAATAATACAAAAAAAAATAATATACACACAACACTTAATGTCCAATTAGGGCTGGTTTTCCTCCTTTTCGAATGGGATCAACTTCTCGTGTAAGATCTCGTACACTATACGCTGGCGCAAATCGATCGGGTGGCCGTGGCGCATATTATCCCTATCCTCAATATATTGACGTGCAAAATTCATTAATGACTAATATAATTCACATGTACAATCAATTTGTCTAAATTTCATTAAATTTCTAACTTTATACAATATTCAAATTATTTCATCTAAACCAATTAAATATTCATAGCTATTTCTATTAAATTCCAAAATTAAATGCTAAGTTAACATTTCGAAAAATGTGCTAAGTTCGCTTTATTTGCTGGAAAAATGGCGATAGATTTGTTTCGTTTCGTTCACCTTCGGGACTTTTATTAATATCCTCCAAAATCCATGAAAATTGTCTTAAATCTGTTCAAATCATCAAGTAAATTCAAGTTATCCTTGGTTCACTGCAAATAACTTGCGTTCGCCTCGAAAACAAGAAAATACAACATTAAAATCACATCACGTCTCGCCTACGTTCATTTCAACTTTCGTCAACCAAAAGTACCTACTTTCACCAAAACTACACAAAATCCTCGTCAATCACGTCTCGAATAACAGCAATTCCCTTTGCTCACTGCAAATAACTTGCGTTCACTCAAGGAAAGCTAGTAAAATGCAGTGTAATCCTGGCGTGGTTGCGATCTAAGTCGTCGTGACCGGAAATCACTTTCAGCAGGACGTCGCGCATGCGTATCAGTGCTAACAGCACTTGCGACCCCTGGTGATGGTTTCTGCGACCGTTTCTTGTTGGTTTCGCCTGACGACGATTTTAGCAACTGATTTTGCTGTTCTAAATCAGCTTCCTTTTTCGCCCGTCGTTCCTCGATTTCTTTCGGCCCGTAAATTGCCTTCAGTCGCTCCTTTTCAGTTAGAGCCGGTAAATCCGACGCTTTATCTCCGGATTCAAAGAAATTCCGCAACGAAATTTGATCGTCATCATCAATAAACCTTTCCTTCGCTTCTAATTTAGGCTTATCTCGCGAATCTTCGTCTTTCTTCACCATTTCCGCATTTTGATCGTCTTTTTGCGAACTTCCTTGCACGTCATCAGAAAATGTTACTTTCTTCAATGGTAAATCCTGCAGAATAGTTTCTGGAATTTCCTCTCGTGGCTTGTATGGTTTCAAACGCTCAACATTGACAATGCTAGTTTTCTTTCCTGATGAATTCCTTACTTCATAGTCGTTTGGCGCTGTGCGTCGAACTATTTCATATGGTCCAGAAAATGGTGGCAGGAGTTTTTCGCTTAACCCTACTTTCCTATTTGGAGTTTTCAAGTAAACTAATTCCCCTGGTTCGAATTCCACCACAACTCTGTCCAAATCAAATCTTCTCTTGCTTTTCTCACTCTGCCATTCTAGTCTTTCGTTGGCAATTTTCCGCATCTCCCGCATGAATCTAGAAGTGCGAAGAGTGAATTCCTTTCGTGGAAGGTTCAAGTTCACATCCACACTCAAATCAACTTCATAACCTTTCAACAAATAATATGGGGTATATCCAGTTGTTTCATGGACTGCTGAATTATAGGAGAAAATGACAAATGGTAAAAATTCATCCCAATCTGTGTGATCTTTATTAGTATAACATGTCAACATTTTGGCAAACGTTGCATTAAATCTTTCCGTCAACCCGTTGGTCCTTGGATGGTACCCGGAAGTAGATTTGTGCTGGGATTTAAACAGTGCTGATACCTCATTAATCATTTCGTTCCTGTACTCCGTCCCCTTATCGCTGAGTATCTCGCGTGGACTTCCCTCTTTGAGCATTACCTCGAATACAAGAGTTTTTGCTGCTTCCAACGCTGTACATGCTGGAGCCGCTCTAGCGATGACTGCACGCGATAAATAATCAGTGATGACAAATACAAATTTATTTCCACTATTTGAAACTGGAAAGCTTCCTAACGTGTCTATACCAATCCTCTCGAACGGTCTTGAGATCGTCGACCAAGGTTGTAATAAACCTTTTTGTGGAGTGGTCATTGACTTGCTTCCTGCGCAATGTGGACAAGAGAGTACGTAATTCCTTACGTCCCTATATATCCTCGGCCAAAAGAATCTTACTCTAATTCTTTTCCACGTCTTATTTAGGCCGAGATGAGCACCTACGAGCCCGTCATGCATTTCTTCTAACACTTGCCTACGTAAATGCTGCGGTACTACTAAAAGGTTTCCTTCCATGTTTAGAGAATTGTAACTTTTCTTTCTAAACAATGTGTTATCCAGGAGAACGAACTGTTTTAAAGGACGTTTCCTGTTTCTTGGAAGTTGCTCAATGTTCTCCATTGCGGTGATGATCTCCAAAATTTTCTCATCCTTACGCTGTTCTACAGGTAAGTTGAGTTTTTCGAGAAGTAGTAAGGGAATAATTTCTTTTTCTTCCTCACCAATCTCTTCTTGGATTCGGCTAAGAGCATCTGCATCCGTGTGCTTCTTGCCTGACTTATGCATCACATCGTAGTCATAATCTACCAGTTGTAAACTCCACCTGGCCAACCTACCGTTGGGATTTTTCACCTTATTCAGCCATTGTAACGCAGAATGGTCTGTCACAATTGTAAATTTCCTACCGTAAAGATATGGTCTGTACTTGTTAATGCCGAATATTATGGCTAAACATTCTCTTTCCGTAGCTGTGTAATTCTGTTCCGCTGTACTTAATAATCGACTGGCGTAACAAATCACATGTTCTTGCTTGTTAATACGCTGCTTCAGAATTGCACCGAGTCCATAAGCACTTGCATCCGTAGACACAATGAATGGCTTTGCAAAATTCGGATGTGCTAACACTGGTACCGTAACTAAAGCTGTTCGTAAGGCCTTAAAAGCTGTTTCCTGTGGTGGTCCCCAATCAAAAGCTTCATCTTTGCGAGTCAAGTTGGCTAATGGTTTGGATACGTCCGCAAATCCTGGAATGAACTTTCGATAATACGAACATAAACCCAAAAACCCTCTCAACTGCTTCAAATTTGTTGGTTTTGGAAATTTAGCTACACTTTCCAAATTACGTGGATCAGGTGACACTCCATCAGAATCAACTATGTGGCCTAAATATTTGATGGTATTAGTACCCAACGTACATTTGCTGAGTTTAACCTTTAAGTTCGCCAACCGCAGCTTGCTGAAGACAGCATCGAGATCCTGAAGATGCTGATCAAATGTTTTCGAAAATATAATAAGGTCGTCAATATAAGCTATACAGACCTTGCCAAGAAGATTACCAAGCACCTTATTCATCAATTTTTGAAACGCAGCTGGGCTATTGCATAATCCCATTCCTAGGACGTTAAACTCAAAATGTCCGCTTGAAGTGGTAAACGCTGTTTTTTCACGATCTTGTTCATCTATTTCGACTTGATAATATCCTTGAATAAGATCCATCATCGAAAAATACTGGGCCCCTGCCAGTTGGTCCAATGTATCGTCAATTCTGGGCAGTGGGTATACCATTTTCTTTGTGATCGCGTTCAACCTCCTCCAATCGACACAAAATCTCCATTTACCGTCTCGCTTCTTGATGAGTAGTACTGGTGCACTCCATGGACTTTCTGACTCTCTAATGACTCCCATCTCAAGCAACTTTCTGGTCTCTTCTGCCTCTACTTCTTTTTCCGCGATTGAACGTCTATAAGGCTGCAAATGTATTGGATCATGGTCCCCCGTATTAATTCTGTGTTTAAATGTTGTTACTCTACCTAAGTCTTTGTCTGTGGCTGCAAATCTATCCTGGTTCTTCTGAAGTAACTCCTTCATCCGCTCTTGTTGGCTTTTAGTCATCTTATCTTTAGCAATTGAGGAGTCAAAGTCAAAGCAATGCACTTGCTTTTCATCTGTCAACTCAACCGCCTTGGTTGAGGAGTCAGAGCAATGCACTTGCTTTTCATCCAACAACCCAATCTCAATAATGTAATAAGCCTTACCAATTGCAGATTTCTCCTTCAAAAAGACTGATTTGTTCGTTGGATTAGCCACACGCAGAACTCCTTTACCATACTCAAAATTTGTTAACGTTTTACAACACAAAATTCCAAACCTATCTATTACGTTTCCTAGAGGTTCCATAAACATTTCTGTGGTTAATTTTGTATTTAAATAAACTGGTATAACGCATTCATGCATTGGTGGAATTGAAATATTCTTCATTACTCTGGCAACATAACTCTGGTCCGAAAACGATTTATTTATTGGAAAAACTGCTTCTTCTACTCCACTAACATTGTTCCGGCCCACAAAGATTTTTTGTAAATCATAATTGACGACAGTTCTCGTTGACCTCATGAATGGATCCCCCAATAAAAGCTGATGATGAAATCCTGACACTATTAACACTTCCACTCTATAGGTCAGTTTCCCAATTGCAATGTTCATTTTTGTTTTACCCACTGGAACTACCAAATCCTTTCCTATCCCACGTAGCCTAATGTTAGGGCTGGGTGAATAATCCAATTGAAGAGCTATTGCCACTTCTTCACTTAGAAGGTTTCGTTTGGCTCCAGTATCCATTACCGCTTTTATTTCCACTTCTTTTACAATTACTGGGATTTCCAACAATGACTCCGATACCTGAACGTCAATTATAATTATCTTACTCTTCTTCTTTTGTCTTTTCCTTTTCTTTGGGTGGCAACAATTTCTCTGTGGCCGTTCAACTAGTTTTTCGAATTTTGGGCCTTCGTTTGTGCCTGAGGATTAGGGTTTCCATCTTGCTGTTCACCTCTTCTCCTCTTTTTATTCCACTTCCAGCTGTTACTTCCACCTCTATCCTGTTGCTGTTGTTGCTGTTGTTGTTGTTGCCTGGGTGGATTATAAAACTCACAGCTGAAATGATGATAACATCCGCATGAACGGTTATTAGAATTATTACTATTGTTAGTATTATAATTATTGTAATTAGGATTAAAGCCTTGTCTACCACCTCTACTTCTACCTCCTTGATTATACTGTCCCCTATTCCTTATTGGCGCATACCACTGATTTTGTATCAATATCGACTCTTCATCCAGCAAATCCACTGACTCTGCTTCTAACAATCGCTGTTTTAACTCAGCGACTTCCGCTAACAATTCAGCGTGGGTTGGTTGGGTCCCCACAGTTCCACTCAGTTTACCTGCTGTTACCGGGATCACCTTTTCATCCACGATTTTTTTAAACGCCGCGAGTAGAACATCTGCTGGATCCTTTATCTTGTGACTTTCAAATAACTTAATTCTCTCTTCCATATCCGCCAAAGTCTTTGGGAATACAGTAATCAACATTTTTTGCATTTCCGGCTTCAATCCTTGAAAAATGTAATTAATCTTCAAATTCTCAGGTAATTCTGGTCGCGCATAAGCACATTCGGCCAAGACTTTCTTCATAAACGCATCGGCTTTACCATCTGAATGCCTCATAAAATGAAGAGTGTTCAATACATTTTCCTGGCTCTTCCTGAACTTCTTTTCGATTTGTGGCTTCCATTCCGTCCAAGTCCAGGTTGGATTCGTTTTATATTGTTCCACAAACCATGCCAGTCCGTCAGTCTTAAGGGCTAACGGCAATTGCTTCACTCGTTCATCATCTGATGCTATTGTAGCTTCATAAGCCACAAGCCATTGGTCGATGTTACCTTTTTCTGTATCATAACAAACAACTTCGCGCTTTTGTACCAAAATACCCTTGAGAAGATCAGTTAAAACTGTTGTTGGATCCGCCATCTTGGATATAATTCCTTTTGATGTGGATTCCTTTATTTTTACTGGTGTTAACAATTCAAATACCGATTGAAAAGACTTTGATTGCGCAAATTTTAATGGGGTTGCAAAAACAAGTTTATCATCCAATGTGGAAGTATTTTGCTCAACCTCCTTTATTCCAGGTTCCGACTGTGAAGTTGTTTTTCTTTTTCTAACCGCTACTTTGGAATCATCCACTGTGCTTACTAATTCTCTTTCTAATTCTTGATTCTTTAAGTCCAGTAGATTATCCGTTTGCGCTTGTGATAACTTAACTGGCTGATCCACTGTTAAGCCTTAAATTATAACTTCACTTTATTCACAAACCGCTTTAGTAACTCACAACTTTCACTAAACCTGAAACAAACTTATACACAATTAATTAACACTATTAGTCACTAATTCAAAGTAAATTTCAACAAAATCAAAACAATAAATTATTTTCTGAAAAATAATCAAACTTAATCATCAAAATCAACATAAACCTCTACATAAACCAAAAAGAAAACATTTCCTGCAATTAAATCATTATTAACTTTTCCATTAGTAAACAAACATTCAATATTTACCACTCTTAACCTCCAAAACAACCTCATTTTATTTATAAATTCAACTTGGATAAATATCTTTAATAAATTCAAACATGTAAATCTTTTTAGTGCACTATAATTAAATATTCAACTTCACTCTACTTAATATTCAATCAGCTAATCTGTTAAAAAAAAATACAACTCAAACATCTACAATGAGTCACCTCTCTTTCTTATCACTTATGCAAATTACTATGCATTGATCTCAAATTTTATAAGAGATTTTATTACTTTTAATGCAATTTTTGTACGGATTTTAACTGGATCATCTAATTTTTAGCAAATAACTGGCCAATTTCACTTTACTTTTACTACTTTTCACTACTTTTAGCCAATTAATGGGTCTCAAACAGAAAGAACCGCAATCTCCACCACTTTGTTACGTGGCCAGACTGACTACTGTTTGACCACGTAAATACTTTTATATAGAACTGGATTTTAGTCAAAGACTAATTGCATTTATCTAACTAACTTGACTTGGGGTGTAAATAAGAAGGACTCATTGTGTAGGTTTAAATTATACAAAATATATTTATTTGATTATAAAACATAAGGCATAAAGCAATTTCAATTAATAATAAACTTAAGAATAACTTAAGACTAAACTAAAACTATCTTAATTCTATGAGCATGAATAACACTAAATTATATCACATTAAAACCTTGAGATGCCACAGCAATAACTGCTTGTCAACCTCTGTGTCTCTCTAAGTCAAACCCAGACTTATATAGGTTTAGACTGTTCTATTCATGATTGATAGGTAAACTAATTACCTCATTCGCTTAAGGCGAACTCTATTGAGAATTTACTGAATTAATTCGGCTCAAATAAGTACGGAAACGTGGTGGCGACAACTGGCTTACAGTGTGCTCGCCAACCGCGTAACAATATCATAGGCACTTGAATTTAAAGTTTCCAAGCTGTTATATGCAACAGCTACAGCCTGTTGGAGTGGTTCAAAAATTATTTCTTCATTACGAGACGAGGCAGTTGCATCTTGTATCAGCTGAAATTTATAATGTATTTAGAAAGTAGTTTTATTTTTTAAATTTTCCGGGAGTCTGATCCTCCAAAATCAAAAATCGGCCGGTACCATGTTTAATTTATTTAATTTACTGGTTTAATTAAATTTAAATATATTTGCAAGTTTTGACGATTTTTGACTGCTGCGTGGTGGCTGTGGCTTCTGTGGTTTGTGTGCAAATTTGGTGGGAATAGCATCAGAATTCAAACGTAAAACTTTATTAAACTGTAAGGATTCTAGCACAGTTGGATCTGTTTGAAAGTATGCATTCTCAAAATGATCATTGCACAAACGAGAATGTTTTGATGGCTCTTTTCTTCTAATTACATAGTTGTAATACTAAATAGTAAAATTGACAAATTCAATCAGAGTCAAAAGTGGCTCTGAACTCGGTAGCTTCCTCTTTGGTAAAACCACACCAAAACAACATCTTCTCAAGTTCTTCTTCTGCATCGTCAAATCCTGAATCATCATCCGAAAGAAAATCAGTTGCCAAGCCCTTTTTAAAATCGACCACCTCCTGGGCATTTGAAAGAATAAAATTCAAGAAACTGTCGATCAATGGCCAGTCCCATATATTATCAATGGTATAAACAACGGTACAGACGTGATGAGCGATGCAAGAACAGCTCTCTTTAAATTCCTTCATTTCCTCCTTTGTTCGAACGAATTGCCCCGCTACACCCACCACGAAATCCCAATTGATATCATCATAACCATATTCGCACATGAGAAACACAACTCGTGCCAATATTCGTCCGATCGTCTTTTCACTCCGATGTTCGAACAACTTGGAAATGGCGCCGGAATCTCTGGTCGAGCAAATGTCCCAACAAGTCTCGCTTAAAGTCTCCGTCTCGTCCGCAAAATCACTCTGAACCAAGTGGCGTCTCACTTGGGGGGAAATCAAACCACACCAAGAAAGAAACCTATTTTGAAACAACTCCGAGCTTTCGTTGTTAATCGTATAGTCAAACGCCAGACGTTTTTTGAATTTGTCCACTTCTTGCGCGCTCGGGAAGCAAAAATTCAAAAACCGATCGCACAAACTGAGTGTGCGAGAGAAGACAAATCTCGCTTGAAGATGGCCATCTCTCGTTCAGAAGCGATGGACACTTTTGCCACCGTCTCCAACAAATCCCAATTCAATTCGAAGTCGCTGTCGGTGGCCATGTTTTTCGAAACACACCTGGTCAGGACTCTTCGCTTATTGTCGGCATCGCGCAACAATAGTCTGATGTTTCGCAAATCCTGCGCGGAAAGTCCCTTGCGTGAACCGTCGAAAAGAAATACAAACGTGTCTTTAAAAACGCGTGCGCAACAACTAGTTTTTAGTTCAGTCGGAGCGTTTGTCAACAAATCCGTCAGACAGTCTTTGATCGCAACAATGTTGACGCAGTTTTTTCTAGAGGAGGCTCGAACCAACACATCGAGCGTGTAATGAAGACCGTCGCTCGTAAATTGATCCATCACGTGATTGACTGTCGGCGTGAAAAACTCGACGAGCAGAAAATCGAACAAGAAAATGACGTGAAGTCGCGATGCGACATTCGAAAACAAGATGGCGTCGACTTGGTGGTAGCAATGGTAGCAATGCCATTAACTTGGTCCTTGTCGTGTTCTTCGTGCTTTGCGAGTGTGTCTTCGAGCAAAAAATGAAAGTCACTTCCCGGCCGGAGGAGTTCGACGAGTAAATCGTTTCTTTCGTTGTCGGACATTCTCGTCCAGAAATACTCGACCGCGCTCCGGTTGTCGTATCCCACGCACTTGGCGCACATTTCGGATTTGGTGTTCGAGTCGACTCCGAACAAATGTTCCTTCCAAAAATTTCGCATTTCGTTCTTTAAACAATCGAAGCTCGGTTCGGTTTTTGCAAAAAGTCGTTTCACGTCGTCCGAATGTTCGTTCCAAAGTTCTTTCACTCGATCTTGCAAGCAAAACACGCAAGAAATGTCGAATTTTCGTTCCAGTGACAAATCTTGCGATAGCGAAAGAATTCGCGCCAATTGGGTCACGTCCAGTCGTCCATTGACCGTCCAGCGTGAGCACTTTGTTATGCATTTCAATGATTGATGTGTGAGATCGTCAAACACGTTGCTGATTAAATAGACGAACCAATTCCAAAGTTCCCTTCCGACGTGTCTGATGCAGAGGTGCAATAAAGGCTGTAAATGTTTTGGAATGCTCAGAACGTCCATTTGGTTGCAAATTTCAATCTCTGCCTTTTTAGAAGTCCAGTCGAAGCAATTTCGAGTTTGTATGTAATTTTTCCATAAATGAAGCGCAGTTTCCATCGACGCAATGTGCTGGAAACTTGGGATTGGGACATTCAAAATGAAGTGCATGATTACGGATTTAAAAGTGGATGACAAAATCATCACTAAATTTGCTTTATATATCTCTCCTTGTGGACACGTTTGTAGAACGTTACACGCCCGAAATATGGTTAGCGTAAACGTTATACACACGTTTGTTCCGTAACGTTTTCTTTGAAACTCAGCAGTATTTTGTTTTGACAAATAAGTTAAATAGGTTAAATTGTGAGTGTTCGGACGGACGCCACGTGGTCGGGGGAGAGCCACGGAGGCGCTGGACGCAACACACACGATAAAACAAACCACGAAATACACGGAGACACAATATAGTTTTAGTTATGGCTTTATTGGATGTCTAGGGGTATGATTGTAGTGTCCCATAGTGTATTTCCCAAGGCGGCGGTTCCTTCGAACCGCCCCTAATCAGACCGCGTGGCACGGCGGCCATCGGCCGCCATGACACACGAGGTCGGTAATCGGTTTTGGGCCACGCCGCCGAAGTTACGGTTAACGTCCGGCGGACGTGGCGCAACTGGACGCTCAGGTCCCGGCGGGCGACATCATCGCCACGCCGATAGTTTGGGTTATCTCAATAGCCAGTTTTGGAGGCGGTCGCAACACGACCGTTCGCCTTGCTGGTTGATCAACAACTCTCTTGTCCCTACGGGGACCAACCACTTCCGGAAGGGCGACTTCCGGGGCCCGATCCTGCTTGACCAAAGGCCCGCAGCTCCACCTGGTTGCGGGGGACCGCAACAGGCTGCGCGAGATACGAGAGGCGCTGGAGCTGCGCCAAGTGCATTGCCGTTGCAGTGCAGCGACCCGTGCGCAGGGGCAGCTGGTCACATTTCCCCCCCCTGGAAAAAGGTAAGTACGAGGGGGTACAACGCAATCACTGAAGTGGTTGTTGAAAGTTAACACATCGCATTACTTTTCTTTTTTCAGATTATCAGATGACCATATTTCGGACGAGCCATCAGCTAGAACGAAGATCACCGGTAGGAATGCACTTGGGAAAATAACAACACTACAAAGGAACACATACACACTTACCCCCAGGATGGAAAACTTGTACAATTTAAACACTATTGAAAAATAAAAATAAAAATGTAAAATAACACTTGTAATTTAAAAATATATATGAATAAAAAACACTTTTTGAACTTTAAAATCTAACATCTGTAGTTATTGAATTCATTTAACATTAAAAGGTAAGTATTGCTAATTTTAACACTTTGGAATAATTAATAATAAAAAAAACTTGTTTTGACAATAAAAAAAATTATTTCTGGCACTATAAAAGTCTTAATAGGCTTGGCCAAAATCTCCTTTAAAACGACGGCGAAAACTTCACTGCAGCGATTTCCCCGGAGTGGGTGGCGTATCGTCGTTTTTTGGCTCTTCTTCAGTTTTGTCGTCGACGAATTCTTCTGCTAGCTTCTTGCGTGACTTCTTATTCGACTTCTTTTTCACGGTGGTAGCTTTGGGCTCGGGAACGACTGGCGGTGGTGGTGGCGGCGTGTGCGACTCCTCGTTCGATGCGTTGTCAATTTGCATCGCGGTCTCGATCGTTGCTTCGGCGGTGACTACATTGTTGCCGCAAACTGGTGGAGGATCCGCGAATCCCTGGAACACGACGTTCGTCGGGCGTTCTCCAACCATCGGCGGCATAATGACAGCCGGCGTCGCTGCTGTATTGGCACCAAACATCGTTTGTGCCGTTTGCGGTAGTTGGCAGGCCGCTGGAAAAGCGATTGCGGCCGCCGTGGCTTTGGTCGGGATCAGGCTCACAATACCTTGGATCGGTTGAGGACCGTACTGTCCCGCCCAAGCTGTTCGTAGCTCATCGGGAGTTTTTTCCGTTTGAGCTGGGATTTTCTTAACGAGTGCGCGTGGCGCATTCGATGTGATTGTGGCCGATGGCGCAGTCAATTGCTGATGAGCCGCTTTCTCGGCGTCTCTTTTTGCCATTCGGTCCTTATGGTCCGCGTGTTTTTTCGCTCTGTACCGAATTTTTGCTTCGGTATTCACGCTTCGTTCACTCAACGTGGGATTTTCGATCGCCACGAGCCGTCGCATTTCCAGCAGTTTCTCCGAAATGTTTGGACGGGCGGTCGGTGGTTGGTGAGGAGTTGGGGCGACGATACCTTGTACGGTCGCTTTTGTCTCCTCGGCAGCCTTCTTTTTAAGCACAAATGGCTTATGTGGCGGACGAAGAACCTGCTGCGACGTCGTCGCTGCGGTTTTCTTCGTAGAAATATTAGTAGAGGCAGTCGGCGGCGGTTGAGAGCGTACGCTCTTCGTTGCCGTTTTCTGTCTTTTCTTTGGGGGTTCCGTCGGCGCGGCATTCGCCGCACGCGCTCGTTCCCTGTCTGCGATTTCCTTCTCGCGTTCTGCGCGCGATCGGACGCGCATCCAGTTAATTTGTCGATGGTGCAGCGGAATCGGCTGACCGGGCAGCGTCATGAACATGACAAACCATTCTTCGAGTGGTTGATCCGTCAGCACGATTTCGTCTCCGCCGCAGTTCATGCACGGGATTCGCGACAGATTCCACAGCGTGATGTAGCCGAGGCCGTTGCAGACTGGGCACTGGACCCATTCGTTGTTTCGGTGATTTTCCATTGTTTTTTCAAACTTTTCGTCTCGATTTTCCAGAGAAGTTCCACACGACTGGTCAGTGGCGATCGCAGTGAATAAGTGATTTGATCAACGAATGGTGGTGTTTAAGTATGGAACCGGAAGACGTCCTGCGAACGTTTAATTGGCGTATGGACCGCAGATGTTATGTAAACAGTCTGTGATTGGTCCAAATGGGTCTTCCGATTTGAAGTATCACCTAGCGGTCAATCACGATATCGAATCGACAAAATATGATTTCTCGAAGGTCTAATTGAATCCGAATTTGGATTTGGTCGAGCTGTCGTGGGTTTTTGCAAGCCCACTTGTGGCAACAGCAAGGTCTTTTTCGGTTTTTCCAAAAGGTTTTACTGGTGTTGGCAACTTGGTTGCGATACCAGATTCTGTTGGTCGCACTGGAGTTGGCAATATTGTTGCTGTTCCAGTGTCCACAGGTTGGTTTTCAAGAACTTCTTCATCTTCCTTATCTAAAATGGGCTATCGAGCTCTCTTTCCAGAAGAAATAAGTCTTTTTAAGTTTCCACACTAGTGCATGTACTTATTAATTGTAAAATCATTGATTTTACAAGACTATAAGCATTTGTATTGGTCACTTTAGTGATTATATATGGTGCTTTGAAATGGTCTTTGCGAGACGAAGCTAATGGTATATCCATTTTTCTCAAAGGATGGATTTTTAGCAAAACTAAATTCCCAATTTCAAACTTTCTAGAATTTTCAGCATATGGTCTGAACTTGTCAAATCACAGCTAAATCCTCCAAATCGGTGTTCTGGTAACAAAAACAAACTGGTTTTTACCACAAAACATCTTGATTGTCCACTTGCAGAAGGACAAGCTCCGAGCCCGCCGCCACTTTGCATTTGTAAAGATGACAAAAGTTGCGAGCGAAATCCGGCGCAGGCAGCGTCATTCCTTCTGCGAGTTGGTTCTTCAATACTCGAAAAATGTTGCATTTTTTCAAATACATAGTTTAAATAATTTAAAATAGTGAAGAAAAATGGGTTTCTTAAGTAATACTCAATTTTGGTCACAACGTGGCCTTTATTGCAATGATCGATTTCAGAGTCTGTGGGAAAAACCACGTGAGGATCTGGCTCTGTGGATGAAATGTCATCAAAATAGAAAGTCTTCCATGTCTTTTTCCGTTGGAATCAAAACCATGGTGAGAGCGCAGCCGTCAGTTACTTGGTGGCATCTGTTGACTGCGACTCCTTGTTTCCCGCCATGTCAGGCCAGCCACCAAACTCGTTGGCTGCAAGCATAGCCTGCATCATGCTGTGTTGGGCGGCGGCGATCGTTTCCATTGCTGCCTTGGCGGCTTCCACCTTGAGGGGGCAATCCCTTTCAAAGTGTGCGCCACCGCAGCCCCAGCAACCGCCAACTCTTGGTTTGGTCGCATAGTCTTTGAGCCTATTGCTCGGGACTAGCGCCTTCTCGTTGCCTTCTGCGGCCTTTGTTGCTGCTATCGCAGCATTTTTAGGCGCAGGGAACAGTGTTCTATTGTTTGGATTTCTCAATCCAAACGGAACAAATTTCGGTTTATCTCCACCCGCAGCATTTGGTATTGTTACCATTTGCTGGTTGGATTTTTGAATTGGCGTAACAGTTTCTGTTTTTGCCGCCTCAATGATTGCTGCATTTGTCACAGTTTCCTGATTTATGATCGCGGCCTCCGTAGCAATGCAGGCTCTCCTGAGCGACGCCCAAGTGTTCTCCAAATTAATGGCATTTGCGACCATGTTCTTGGCCGCTGGGCGCAGAATTGCCAGCACTTTTTGAATTTGCTGGCTCTCGTGCACAGGAATAGTCAATTGAGCGTATAACTTCTCGAGTCTTATCACCACTTGGGTGGCAGACTCATGAGACAGTTGCTGTGTTTTAGCAATTTCTGCTAAAAGCAGCGCATCGCTCGGACGAAAATGGGTGATAAATTCATGTTCGAATTCCTCCCAATTCGTTTTGGCATGAGAAGAGAACCATGTGGCCGCATCTCCTCGGAAAAACTTAAACAAATGCTCAGCAAGCACTTGGTTCAGATAGGGCAAAGCAAAGCGTAGAGAACGTTTTAAATCAATAAGGAAAGACTTAGCTTTCGTTTTGTCCCCTGCAAACTCTTCAATTCCAATGGATTTGACTCGTTTACTTAGCTCTACTTCATCCATTGGTCTGGGAGCAGGCATAGCCTGGTCAGTTTTGTGAAGAAACTTTTCTCCCCAAGCCAGAAAAAGAGGATTTCCAGTCGTAGGCGTTGAGCCTGTGCTGGATCCAGAGTTTGGTGTTGTCACGGTGGGAGAAATCGTGTTTGAGATTGCAGATTGTGCTCTCAAATTCGATTGTCCAGCCGCCACCACGCTGTCAACGATAGCTTTTTGACTAGCTATCATCTTCAACAAGCTTTCATTCGATAATTTCGTAGAGTCTAACTCCTGCAAAGCATGAGTTAACCGGTCGCTAATATCACCGAATTCCGTGCGCGTTTGCGTTAATTGACGCATAGTGCTATCCGATTTGTCTTGGAGTTCCACCAAGTGATCGGCTACTTTCAGAAGCGTGTCTTCCCACACTTCGTAGGTTGTCATATCATCGATAACTAGATTAAAGACGTTGCAAGTCGTTTCAAGCATCGCTTGATCCAACAATTTAACTTTAGGACTTGACATATCGTCGTTTGAAGAAGCAATCGAATTGTTATCTGAGTCGTTCAAATCTGAATCCGTTGCGGGTGTGAAAGAATTAGGTGCAGGAGAGTCCCACGTGGTCTTACCAGTTCTGGTCGCTGGCATTGACACAATGTGACCAAAAGCAGGACCGCAGCTTGCAAGGTGAACAAGTGGAATTAAGTCACGACCAATGAGGAGACAGGAGATTAGGCTCAAGTAGCCATTCTTGGGAGAGGGATTAGTGATGTCACTTCCCCCCCCCTGGTTTCCCATTGGTAGAAAATTAAAATAATTCATGGAATTGATTTCCCAGAGTTCCAAGAAAATGTCGAAATTTGAAATTCCAATCATTCTCGAAAATTCCGAGATTTCCACATGTTTTTCTATTGTTTTCAGGTCGCCATCTTGATTTTTTGACAAAAAATAAAACTTTGACCAATATAAATGCCGAATTTTCTCCATTTCTGAAGAGAAACAACATTTTTTTGAAAGCAAAATAGAAATTTGTTTGGAACTAGAAGTTCTGAACCAGATCAAAATGGTCTGATTCCACAAAAACATGACTTTTGTGCTTTCCTAAAAAAGCACGAAATCATGTCTGTAGAACTTCGAAATTTTCAAACCAGTTAATTTTATCATTGTTGGCAACAAATAACAAAATCAAACCGCGCTAGCGCGCAGACAAACCGATTCTTGATGCCTCGCAAGAAGAAACAGAGGAAGAAAGATAAGAAAATAAAAATAAAAAATTACAAAATACTGGGTGTTTTTTAATCTAAAAGACACTCAAAAAGTTCCAATTTTTAGCAGAAGGTTTTTGCAGATATTTACACTACGGGGATATTGTTGCAATCTCTTCTTCTGCCCCAAGAGACCAACAAACGCGCCCGCTCACCCCTTTCGGAGACTCATTCCAGTCTGCACGAGGCTGCCTTTCGACAGAAACGTGCCTACACTGAGATGTCTGTTCATCCCAATGAAATGGTGTTTTTTGTGGAACAGTCAGTTGCACTTAAAGTAAGAAGGAAATGCATCTTCTGTCCCTAGTCGCCTTGGGTCCCACCCTTCAGCCGCCATTGTGAAGCCATATCGCCCTCCATTTGACGCTGTATACAACCCGGCATTTGAGGTGATCATTACCACTGTCAGGTGTGGAGTCCCAAGAAAACCATGAAAATCATAGATAGGGAAGTTTAGAGAAAAAGTAAAAAATGAAAAAGATGTAAAAACAACTAATTTCCAAATTACAAAGATTGCTCCAGACTGTGGTTCGAGCACAGTCCTTTAACAAACTGCAGTAGCCCAGAAATCAAGCAAGAGTGAATAAAATTCAGAAACAAAAGTTACAGGCTAGATTCCCAATCTTTTTTCAAAGTTGGTAGCTACCTGAACGTACAGATATCGTTCCTACGCCCTAACGAACTCTCTGTGCCATTTGAGCACTTCACCATCGGTATCCCCGTACCTCCGGCAGCTCTCCCTGCTGTCCGTGTCCCAATTTCAGCAACTCTTGGGTTAAATACGTTAACTTGCAGTTGCCTACCAACCAGTACACGGGACAGGGTAGGATTATGACCGATGTGAACCCGGATGAGCGCCTTGAGCAGCCACAACGCAACCCATAAATTATGAGTCGCAACAAAAATCAAGGCAGTCTTCCCATGTGTGCGGACACTTTGCTGCTACTCGGGTCCAACTACACGCCAACTCACCGCACGTGACTGTTCCCGCGCCAGCGACCACTAAGCTAGCAACCTGCATCCAAGCGACTAAACGTCCTACAAGAAATTTGGTGTCACTCAAAGCTCAGTTCAACATCGCCTCCTCGCCCGGCCCATAATGGAACCAGTGATTGCAGCGTGGCACCTGGAATATGACCGCTTCTCCCCCGTGGGATTTGGTTTGCTGGTGGCCACCAGCGCGCCTCCTCCACGAATCGAGTTTGAATACGCTGCAGACTGTCCCATTACTTTTACTTGGGCTGCGCACCAAGAAATAGAAATAATAAAGAAGGTTTGGAATTATATTCCCCTCCCAACCACTCAGTTTTTTAGGCTAAGCTAGAAAGGAATAGAAGACCGTTGGAAAGTGTGGCTAGTGTAAGTCCCGGCTTGCCAGTACCCAGGCAAGCTGGACATGCAAAGCCACCAATTTTTGTCTGATCAGGGTCCAATGGTCAGCGATTAGCGGCCGTTTCGCTTGCTGACCCCCTATCACAATCATGACCAAGGAAATTTCCCCCTCTAGTTGAAAGAAAAAATTCATTTAATATTGTGCTTCGCACAATCAGTAAATTAGAATAGTATTCGCAAGAGAATTCAAAATCCTGGACGGGCCCACAATTGTGAGTGTTCGGACGGACGCCACGTGGTCGGGGGAGAGCCACGGAGGCGCTGGACGCAACACACACGATAAAACAAACCACGAAATACACGGAGACACAATATAGTTTTAGTTATGGCTTTATTGGATGTCTAGGGGTATGATTGTAGTGTCCCATAGTGTATTTCCCAAGGCGGCGGTTCCTTCGAACCGCCCCTAATCAGACCGCGTGGCACGGCGGCCATCGGCCGCCATGACACACGAGGTCGGTAATCGGTTTTGGGCCACGCCGCCGAAGTTACGGTTAACGTCCGGCGGACGTGGCGCAACTGGACGCTCAGGTCCCGGCGGGCGACATCATCGCCACGCCGATAGTTTGGGTTATCTCAATAGCCAGTTTTGGAGGCGGTCGCAACACGACCGTTCGCCTTGCTGGTTGATCAACAACTCTCTTGTCCCTACGGGGACCAACCACTTCCGGAAGGGCGACTTCCGGGGCCCGATCCTGCTTGACCAAAGGCCCGCAGCTCCACCTGGTTGCGGGGGACCGCAACAGGCTGCGCGAGATACGAGAGGCGCTGGAGCTGCGCCAAGTGCATTGCCGTTGCAGTGCAGCGACCCGTGCGCAGGGGCAGCTGGTCACAAAACCTGAGTCTTTCTTCACTTTACAAACACAAGTAAACGTGTTACGTGAGTTGACGTAACAATATGTATACGTATACAATACGTATACAATATGTCAACGTAACAATATGTATTCTAAAGCAATTGCTTTAGAATACATACTGTTAAATCTCAAACTCACGTAACATGTTTACTTGTGTTTGGAAAGTGAAGAAGGACTCAGGTTTAGTTGTTTTAAATTCCAATTCTCTTTTATTAATTCAAACCGGGAATTTTCTAATAAAAATATGCGAGGTTAGATCAAATTATAAAGTTTCACAAAGTTAAAGTCCGACAGTGGCTTACCGTCTGTGATTATTAAATTAAAGCTTAATTCTATTGTTTTACATGACTGATTATTACTTAAACTTAAATGACTTACACTATAAACAATTAACTCTTATATGACCAAAGTAAATTCAATAACCCTAAGTACATAGAGAGAGAGACAATTCTTCTCCAAGTAAAACAAGCAAAGAACATTCAGGTTTGAAGTCCTGGAGAGAACTGACTTAACTGGCTGCTGGTTTCTATTAAGTCACAAATAATTTCACACTGGTTGTCTGTAATATCCAAAATAAAAGTAAATTTAACTTGTATGAAGCACTTGTTCATACAGCTGAGCTGGTTTCGGACACGAAAGTTCTTTTACTTGTGGATGCCGTCCATCCAATCTAATGTCGTTTTCACTTGAGGATATTGCTTTGAAGATTTTCACGCACAGTTATTGAGTTGTAGAAATATACATATATCTCTCCCTGGGAATGATGCGGCAGTGCGACTTCCTTTACTTTTACCGATTGGAGGATCGCAAAGACGCTTTTCGCGAAGTTTCTGCCTGACTCTGAACTCGGGATAGGGGCCGACATAACAGCAAATAATTGATGAATTTTATAACAACAGCAATTGTTGCATATTTGATGATAAACACCAGATGGGGCGACTAACAAACTGAATCAAGTTCTCTCAACCAAGGCCACACTATTCCTCTAACTTTTCTAAAACTATTATTGTCCATAACATCCGTAGAACCAATAGGAAAGCATGCATAATGCTTTTTTATTGCTAATATTGCATAAATATATCAAAAAATTAATTTTTGCAAAAGTAAATAATATTGCTACCAAAAATTGCTTTTATTAGCAATAAAAAAGAATAAAACGTTTGTTATTTCATATAATGCCTCCTTAATATTTGATCGCCGAGTCTGGTTATTCTGCAAATCTGGCGCCAACTGTAGGAATTATCCCTCTGGGCTACCGTACGTCGTTAAGCTTAAAGATTCGTTCTGTCGAGAACAGCGCCCATGATTTATGTCTTGTATACCCCGTAGCCATGTACAGCAGCCACGTATTTATCCACTAACGTCGTGGATGTTGTTTCTTCCGTCAGTTAGCACGCGTTCTTCGAAGCCTTCGTTTTCTAGTGTCACGGTCCTGACTTTAGACAGTAATAATTTTCAAAATTTTAAGCGCATTTTGCGCCTTTCCTTTAAATTTTCCCCAATCATATTGAGAAATTGTTCTAGTTTCCCTAAATCATTTTATTTTTCCCAAATCTAAATTTATTATTTTATTTTATATTATTTTCCTTATTTTTGATATTTATCTTTAATTTGGCCTGGTTTTAATCACCCCATCCAGACAATTCATGAGAATTCTGCAATAAGTTGATATAATCGCGCTCTAAATTTACATATTTCACCCCTGATCGCCTGTTTTCTGCTCGGTCCCCATTGGAAATTGACTTGGCCTTTGACATGTGATCAGAGGTGACTTGTTCTGTCAAGACATTTTTGACAGAGAGAATAATTTTCGCCTTCGACTAGTCAACATCTTCTGTCTCAACTGGAAGATTTCCAAGTGCGATTTATGTTGCGTCTCAACGCATACGGTCATTATGCAGCCCGAATTCTCATGTTAATCTAACTAACTACAACATTTATTATTTGCCCATTATTTGCGTACAAATTACTGGAAAAACGGCGTATTCGACGGTCTCAATTCGTCAATACATTTTATGCCACGACTGTGACTTCCTCCTCAGCCTAGACATTTTGAACTCATACTCGTCTCAATTGCGTATTCATTTCATTATCGACGGTTCGACGACGTTGTCTGCGGTTTGGTACCTGTTTGCGCGTTCACCCAACGTTTGCGCGTGTCCAGGAGAAGAAACATACTCTTCGTAAGTACGCCTAGCATATGACGACATTTTCCCTAGTGAAGAGCGATATTTTGGTCTTAAATTCGAAGTATCAACGTTCGCCATTTTGTACGGCGCCCGAATTGAATCCTGCACCCATAAAATACAGATTTCACGAATAGACGCTGTCTTAACCTAGCTACCACCCCCGGCAAAGTTTTAAGAGTTGCAGCGCCTGCGAACCTAAATTTTCTGGTTATTACAATCCCTGGAAATTCTTAAATTTCCGAAACCATTGTTAAAAAGTCGACTACGACGTGACAATCTTGGCGAGCTAGACAGGATTCAACTCGAAACGTGTTCTAAGAGAACACAAACCACCATTTTCTTCAGTGAAGACTACGCAAGTATAGGTCGTTATATTTATTTGATTAATTACTTATTTTTGCCGGCACACATATTATTATTTCAACATGGCTTCACGCGACGCTTTGTCGCAATCCAGTGTTTCGGACGTAGAAGCCGAACAAGCGCATACTTTGCCACTTCCAGACTCACCAACACATGAGCCGGACCAACAGCAGGAACTACTAGTACAACCAATATCCACAGACGTACCATTTTCCAATCCTTGGAGGACATACGCTCAAATGGAAGCGGATCAACTCCAACATGAACGGGAAGCGGCTGCAGCACGGGATCAATGGGAGGAAAATAGACGCCATTTGCAGGACTCACTCATGGAGAGAAGACAAATAGTGGACGGGATGCGAGCGGTTCGAGAAGACATTCAACGAGGACCGCCGCCTCCTTACCAACCTGCGTTTATGCAACCGGAACCACAACAACATCGAAGGAATCCACCTGCACTGACGATGGAAGCATTGATGAGAGTGTTACGAGAGGATAGAAGGGAGTTACAGCACGAACTTCGCCAGGAGTTGCTCGAGTCGATGAGGCAAATTAGGCGCGAGCTGAACGACAGAGTGGAGGAATTTATCCATTCGCACAACGAGCGAACTCAGCCTGAACCACCAGCACCAGAAGCAGGTTCAGGGGCCACACGTCGTGGGCGAGAGGGCGCTCGGGGAGCCGACTTTTCTTTTGGAGATACTGGACGTGCATCGGGACCACGACGCACTGGCTCTTATTCTCCGAGACGACGCCAACAACATTCACAACAGGGAGACACGACTTCCAATGTTCCACGGGACCCACCACCGAATCCTGACCCGGATTCCGCTCAAGGAGGTAGTCAAGGCATACCACTCAGCGCCTCAAGACAACTGCCTCACACGAGATCTCAACTCTCGTTGGAGTCGGAAGATCAGCGTCAAGCCGCTCAGGTTGGAAGGTATAAACTTAAAGTTGAAAAAATTCCATACTTTGATCCGGATGAGGCTACTTTCGACACAGTGGACCTGTTCCTGGGTAAGCTATATGCGCACATGTTTACCATGGGAGCACCGGAGGGAATATATTTGAAAGTATACGTGGTTCTCGCGCTCCGAAATAGAGCGCAACGTTGGTGGATGGCTCTAACTCCAAAACCTAACAATTGGGAGGACTTTGAATTAATTTTCAGGCAGGTATTTTCCATCAATTCAGCTTTAGCTAATGTTAAGTTGTCTCAGCGCAAACAAAAGCCAGGGGAATCAACTATGTCGTTCCTCAGCGAGATGATTCATTATTTAAATATTGCTGGATACAAGGACAAGGGCTTGCAGTGGGAACGAGTTCAGGGCATGATGCAAACTCAAGTCGTACAATTAATGCGCTCTTGGTGCATCAGGACGATCGACGACGCAGTCAAAATGGGCAACGATGTCGATAATCGCCTTCAATTGGATTCGTTGCGGACTTTTGAGTACAAACAGTGCGGAGTTTCGGACCAGGAGATGCCTTTACCCGCAGGAGTGGGTCCTGCCACACGCACCAGAACAGAGGAGGAGAAGTTAAATCAACAATCTACTTCGTCCAGGTCTGGTCGTTTTTCAAGATTCAACAAAGTATTTACAGCATTGCTCGAGGACATGTCGGCGTGCGCGCTCGATCCAGAGGATCCCAACAGCGAGGAAACCAATAAGGACCCGCCAAAGGAGTCTGCATCAGCGGCAGCACAAAAATCTGATGTCCACGCCATGACTGCGACTACTGCGCCAACACCTAGAACGGATACACAGCACACATGTCCCAAGGACGTTGTCATTTTTCCAGCCGCTAAAGAAGCGCCTTCAGAGCCAAAGCTCCCGAAGAATGCTATGTGGAGAAAAACACCAACGGACAAATGGTTCATGTCCGACAGGCAATCATGGAGGCCTGTGTGCCCCGTTTGTGGCAAGGAGTGGAGTCGCCAGTCGGGAAACGCAAGCGGCCTGCTCAAAGCATGAGTCCAGAGAGCGGGTCGGATACAATCATCAAGGACTCTACTGAGAAGAAGACTGAAGAATCACCAGACGTCGATGGAAGTACAACACCGTCTACTCCGACACCAGAGGCGCCGTCTGCTGTTCGAGAAGACAACAACAAATCATTAACCCCGTCTACGGACATTAAATTAACTACATTAATCAAAACAGATTCAAGTAAATCAAAAATAAAAATACCCGGTGTCGTAACACCACAACCAACAAAATCAGCGCAACTTTCGTCTGTGAAAGCCAAGGAAACCCCCAAAAAACCAACTTCGTTGACAACGCAGAGTGAGACGTTGCAAACAAACTTCGTTCTTTTGTCGCCCGAGGAATTGCAAAAATCCGAAGAGCCAAGAATCGAAATTACGAAGACTGATCGCTTCAACAGAGAAGCACCATATATCAAAATAACATGGGCTAACGTGAGTTTTGTCGCACTTTTGGATTCAGGCGCTCAGACATGTGTAATGTCAGAGTCATTATTTAACAAACTTAAAGCCAATATGGGTTTGGAATTGCTCGAACTTCACGAAACAGTGCGTACAGCGGCCGATGACAAAATTCCAGTTAAGGGATCTGTTAAACTGTCGGTGCGCGCACCTTTGGCCGTTATTTCTTTCATTTGTTTAATTATACCCAAAACATCAGAGGACCTTCTGCTGGGAAGAGATTTCTGCAGAGCGGTTGGTCTGTGCACGGACTTTGAATTGTGCCAGTGGTATTTGAAGGGATCGCCGGAGCGAAGACAATTCATGACTTTAGAACAAGCTAATAAGTCAGAATCTGTTCTTTTATTTCCCATCAAGAAGCCCGATGATACAAAGGACAGCGCCAAGGATGTACCCAAGGTAGTAATTAACAACATTAATTGTATTCTTCTAGAACATCGATCTTTGTCGCAAGAGATTTTCGAATATCCAAATGACGATGCTCAGCACCAAATCAAGAGGATTCGGAATCGTACACGAGATCAGTGGTCATTTATATGGTCACCAAAGAGGAAGGATTCCATTAAAAAATCAAGAAGATTCAATTCATCATTGTTTTCGACGCTTAGCCAACGCAGACGTGCAAGACGACAGCGGAGACGCCTTTATGAATTGTCACCAACAATAAAACAACTTAACACGCAGGGAAGACAGCTTTTGCGTCGTGTGGATGAAAATGCGCTCATGGCCAGAGTACACGATCATTCGACGATTTCGGAGCCGCCTCTGGATGTTAACGTACTACAATATCAACCAAGCAGTGATCCAACGCAACTGGATTGGATTTACGACCAGCTGTGGTCATCATTGACGGTACCCCAAATTCGTTTATTAATTCAGACTCTTCGACCAATTTCGAAAGTATTTCGTGAGGAGGTCGGATTATGTAACAACACTCAGTTTGAAGTAAATTTAAAACCGGACTTTAGACCAATTCATGTGCCTGTAAGACCCGTTAACCCAGCAAAAAAGATGGTAATTGACGCTTATTTGGACCAAAAACTAAAACAAGGCATTATTCGTCTATCAAAAAGTGATTGTGCGGTGGCGCCTGTTGTTGTTCCAAAGAAGACTGGAGACTGGCGTACAGCCATGGATTTTAGACCGATGAATGCTCAAACTTTGCCAGATGTCTACCCACTACCCGACATCGATAATATATTTTCTTATTTAGGAGGATCAAATTGGTTTTCGATCATAGACGGACGAGAAGCTTTCCACCAGATTGGAGTGCGTCCAGGTGACGAGAGATTTCTCGCATTTATTACGCACAGAGGACTTTTCGAATATGTGAGAATGCCATTTGGACCCATTAATGGCCCAGCAACTCTGCAGAGAGCCATGAACAAAACTTTGTCGAAATATCTTTACAAGTTCGTGTTCGTTTATCTCGATGACGTCATAATTTTCAGCAAGACTTTCGAGGAGCATGTACAACATCTCAAAATAATTCTTCAAGCCTTGGATGAGGCGGGATTCACGATGAACGCCAACAAGACGGAATTGTGCAGAACATCGCTCGAGGTTTTAGGACATATTGTAGAGGCTGGACACATTAAACCAAACCCAAATAAGGTGACGGCAATTCAATATTTTCCGGCGCCTACCAACATCAAAGAATTACAAAGATTCAAAGGAATGATTGGTTATTATCAGTCATTTTTTCCAAATTATTCAAAAACATGCGAGGTGTTTCGCCCTTTGCTCAAAAAAGATTCTGAGTGGAATTGGACGATCCAACACCAAGAAGCATTTAATTCACTCAAGAGAGGACTGGCTGAACCAACTCTACACCGAAGATTCCCAGATTGGACCAAGCCATACATACTGCAAACAGACGCCAGCTATTCAGGTTTGGGCGCTGCACTCATGCAATTAAATGATCAAGGTGAACGAACACCAATTGCCTTTGCATCACGTGCATTGAATTCTGCTGAAAAGAATTACAGCGTTACTGAAATTGAATGCTTGGCGGCGGTTTGGGCGGTCAAAAGATTTCGTGTATATCTTGAGATGATGAATTTTTATTTAGAAAGCGATCATTTGTCGTTAAAGTGGCTTTTCCAGCAGCGAGAACCAAAAGGACGCCTGGCACGATGGGTTCTGTCCCTCAGTGAGTACAAATTTACATTTCTTTACTGCTCAGGAGCCCAGAATCGTGTTGCGGATGCCCTTAGCCGTGCGCCTGTGGAACCATCGGAACCATTGGATGCAGACGACTCGCCTCTCGTTGATGAAACATGCTACATCGCCTATTTTGACGACCCAAATGATTGGCCAAAATTACCAATAATCAACATTATTGGAGTTGGATTGGCTGCGGCACAACAACGAAATAACGCAGCTGTGATGACAAGAGCGCAAAGACGACAACAGCAAATTAAACCAAAATTGGGAAGGCCAAAAGGTTCTAAAAACAAGAAGAGACCGCCACCAAATTATCAGGTGTTAACTCGAGCCAGAGCGCGTCAACAGAAGCAAGTTTCGACGCCTCCTGGGGCTGTTGCGCCATTACCACCTTTAATGTCGCCTTTGCCATCACCAAATATGCCAACTGCATTGTTTCCGACTCCTAATGTGTTGAGCCCACCTGCAGGACCATCTGGAGCTGTGCGACCGAATTTTGACGGATATGGAGGTCCGGATTCGGATTCGTCGGACGATTCGACAACTTATCAACCAGCATGGATGGGGCGTGCAGGATTTATGCCACAGCAAGTGCGTCAAGATCGATCACAATTTCAAAGAAATGCGACGAGACGCCCTGTTGCTGATGAACAACAAGACGAAGAAGAGGACGAGGCCGAGCGACTCCATGAGGCGCCGCAGGACCACCAACCATTTCGTCTGATACCAACTATTAACGAAATAATTCGTCGACAACACGAAGACACGTGGAGCGCCGAATTAATCGAATATCTTGATCAAGGACATTTGCCCAACGACCAAGTACAAGCAGCGCGTATCAGGCATCGTGCCGTAGATTTTGCTATGTACAAGGGAATGTTATGTCGTTATCCACCGATTGACATAAATAAAATTCGCCGTAGAAGACAAATCTATTTGCCCCTAATGTTACGCGAACAATATTTCAAGGCTCTGCATTACCCGCCGAGCTGCGGACATTTAGGAGTTGAGAAAACACTTCATCGACTCCGGGCCCGAGTTTATTGGCCAAAAATGAAGGAGGACGTTTTGCTTTGGATTCAAAAATGTGAACCATGTCAACGAGCTAAGCCGTTAAATCGCCTTCCATATGGACCAATGATTATGGCCAAACCACGACATTTGTTTCACACAATTTACATCGATTATTATGGTAAGAAACCCCGATCGATTGGAGGACATTGTTACGCATTAGTAATTGTGGATGCCGCCAGTCGATGGTTGGATGTGAGATTGACCGAGACATCTGACTGGAAAACAACAATCAAACAATTGCAAGGATTTATTCAGCGATGGGCATTTCCAAAAGTTATTATAAGTGACAATGCGCCAGCTTTCCGATCAATGGAATTCCAGGCTGCATGTCAGAGTTTTGGCGCCATCAATCGCTACACGGCTGTTTATCACCCACAGGGGAACTTAGCCGAAAGATTAAACCAAGCATTAAAAAACTGCATTTTGGCATATATTGAAGAGCATGTGCGCTGGGACGTTCACATTGGATATTTTGTGCTAGCAATCAACTCAGCCTATCAAGCTTCACTTCAGTATTCTCCTTATCAAATGGTGACGGGACAAGAGGCGCGTTATCCAGGTGATTTCGATTCGGACACCGACGATGGACAGCCGCTGCCGCCAGCACGAGCGCGAGAGACGCATGAATTGATGAGAGAATTGCGAAATAATGCCACTGCAAATTTACAAAAAGCTCAAATTAGACATAAACGTTGGTTCGATCGAAAAAGAAGACCACACGATTTCAAACCAGGCGATTTTGTGTCTATTAAAAATCGACAATTGTCATCAGCGGACCGACAGTTTGCTGCAGGACTTCGACAGAGGACGGAAGGCGTTTACGTAATCCATAAATTAACTGGACCCAATACTGTCATTCTTATGGACAAGGATGGTCGTCGAATGCTGCCGTATAACGTCGTGGAATTGCGCCATTGGTTCAATAATGATGATGATTTGGACCAAACGGACGCAACAATGATCGAAAAACATGTTGCTGCGTTTACATCGGAAATTGAAACCATCATCGCTTCATTTTCGATAAAATAACTTAATTTCTTTTCATTTTATAATTTTATTTCTTTCTTTGCTTTACCCAACCTTCTTTCCTTCCTGTGTTTATAATTTTCCCTGCTTTAAACCAAATATTTACGGAGGATAGACGCTGAAAATAGTAAGTAAAGATTAGTTTAGGAATTTGAAATTCATCAATTTAAAATGATGATACAAAATTTACTAAGTCCAAACTCATGCTTCTTCGAAGTGCGTGATTAAATCTCGTTCACGCGAGAGGTCCGTGTCATATTTTATGACGAGGCGACCCCGTAGCGAGACCGCGTGTATTAAAGACATGTGAGGGCACGACTTAGCCACATTTTAATTTGCGTCTGAATAGTCGCGCCTCAAAAAACTTAACAATCACTTAAATTGGGTAAATATTGTTAGAAATTGTGCGTCTATCACCCGTAAGTACTTTCTATCTCACAACAATTCATTTTTAATTGAATATTTTCGTTAAAATAACTTTTTCTTTCTGGAAAATTTCCATTTCTTTTAGTTTCACTTTACGATAATTTATTATGGCGTCCTACGATCCAAAAGTAACAATTACGATTCCAAAACCAACGCAAAAAGGTTATCCAAAATACCTGCCGATGCCACCAATTGAAGCGTCGGGCGAAGGACTGGTGCCACGCTTTCATCCGGACCACCCAAACGACCAAAGTTTTCCAAACTATGAACTGTGCCCAGTTTGTAGCGGAACGGGATTTGAAATATACCAACTGCGGGCGCCACGAGAATGCCGAGCGTGTCGGGGCGGCGGTGACTTGCGTCGTTGCAAATTTCGGAAATGGATGCGCCTTATGTTCGCTTATGTATTGGGCTACGAGTCGATAGATAAAACTTCGTTGGCTGGAGTGGATTTTCCGCCGCCGAGGATTCCATTCGGCAGTGCAAACGCCATCGCTCGTTTTCGTCATGCACACGCGTCATATTTGGCACGCATAAAGCAATTGGCGAAAGAGAAGGGAATCCGGCCGTTAACTTGGAAATATCCAGAGGGAGCCTACATAATTGCCGGCGAGCAACCTGCCGAGCTTCCGGACCAGTTTGTGACGCCTGAAGGAAAGACCTACGATGTGGAATCGGGTATAGAACTGTATTTGACGGCGCCTAATGTAATCGCGGATGCGAAAAGAGCGTATTCGGAGCCGGAGAGAGTTGCGGCCGATTTGCCGTTTCAACATTCAAATCTGCGTCCGCGACATACGTACGAGGAGCGGAGCACGCACCGTTTGAAGGAATACACGCAGAAAGTAACGAAAAGGATCGGAGCAGAGGCGAACCGGGACACTCACTTCGTGACGGGACGATCCGGACCAGCATTGGACGTCTCTTCAGTCATCATTGAGGAAAACGGAGCGGTTGGTGGAGCGCCTATTGCGTCGCCTATCATTGAATCGACTAAAGAGCTTTCGTTGGGCGATCAAGTGATTAAAAAGGTAAAGAAGAATGAAGAAAACAGAAGAGAGAGAGAAAAAATTAGTAATATCAACACGAGGTCGACCCCGATTATCAAAACGGAATCGAGTGTGACGGCGGCGGAGGCGAAGTCAACCAACGTTACTACGGTGACCACTGCTGCGCCAATCGTCATTCCTTACTTTTATGTCGTGAAGAACAAATCGTCTTCGATTGAGACGTCTGAATCAAGCCAAGCTGCTCGATCTGTCGATACCACTACTGTGACCCAATCGAATGTGACGCCCAAGATGATGACTTCAGTTGCTGCGACATCAGTGCCGATTACGTACTCCAAAATTGCAACTTCAAACACACAAATGGACACAATTGCTGATTTTAATACAAAACTAATTAAAGCTGATTTTTCCCCACAGGTTGACCGAGATATTAACCTTATGGCGCGCATGCGGATTTCTCGGAGTGCGAAAGGGACCCTATTTTTAACATTACGGCGGCCTATACCTTGACCCCCTGTTCGCAGTCTCATGGCTGATTTTGCGGATTTCACTTATTTGTATATTCCGCACGATCGCGCGCGTTTTATCAACCTTGGGAAAGCCGCTTTCTCAAATTTGCAAATTCCACATTGTGTGAACATGCTACAACGCTTCTGTGCGCGTCAATAAAAAAAAAAACCGATTAGAAATGAAATTCAGGGTTTTGTTAAAATAAAAATTATACAATATAATCAGTCTATAATGCTTCTATAATGCTGTTGGTTTAATCAGCACATTGTAATCGTGTGAAAACACGCGCGCTCGCAATAATACATTACCCAATGTACTTGCACTGGCATGGACCCATCAGTGCGCACTTTCCCGTGCGTGCTGCTTGCACTATTTACATCAATTGTTGCTCCACAGGTTGCGCGACCTGCCGGGCAGTTAAGACGTACTAGAATAACCTCAGGATTTGATAAAACCTGATTTTTGGATGACACTAAGTAAATGGCAGTGAATGTGAGATGTGAGATACACGATGAATTTAATAAAATTTATATTTCCTAATCATGGGATTGGTTTCACGTTTCATAATCCAACAATTAAGTAGAATATCATTATTGCAATTGATTAAAACAAATTTTTTTTACAAATTCTTTGGTTTTACATTTTAAATTTATTTTCCAATAGTTGGCACCATCGCAATTGCTGCGAGTTTAAAACACTGCATTCAGCAGAATTTACTGCACTTTCAAATCAAGGCCAGGCATACCTACTGCAAAGTAATGTATAAACCATAAAGAAGCCTTTGATTCGGAATTGCCTGTAGGTAATTCTGCGCTGGTCTCCAATGGAAATGTCCGCGCCGGTCTTCCGTGCACGGGAAGTCCACAGAAAGTCCGTGCATTCCGTGCGCTGGGAGTCCGTGCGTCGTACCGCGTGATCTTGCATTGTTTTTTGTGGGCTTTTCCTGATTAGGATTACTTCCTTTTTAACTCTTGAAGAATTAAGTTTGTTTTTTTTGCTCCAAAACGTCCCAAAACGCCTGAAAATCGCGCAACTCGAGGCAAAACATTACAGTGTGTATTCAAATCAAAACTAGCTACAAATACATGCTGAAATTAGCTAAATTTTCAAATTTTTTGGCTTTCAAGAAGTAATGGAAACATTTGACATAACGTGGATCAGTTGCATTCAAAAACTAAAATATTTTGTGTTTTACTTCAATTTTAAACTAAAAATGATGTTATTTCCTGTTTAAACCCCTGTTAAAGCTTGAAATACATTTTAACTAAAAGAAATAAGTTTGTTTTTTTCTTCGGCAGTGACGTGTACACACGAGCACGCCTGAGAACGCCAAAAAATGCTAAAAAACGCTCAAAAACGCCTGAAAATCGCGCAACTCGAGGCAAAACATTAATTTTTCATCTTTATTTCAACTTTTGTGACGTTTAAAATTGTGTTCTCATGTTTTTTGCCTCAAGTTGCATTGTCATCTGGCGTTTTGGAGTGTTTTTATGTGTTCGCAGGCGTTCGCAGGCGTTTTTTGGCGTTGTCACTCACTCAAGTGGCCATTTTTAGCATTTTCCGTAGTAAAAATGGCCGTTTTTCGTCAAAATGGCCATTTTTAGCCATTTTTCAGAGTAAAAATGTTTTTTTTTCACCGTTTTTATAGTAAAATGGCCATTTTTAGTCGTTTTTTTAATCAAAAATGGCCGTTTTTATCGTTGAAACGTTATTAAAATGTAACGTTTCAATGGCGTTTTGATCTCGCCTCATTTCCGGTTTTGAAAATTAATAAACGCCCCGGCGTTTATTCGAGGCAATACCCAACTTGGGCTTTTATTCGCGTCGCACCGCATCATCATCTCACCTTGCCTCCCGTCTTGAAAATTTATAAACGCCCCGGCGTTTATTCAAGGCAAACCATTGTTTATGTAAGTTTTTCCTGATTAGGGTTACTTCCTTTAGAAGAAACACGTTTATTTCTTCTCGCTTAATCTTGAGTCGTGATCTCGCCTCGTTTCTGGTCTTAAAAATTAATAAACACCCCGGCTTTTATTCAAGGCAATACGGTACGTTTATGAAACCCAACTTGGGCTTTCATTTTAAAAAAAGCGCGTGTTCTTACGTCGAACTAAGAGATACAGGTGAATTAGCAACGCCTAATTTGATTTAATAAATAAAGCAAACAACATCTCGCCTCACTTCTGGCGTTTGTTCGAGGCAAGCCATTGTTTTTGCATTTTTTTTCCTGATTAGGGTTACTTCCTTTTTAACTCTTGAAGAAATAAGTATGTTTTTTTTACTCGGCAGTGACGTGTACGCGCGAGTACGCCTGAGAACGCCAAAAAATACTCCAAAACGCCTGAAAATCGTGCAACTCGAGGCAAAACATTAATTGTTTATTTTTGTTTCAACTTTTGTAACGTTTACAATTGTGTTCTCATGTTTTTTGCCTCAAGTTGCATTGTCATTTTGCGTTTTGGGGCGTTTTTAGGCATTTTTAGGCATTTGCGGGCGTTCTTGGGCGTTTTTTGGCGTTGTCATTCAATCAAATGGCCATTTTTAGCCATTTTTAGCCATTTTTCATAGAAAAATGGTTATTTTTAGCCGTTTTTCATCCAAAATGGCCGTTTTTCATCCAAAAGGGCCGTTTTTCATCCAAAATGGAATAATTGTTGTGTCCGGATTTTATGTCATTTATTGTCTTAATTAAAGTTAACAAAGTGTCTTTAATTTTTGCTTTTCTTGAATTTCAGCTTTTTAGATATTTTTACATATTAAACTTTCATTTTTTGTGATTTATTAAAAGTTACAGTGTTTTCATGAATTTTAGTGTCTATGATATTGATATTATCTTTATTCATTGCTATTTAAAGTTTTATTACTTCTCTGTGTCTTATTTCTTTAATTCTTGCTCATTTTGTGTGATTTTGGATGATTTTTAGTGCATTCGTCGATTTACAGATCACTTGCGTAAGACGCGTGACGTCATATTTCTTAATCTAGTTCGGTTGTGTTCAAACTTCTAACCTTTTGTTTGGACCTTATTCTTGTGTTATGGATAGGTTTTAGAATTGATTTAGACTAATTTGGGGGTGATCTGTCGATTGGTTTGCTTTATTTTTGTCCCGGAACGGTCGTTTTGTCGTTTCGAGCGTTCGTTGTCGGTACGCACTTGTGCGCTGCTGACCGAGTTCATTCCGTTCGGCAAACGATTATTTTCAAGTGTTCTTTTAATAAATAGTGCTTTTGTTGTAGGAAATTACATTTCCTAATGTTATTTTATTCAATACAGTGTGTATTCTTGATTTTATTCTTGTGTTGAAATTCAAATGTCGTGTTTTGCCGCTCTAGCGGATTTGAAGTGGGCGCCATGTTGGATTTCCCCGCTAATTTCTTTATTTATCCATTTCATTTGTCTTTTTGAAAATGAATAAACGCCCCGGCGTTTATGCGAGGCAAGCCATAGTTTTTGTAGGTTCTTTCCTGATTAGGGTTACTTGTGACGTGCACGCGCGAGCTCGCCCGAGGACGCCAAAAAAAGCTCAAAAACGCCCCAAAACGCCTGAAAATCGCGCAACTCGAAGCAAAAAATTACAGTTTGAATTCAAATCAAAACTAACCACAAATACATGCTACAATTAGGTAAATTTTCAAATTTTTTATCAATAAATGATGACTTTCAAGAAGTATGACAACATTTGACAAAATTTAGACCAGTTGCATTTAAAAACTAAAATATTTTGTGTTTTACTTCAATTTTAAACCAAAAATGACGTCATTTTGTCGCGCTCAACTCTAACCGTCGCTAACTCGTGGGTTGATTACTTAATTCGACTAACTCACTACCGCTTTGTCTCAAGCGGTTTACCCAAAGAAATGATTACACAGATATAAAAGGTAAAATATAATATAGATTTATTCTGTGGGACAATATACAGATATATCTTATATATATATATGAAAGGTAGGTAAAAGGTAAATCGGAATGGGTGAAGGGAAATGGAAATGTAAAGGTATGATGAAAGCTGGCTGGAATCGGCGAGGTCGTCTGTTGTTTCGTTCGCGTCCAAGATGGCGTCGTCGTTGTGGCAACGTGGTGTCGTCTTGGGCCGGCGTGGCAATATGGCGTCCTCGGCTCGTCTCTGGCTGGTCCTTCGGGCTCACGCTGGTCGGGCGCGAGTGAATGCTTAGTTAAAAGGCTTACTTCGGGCTGTTGTCTAGGTTTTTGTGTGGTGTCCGGCGATCACACAGCGGCGGACTCTTCTGGCTCCCGGCGGTCACACAGCGGCGGGAACGCTCGTCGTGGTTTTACTGCAGTTTAGGCTTGTGCGACCGTTTGTCTGCACAACTCGCTAAACTGGAGTGGTTTTTACTATTTCTAGCTGGTGTGCTAAAATAGTGTGGTAATCTTATCTCGCAGGTTACTCTGCGGAGTTTGACACTGACCAAACGTACTCACGGTAAATTGTCCTTTGTCCTTGGTCAATCCCAGTATATTTACTTGGGCCTGATCTTGTAGGACGACGGGTTTACGTGTGTTTCTCGTTTGATGGTTGTGTTGGTTCTGCCCGCTCAGTGCAAGGCACATTCCTTTGCACAAAGCGGGGTTGACAGGTGACCAGAATCACCCAATGGTGGGGTGGACGAGCCATCCCCACTCCCTCAGGGCAGACGCCTGTCCATTGACTAGATGTCAATGCACTGAGGGAAGGGAGACGCGCTTGCGGCTCCCCTTACACCCGAAACGAGGTCACGAGAGAAACTCTTCGTTGACCCCGGTCCAGTCGGGTCACAACACTTCCCCCTCCGAGCTCAGACCGTGGGGCTGAGCGATCACTTCTTTCCTGAGGGACCCGACACTGAGTCCGTCACCTGGGCGTAACTCACTCCAGGGACAGGCGGTTGAGTGCCGGGTGGCGCGGGTAGATCGCCTACTAACGCCGAGGACCGATCTCGGGGGTCCTCATGCTCCGTAATGAAGCATAATGCATGGCCGTCAACTGGCTCATGCGGGGCACGCGTCCTCTCGTGTAACCAAACGCTCGGGATGTAGGCGGAGAAGCCGGTGTTCGTATGCCGGATGGCATTGGCTTCCGCTGGCGTCACTGGCGCACGGTGGGCTCTCAGCAACCTCTGGTGGAAGATGAGGTCTTTAGTCTTCCGGATCTGGTTGTGAAGCCAGATGAAGACCGATTTGCCTTTGTCCCGCTGCGCGAGGATAAACCTCCTGGTCGCCGTCGTCATCGAAAGATGGGGAAATTCTTCGATGATTCGCCCGTAATAATCTGGTGGAGGCGGTGCCGGCTGCGGCTTCTGGGTGGCCGCGGGAATCACGGCTTGTGTCGTTGTCGCCGCTTGGGCCGGTGGAGTCACGGGCGGGGTCGGCTTCGTTCGCTCGACGGACTTGACGGGTGGTGTTCGGCACAGCAAGCGCTTTGGTCTACCCGCCACTTCGAACAGGGCGGGTCCTTGCGGGGATATCTCCGCAGGCATCGGTGGCGGAATCGGAACTCCGCTCGTCGGCGAGATCATCATCTCCACATCCTCTGCCGATTCTTCCGTCTGGATGGTCATGGCGCGTAGTTGTTGGGTAGGCGCCGCCGTCCAGGTGGCGGAGGTGTAACGAAACGCCGTGCTTCGCAACTTGTACCCCTCAAATTCGGGGTTTACCACATCCCTGGTTAGCTCGTACCGAGTCAACACAGGGTCGGGCAGAATGGAGCTCCACTCTGCGAGGAGTGCACGGGGAACCTGTACACCCTCTCTGTCCACGACAGACCATGCGGCCATCGCCTGACGCCCTTCTCCGAAGAGTGCTGGGGTTAGCAGCTGCATCATGACCTTGGTCAATGATAGCTGTAGGCTGCGACGATTCACTGGATTCGATCGCTCTGAATCCGCAGTGAAGGCACGCGAGAGCTTACTCATCATCGCCGTTGCCCATTCGATGAAATATCGCTGGGCCTGATCCACACCTCGCAAGGCGGGCGCGGAGACTCTTGGGTCTTCCATCACGAAGCGAAACGCTGAGAGCTCGGAGATAGTCGGGTTGGCGGCTTCTCTCGCGAGTCGCGCTTCTTCGTCTCGCCTCTCGAAGAACAGGGCCGAGGAACCGGGTCGGGGTCGGCTCGGCCTGTAAATGTCGGTCAAATTGGCTCGACATTCCTGCATAATGCTCTGTCCAACGGGGAGAGGGACTGAGCGGTCGGTGTGTAAATTCGGCGGATCGCTCGAATTCAACAACGACGGCGGTCGCAGGTTACGGATCGAGGCAGGTACGATATTTTTTGTTGTTTTTTGTGTCTGTACCTCCTCATTATTGTTTTCTTTTTTATCCGTGTTTTTTGTGTTTGTTTCAGGAGTTTCTCCTGTTTCCCCCCCGACCAAAATTGGATCCGGAACGGATTCAACTATCTCGTTTACCGGAGGTGAAGGGGCGTCGAAATACTCCTCGTTGTCACTTGGCGGTGCTTGTTCCGACTCGCCAGCGAACATATCGACGATTTGGCCGTCAGTTTTAGACTTGACTTGGCCCTTGGCCCACATTTCTTGCGGGAATTCCGGAATGTACGGAGTTAACTCTCGTACCTGGATCGACTTTTGCTCGGTGTTGTCCTCGAGCTTGCGTAATTTATACGCGTTACCGCCATGCTTGCCGATGATCACATATGGACCATCTCTCTTGTCGGCCAAGCTGGCGGTGATTCCTCTCGCTGCATTTGAGAGGGTGTGTGCATCTTTCCACACCAAATCATTGATCTCGAAATTCACGAATTTTCCACCGCTTTTATCTTGTAAAATGCGGTCGCGCATGTTAAAAATGTGCGCCATCATATGCTTGTATGTGTTCGAAATTGTTTGCTCCAATTTATACACATACTCATGTGGTTTCTCTGGGTCCACCACATTTACCGACTCTGCCACTCGTGGGTCCCAAGGCACTCGTAGCTCTCGGGCGAAGTTGAGGTAGGCCGGAGAAAAATCTCTCGTCCTCGAGACTGTTGTTCGTATGCTGAACGCGATCTCCCTCAAGTATTCATCCCACCTATTGTGGATGTCAGTGAATATGCTTAGTGCATATTTAATGTCCCTGTTGAGTCGCTCAACGGGATTTGTTCTGGGATTGTAGGTCGAAGTATGTGACGCCACAATCCCGAATTTCTCACAAAACTTACCCCAAATTTTCGAGATAAATTGGGGTCCGTTATCGGATATTATTTTACGTGGAAATCCGTAACGTAACGCCACGTCGTAGATACATTCAACGATTTTCTCTGCTGAAGGTCTAGCGACGGCGTACAACTCGGGCCAACGAGTCGCCACGTCCATTATTACGATAATGTACGCATTTTTATTTCCCGTAACGGGTTTTGGGCCCATCACATCGACACTTAAACAATCAAAAGGCGCGTAAGGCCCTAAGAAGATAGTTTCGAATGGTGATTTTCTCCTCGGCTTACACGCTTGACATCGCTGACATTGGTGGACAAAAAGAGCGATATCTTTTTTCATCCCTGTCCAGTGAAAAAGCTGTGTAGCACGATAGAGTGTTCTGCTTACTCCCGCATGGCTCGCAAGCGGGTGCCCGTGTAACAACCACAGCACGCGACCGATTAAGGAAGCAGGTATTACTACCTTTACTGCGGTGTCCGATTCACTCAAGTCATCTTGGTGATTTGGGTGATGTTTCACTAAAAGGCCGTCATCCAATAGGTAATCTATGGATTCGTGTGCATAACGACGCTTCTGCCTTCTGGTTAGATTGGGCGGATATTTTCCTGTCAGTACGAATCTAGCTCTGTCCTGACATTTCTTGTCTAATTTTTGTTGCACAATTATTTCCTCCCTTGTCGGGGGACTGCTTTGCATCTGCTCGCCGACATGAGCGTGGAAGGCGCTTAGAAGCGGGTCATTTATTCTCCGCTCTAGCTTAAATTCCTTCCTTGCATTTGGGTAATTGTCAGCAGCTGGTTGGTATAACCGCGTCCAAAATCCACAGAATTTTACATCTGCCGGAGACGCGGTGGGAATTTCATTCATCTTCCTTAAATCCCAACGGTGACAACTCGTAGGGCAATAAATGATGCGGGAGTCATCCTCGCCATCATCGTCAGCGTCGATTGGATCTGACACTGGTGCCCGTGACAGAGCGTCAGCCACGACGTTATATTTGCCGGGCTTGTATTGAATGGTCAAGTCGCATGCCATCAGTTCTAACTGCCATCTGGCTAGTCGACCGGCTGGCTCTTTTAATTTCATCAGCCATTGTAACGCTTGATGATCTGTGTGGACCACAAATTTGGTATATTCGAGATAATCTCTGAATTTCCTTATGGCCCACACAACGGCCAAACACTCCAACTCGGTGGCATTGTAATTCTTTTCAGCGCCTTGGAGTTTGCGACTTATAAACATGCACGGCAGGTCTTGTTCGACTCCGTCGCGCACGTGTGTTTGGAGCAACGCCGCTCCTAACCCAACTCTGCTGGCGTCCGTGTGTAATATGAACGGCCGGTTTAAGTCGGGTAGAGGCATTACGCCGACTTCCGTCAGCATCCTCTTTATTGCATTAAATGCGATGTTGCACTCATTTGACCATACAAATTCGTTTTCATTCTTCAGGAGGTCGGTAACTGGGGCTGCCACTTCAGCTAGACCCGGTAGCAACCTGCCGAAGAAGTTTATCATTCCCATAAACCGTTGGACACCTTTAACGTCCTCGGGTGGTGGGAAACGATTAATCGCATCGATTTTTTCGGGGCCAATAGCTAAACCATTGACTCCAATGCGATAACCCAGGAAGGCAAGCTCCTTTCGACAGAACTTGCTCTTGCCCGGATGCACGTGTAACCCAGCTTTTGCCAGCCGGGTGAGCACTTGGTCGATGTGCTCAATGTGCTCTTCGAATGTTTTAGAGGCAATAACTATGTCATCTAGGTATGCCCACACAAACTGATGCAGGATATCACCCAATACGCTTTCGATTAGTCTCTGAAAGGTACTGGGAGCATTCACTAAACCAAATGGCATGACGTTGAACATCAACCGTCCAATTGGCGAGTAAAATGCTGTTTTTAACTTATCCTCTGGCCTCATCTCAACTTGCCAGTATCCCTTCGACAGATCCATCGTCGTAACCCAAGAAAAGGGGCTAAGCTCTCTCAAAATGGATTCGATAGACGGCATCTGTATGGGATCTATTTCTGTCACCGCGTTTAATGGGCGGTAATCAATGCATAGGCGTGGGTCCGAGCCCGGGCGCATCACGAGCACAACTCGCGTCGCGTATTCTCCCTGGGCCTCGGAGACAATGCCACTGTCTAGCATTTCTTGGCACATTTTTTGCACTATTTCACGTTTTTGCGGGTTCATTCCCTTATACGCAACTCGTATAGGTTTATTATCCGTCAATTTAATTTCGTGAATAGCCCTATTCGTTCGGCCCGGTTTTTTCGACAGGATCCCCTCATATTTAAGTAGGACCCTTCGTAGGGCTGCCGCTTCGTTTAATTCTAAAGCGGCGTCGGCGACAAGCGTTTCCACTACATTGTCCCGTTGCAATTCTGTTACGAATGCTTTAAAATCGTAATCTTGAACGAATTTCTTTAGGCCTTTCTCCCACTGTGTCTTGTCGGCCGCTTCTTTTACAAGAGCTGGTGGCACGACAATTGCGGGTCTTTCCTTATCATTTCTGATATAATTCCAAGATTTCGTTATTGGATTGGGTTGTATTTCCATTGACGCCATGAGGTCTAAGCCCAACAGAAAAATTCTGTCGCATGTGGGCAGGACCAGGAAAGGGTGCTGTTCTACTCCTCCGAGCCACTCCATGGTCAATAATATAACTCCTTTTGGACGCGCCATTCCGTTGGCGGTTTTTAGACGTATATTTTTATTAACGCCTTTTATCTTATCGGTGAGACCCAATGATGCTACTATGTCTTCGGAAACGAACGAGCGATCTGCTCCCGAGTCTAGTAGTCCCATAATTTTTTCACGTTCTATTGTCATGGGCAACATACATAGGCGGTTGGTGTATTCGACCGCCACGTTGCACATGAAAACACGAAATTCTTCTGTGTCTTCGACTACTTGAGGTAATTCTTCAAGCAGTAGGTTCGGTTCTTCCGCCTCAGCCTCAGCGTTTGCGGTAATTACCTGCAAAGCGTTGTTGGCCCTGTCTTGAATTTGGGCGTTAGCTATGTCACTACCCATTTCTTTGACTGGTGGCGGCTTATCGAACCCTTTGTTAAACCCCTTTTTCTTCATGAATGGCGCAGACGGTCGAGAAGTTATTTCTTCGCCGCCTGCGCTGACTCGTTTTTTGACTCGTTTTTTGCCATGGCGAGTTTAATCTCTGCCATCTGCTTCATTATTGCGTCAAATTTAGCGTCTTCTTTCGCTGTTCTTGGGCACTCATTGGAATAGTGACCCGGTTGGTTACACTTGAAACAACGAATATTTGATTTGTCTCTTGGGGCTTCAGTCGATTTTTTCTTTTCAGGGTCTGCCTTCGACGGTGGCGTGTAATTCTTTCGAAAATACTTCGGAATTCGGCCGGCATTTGGTTTTAACCTGGCGCGAAATTCTTCTACCGCTCTATCTCGATGGATGAGATGTACTAGCGGTCCTTCCTCATCGCAACCCGTTGATAAGGTATCGCGATAGCTTCGTATTTCTTCGTCCGTCGAATAATCGTCTTTTTCTTCTTTTTCGTCTGATTTTCCGGCATCTTGTCCGGCTTCCTCCCCCTCCTTGACCTCCTCCAGTGTCGCTTGCATGGCTGACGCTGTCGGTGCCTTTTTAGGGGCGGCCAAAGGGTTGGAAGGCAGCGTGGATGTCAGTTTATTTTTTATTTGTAAACCAACGCTAGCTTCTGCCAGCTCCATTATACCGCTAAGATATTCAGTAGGGCGCATAATCTTATCTGTCGCCCCATATCTTTCCGCACTCAACTTGAGACGTTTTGCGGTTGCTGCTTTCTCCGCTTCTGGTAAAGCGGAATAATATCTTTTCTCGATATCTATCGTGTTCTCAAACAGGAAGGCGCTCATCTCCTCGTAGCTGCCTCCTGTCGGTGCCCTTTCTTCAAGTAGCACCCGTTGCGAGTATTCCGACAAACCGCCGAGAAAGAAAAGGTTGAATCCCGTGGCATGAAATTCCATCGGGGCCTTTTCGAACAACAATCTGGCGCGAATGTCGTAATCCATTATGGTTTCACCAGGCATCTGGCGAAGACCTCGCATCTTTCGGCTCACCTCTTCGGGTGTCTCGCCGTAGCGTAGGTCGAATCTCATTAAAAAGTCGTCCCAATTGACGCCTTTCAATCCTTGGTACCACTCACGTGCCGAGCCTGTCATTAGCTCGACAATACCGTGGGTGAGCATGTCTCCTACGGTGGCTTTAGTGGCAGTCTTAATTCGAATTACTTCGTCAAGGAAGCGATCTCCCGCTTTCCATGACCCGTCGAAACGGTTCTGAATATAAAATTGCCACCTAATATTCCCGGTAACACTCATGGTGTCACGTCGGGAGACAGCGTATTTTTTCTTTACGCGGTCACCAGTGCTACGATTACGATCGTTTCGTTTGCTCAGATCAATTCCCTCGGCTTTTAACGAGCCGAGTAGGGCTCTTCCAAGCTCTCCCATCGTATACTGCCGACCCGTCGAATCGGTAAACGCGCTTTGTCGGGGAAGGTCCTGAAACTCCTCCCGTCGGTGGTCGCTATTTTCCGATCGACGTCGTTTCTCTCTATCGCGCGGAGAGTTGGATCTCTTCCGGCGATTACTTGATTTTTCCTTTCGTCTGTCGTCGTTGGATGAGGGGTCGGAGCTGGGGTCGGGAGACGGTGAGCGGCGTGGCGGGTTGCGCCGTGAAGAGTTTGACTCTTTCCGGCCCCTACGACGGTCGTCACGTTCCCTTTCTCTGCGTTCATCGCGTTCTCTTTCCCTTCGTCTTTCTCCGGAACCTCTCTCCGAATCGTGATGACTGGGTGCATTTGACTCCAGTCCATCTGACGACGAATCACTATTTCCGTAGTGAAAATATTTCGGTCTTTCATCGCGTTTGCCTTCTTCTCGCGAAGAGGTGCGATCATGCGATTGTCTCCTTGACGACTCGTCGTCTTTAAGGATGGGCACTGGTTGTTGCCACTCAGTCCCTTGTGGATTATCATGCTGTTGGCTTGTGAGAGCTTGCTCTTCATTTCGCCTAGCATTATTAGCGTTGATTAATCGCGTTATCGCATTATTTGTGTCTGAATCGAGAGCTTGCATGCGGGGCCGAGTTTGTTGTTCTCTGGCCGACGCATCTCTCTTGCGCGGAGTAGCTGGTGTTGCTCTCTCCGGCTGGGGTTTGGGTTTGGCCTTCGGCGTGCGCTTTGGGTCTCCCTCTAGGCTCTCGTCGGACAGCTCGGATGAACTGACCTCTGGTTTGCGGACGGATTTCGGGTCATCTCGTCGCAATCTGGCCATAAATGCTCGCTCTGCTTCTTGTTGCGAGTGGAAAGCATATCGATGTGCTCTCAGGGCTCGGTCAACTATCTCTACCTCCTCGGGAGTAGTCGGATTGGGCTGGGTTCTGCCGTACTCGAGAGCTTGCGCTTCTCTTTCCGCCAGCTTCCTCCGTCTCTCGCGAATGGCTTGTCGAGCCTCATTCTCTGCATCCGCTTCAAATTGAGCGGAATCAACCAATTGTTGAGCGTGTGCCCCTTCAACAATGGTGATTTGTGGGGATACACTGTGCGCTTTTAAAGCTGCACGTACGATCTGTAACGTTTCGTACACGGTAATTTTCCCCGTCGGAAGGGTGTATCTCACTCCCTCCGCTTGTGCCAACTGCATCGCATCAATCAAGGTGCCCGAGACGCTGTAAGGCTGGCTTGAAACACGCTTGACAGAGGATGAGTTGGACTTGTGTCCTTCGGACCTGACCGAAGCTGGGCGGCTTTGCGTAATTGGCGTGTTTAGTGCCGAATTAGCGGTCGTATTTGAGGCCGTCTTTTGTATCGGAGACGCTGCTTTCGGACTGCCCACCTCGGTGTCGTGCGTTAGACGAGGCGATTGGTTACGGGATAAAACCTCGTTTCCGCTCGTCTCGCCGTCACGGTTAGAACGCGGCAGTTTGGAGTGAGATTGCTCTTCACCCCGCTCTGTCTCGTCCAATCGCTGCCTCGTCTCGGTGCGAGACGGGTGCGATGCCTCGGATGCGCTTCTACGATCGGGTTTAGGCTTACGCCGTTTTTGCCTCGCTTCGTGCGCTGAGGCTTTGGGTAAGGGACCTCCAGATCGCAAGTGATAGTCGGCGCCTTTACGACTGCCGGCTCTCTTGTTTGCGTCGGAGTCGGAATCTGTTACTCGGGTATTATCTGCCATTTCTTGCTTTGGGTATGATGTAATCACAGGTTAGAATCAGTTATTCGACTTGATCCCGGACAGGCCCCCACGTGTCGCGCTCAACTCTAACCGTCGCTAACTCGTGGGTTGATTACTTAATTCGACTAACTCACTACCGCTTTGTCTCAAGCGGTTTACCCAAAGAAATGATTACACAGATATAAAAGGTAAAATATAATATAGATTTATTCTGTGGGACAATATACAGATATATCTTATATATATATATGAAAGGTAGGTAAAAGGTAAATCGGAATGGGTGAAGGGAAATGGAAATGTAAAGGTATGATGAAAGCTGGCTGGAATCGGCGAGGTCGTCTGTTGTTTCGTTCGCGTCCAAGATGGCGTCGTCGTTGTGGCAACGTGGTGTCGTCTTGGGCCGGCGTGGCAATATGGCGTCCTCGGCTCGTCTCTGGCTGGTCCTTCGGGCTCACGCTGGTCGGGCGCGAGTGAATGCTTAGTTAAAAGGCTTACTTCGGGCTGTTGTCTAGGTTTTTGTGTGGTGTCCGGCGATCACACAGCGGCGGACTCTTCTGGCTCCCGGCGGTCACACAGCGGCGGGAACGCTCGTCGTGGTTTTACTGCAGTTTAGGCTTGTGCGACCGTTTGTCTGCACAACTCGCTAAACTGGAGTGGTTTTTACTATTTCTAGCTGGTGTGCTAAAATAGTGTGGTAATCTTATCTCGCAGGTTACTCTGCGGAGTTTGACACTGACCAAACGTACTCACGGTAAATTGTCCTTTGTCCTTGGTCAATCCCAGTATATTTACTTGGGCCTGATCTTGTAGGACGACGGGTTTACGTGTGTTTCTCGTTTGATGGTTGTGTTGGTTCTGCCCGCTCAGTGCAAGGCACATTCCTTTGCACAAAGCGGGGTTGACAGGTGACCAGAATCACCCAATGGTGGGGTGGACGAGCCATCCCCACTCCCTCAGGGCAGACGCCTGTCCATTGACTAGATGTCAATGCACTGAGGGAAGGGAGACGCGCTTGCGGCTCCCCTTACACCCGAAACGAGGTCACGAGAGAAACTCTTCGTTGACCCCGGTCCAGTCGGGTCACAACAATTTTTTGTTTAAACCGGCGTTTATTTGAGGCAAACACGCCGCTGAGAACGCCAAAAAATGCTCAAAAACACTCCAAAAGGCCTGAAAATCGCGCAACTTGAGGCAAAAAATTAATTTTTCATCTTTGTTTCAACTTTTGTGACGTTTAAAATTGTGTTTTCAAGTTTTATGCCTCAAGTTGCATTGTCATCTGGCGTTTTGGGGCGTTTTGGGGCGTTCGCAGGCGTTTGCACGCGTTTTTTGGCGTTGTCACTCACTCAAGTGGCCATTTTTAGCCAATTTTCGAATAAAAATGGCCTTTTTTTATTAAAATGGCCATTTTCAGCCATTTGTCATAGTAAAAATGGCCATTTTCAGCCATTTTTTATAGTAAAAGTGGCCATTTTTCATCCAAAATGGCCGTTTTTCATCCAAAATGACCATTTTTATCATTGACACGCTATAAAAATGTAACGTTTCAATGGCGTTTTGACGAAACCGGTAAGTTTTGAAATTTCCCGTGTCCCGTTATTGTGACTCCTCGTCCGGTTTCTCAGAACCGAAACCCTAATACAGGTGAATTAGTGACGCCTAATTTGTTTTAACAAATAAAGCAAACAACATCTCGCCTCACTTCCAGTCTTGAAAATTAGTAAACGCCCCGGCGTTTATTCGAGGCAAGCCGTTGTTTTTACAGTAATTTCCTGGTTAGGGTTATTTTTTTTTTAACTCTTGAAGAAATAAGTTTGTTTTTTTCTCGCCTGCACGCGCGAGCTCGCATGAGAATGCTAAAAAATAAGCAAAAACGTTCTAAAACGCCCCAAAACGCTTCAAAATGCTCCAAAAAGCCTGAAAATCGTGCCACTCAAAGCAAAAAATTATGTTTGCATGTTTTTTGCCTCAAGTTGCACGGTTATCTGGCGTTTTGGTGCGTTCTTGGGGCGTTTTGGTGCGTTCTTGGGGCGTTTTCGGGCGTTTTCGGGCGTTTTTTTGGCGTTGTCACTCACTCCCGCACTTTGCTGTCTTGTTTATTACAATTTGGTTTAGCTGTTGTATTTATTTTTATTTGTTTTATGGTTATTTAATGTGTTTTTGTAGCATTCAAAATGTTTTGTTGCCTAATTTCTCGTTTTGGCGCCAACTGTTTGTTTGACAACGCCGTGTCAGAATTTAGGGATGATTCTGCTTTGGTTTCTAATTAAAAAAAAAATGTTGTTTTAATTTCAATTGTAACTGCTTATTATAACGTTATTATTAGTATTTTGTAAAGGTTCATTCTTTTTCCATGTTAATAAAAAATGAAGTAACTTTCGGTGAAAAAAAAAACAGTTAAATGCGGATCAAAATTAAACACACACGAGAAGTTTAATAAACGTCCCGGCGTTTATTCGAGGCAATACGGTACATTTGTGAAACCCAACTTGGAACCCGAAAATAACGTGGGGCCGTCTGAACACCTGGATTTGAATTTTCGTCTACGCGCGCGCCGACGCATGGGGAATGCGGGGTGGGGTTCCTTCCCAGTGTTCCGAACGAGTCAATTTCACCCCGAAAATATCCCGAAATTGCTGATACATGCATTTCGAGCCAGAAATATTGATCTTCATGTAAATTTTGATTGTTTAGCTTTTTTTTGAAATTTTACAAATTTTTCTCATCTCCTGCCTTCCTCGCTCATTTAACACCAAAATGGCCTGCATTGAGGATTTTTCCCATAATCCTTTTCACACGTATGGAGCGCAAACAGTCGCAATAAATGAAATCAGCGGAATTCGGCCTTGAGTTTGCGACGCCATCTTGAATACGAGTAACAGCACAGTATGGTGTCAATTATTCGAACTGATCGTAAGGCATGGGACAAAAATTGATTAAAAACGAACAAACATGATTAAAAATCAACAAAAATCGACTGAAATCGGACAATAATCAATTCAGAATGACAAATAACGATTAAAATTGGCAAAAATTGTCACAAATAGAGAAAAACCGATTAAAAATCAGCAAGAAACCAATAGAAATTGATAAAATCAAATAAAAATTAACAAATATCCATTTTGTTTGCTTTTAAACAAATTAAGAACTTTGAAAACACACGACAATTTTAAACAGTAAACACCGGGGTCAAATAAGCGCCGCTACTCGTTTAAACACCGGGGAGGTGTTAGTGAAGTGCCTCGAGTGGAGAAATTAATAAACGCTCGAGGCACCACGGTAGGCTTATTAAACACAAAATATGAAACGCTCGATCTTCAACAGGCGCACACGCCCGAGAACACCTCGGCATGCCTCAGCACTCTCCAAGAAACGAGAAAAACCAAGGCAAAAAAAAAAAATACACCAAAATTAGGACTAAAATCAAACACACATGGGGCCCGGAAGATTGATAACATCCCGGCATATATTCAAGGCAGTACGCCATGTTTTTTCCACCATTTTGTAAGTTTATTTCAATATTCATAAAGTTTATTGCTTTTTGTATCATTAGTAGTATTCCCTTGTGTGATGTGGTTTTATAAATATCACACACAACTGCTTCTGCTGTTTTCTTCACGTTTATGCTTCGTGTATGCACGTGAAGCCCTCGCACATCTTTTGAGCACCTGTACACATTTGGACACGCTCAAGGTGCTACATCGCGCGCTCAAACGCACTAGATCGCGCGCGCAAACGCGCTACATCACGCATATTAGGGATAAGAACGGACCGGGATAGGGACTGGACTGGTAATGTTTGCCCTATGCGGATACGGGACGGGACGGGATTACAGTTGCTAAATTCGTACTGCGAGGCGGAGACAATTTTCTAATTCCAGTTGTTATTTATCACTATTAAGCCTAATATTGAGCCTGATAATGCTAAAATAAAGTAAATAAACAACAACAACAAACTCATTATTAAAAGTAAATTACACTGTATGACCAAAATATTGTTGTTTCTTTACTTTATTTTAGCATTATTAAGCCTAATATTAGGCTTAATACTGATTTATTTCAATTATGCAATCATACGCGCGTATTACGCTAACGTAATGGACCCGGGACGGGTCGGGACCCGAAAATTGGTCCCGTTCTCATCCCTAACGCATATATATCGCAGACATATCGCGCCCACGACAAAGCACAAACCCATGGCAGTCACCAAAGAATATTTACGCCGCTTCCACGCACGGTTTATTTTCTCACAGGCCTCTACACATTTAACTTGCGCGCGCACTTGCTACGTGCTTGTGTGGTCACAATAAATACCTAATTTTCATTAAAATAACGAATGAACGAAATCACTTCAACCACACTTGCTACGGTCGACGCATCGACGGCGATTCGCATGCGTTACCCCAAATACCGATCAAAAATCGCAGAAAACACTAATCCCGACCCAAAAACCGCCAAAATTACCCTCAACACACCCCAACAACCTTCCACCACTTAAATTACACCGGAAAAAAAACAATTTCAAACCGAAAAATCAACAAAAAAGGCCAAAAAAATATTGCAAACAAAGAGAAAAGATCAATTATCGAGGCAAATCCCCACCACAAAACAACGCATCGCCGGTAAACACTTAAGCGTACAGTGCACAACACTACTGTTTATTTTCAATGATCCAATAAATAAAATTTGAAACAAAGTTGAGTGGAATTGTACGTTTCTTGTATATTAAAGTTTTTATTTTGTTTGTTTACACTTAATTTTTTTTTTCCATCATAGAATGGCGACTCGATACTTTTGTAGCTCGAATTCACTTCGTAAACGTAATCGGTGTTCATCACGCGTCAATGCGCTCGTGCAATAGTATAGGCGCGCATACGATTTGATGCGCGCAAAACTTGCAAAACTTGCACGGAATTTGGGCAATTTTTGACAATTTTCAGCAGATTTTTGCCTGTATTTGACAAATTTCAGAAGATTTTTGCCTATATTTGACAAATTTCAGAAGATTTCCTCAATCCTCAAACATTTGCTGAAATTTCTCATAAAATTTCTAAAATTAATTGAAATTTGTCTGAAATTTGTCTGCAATTTGTCAAATATTGTCAAAAATCCGTGGAAATTTGTCAAATACTGGCAAAAATCCATGTAAATTTGTCAAAAATTGCCATAATTCGGTGCAAATTGTGTTAGACATTGGAAAAATTTATTTTAACGCTTCCAACGCGCCAGTAAATCGCGCGTGCACACGCGTGGATTTTTCGTCATAGTTGGATGCGCGCAAACCTCACGTAACTTGCGCCAAAATTTGGCAATTTTTGACAAATTTCAGCAGATTTTTGCCAGTATTTGACAAATTTCCACTGATTTTTGACAATATTTGACCCAACAACTGCGCCACGTTCCAGGCGCCGGTTTAGGCATTTTAGACCCGTTTTAGACCGTTTTAGATGGCGAAAACGTTCTCTCCATCATTTTCTACCCCTGGGTGAGGTTTTCAGCGTTCATGATTGATGAAAAAGCTGTTTTCTAACTAGCTGTCCCATTGCTAGTTTTGGCGTCAGGTTTTAGCAACCTTCCGATCCGACTCTGTCGTCTGCACGACCTCCAAGACCGTTTTAGGGTTAATTTGAGTCAAATAATTCATTCTGGGGGTTGTTTTGGGTTTTTTACAAGTGTGTTTTTGTAGTTTTTATTGGTTTCAAACATTGTCAATTCTTTATACAAGTGTAACTTTCATTTCTCTGTATTTTGAGAACTTTGCATTGCAGCAAAGTTCATTTCTTGCCCCTTAATTATTGTGTAATTGTTGGTTTTCAAGCCCGTTTTTTAACAATAACTTTATTTGAAGTGCCTATTGTTTCAGGCACGTGCTTCCACGTGCCTTTTATTGTTGAGCAATTTCTTGGGCAGTTGCGCTCCTGTTGCTAGCATTGCCGCGCGTTCTCCGCGCGTGTACTCGCGCGTTTCGCATCACACACATTCAGGTTCGATGGCCTATCGCGGCGGCACATTGTGTGGCATAGCGCGGCACGTTGCAATTACGTGACGTGGCACGTTGCTGTTACGTGACGCGATAGCCAGTATTTAAGCAGGGGATTCCATCATCGTTTACACAAATGCGCATTGCAACGTGGAGGCGCATTCGAGTCCTTTTCCCAAGCGAAATCGTATTCGATTCGCTTTCGAATCGAATACGAATTTTGCCCTTCTTCAACGCGAAATCGTATTCGACTCGCTTTCGAGTCGAATGCGAATTTTGCCCTTCTTCAACGCGAAATCGTATTCGACTCGTTTTCGAGTCGAATGCGAATTTTGCCCTTCTTCAACGCGAAATCGTATTCGACTCGTTTTCGAGTCGAATGCGAATTTTGCCCTTCTTCAACGCGAAATCGTATTCGACTCGTTTTCGAGTCGAATGCGAATTTTGCCCTTCTTCAACGCGAAATCGTATTCGACTCGTTTTCGAGTCGAATGCGAGTTTTGCCTTTTCTCAACGCGAAATCGTATTCGATTCGCTTTCGAATCGTATACGAGATGGTCGATGATTTTTGTTTCCCGGACTTTGATTCGTATTCGAGTTGTTACGAGTTCGTATTTTGATCGTATTCGTATTCGAATCGAATTCGATTCGTATTCGAATCGAATACGAATCGAATTCGAGTCGTATTCGAGATGGTCGATGATTTCCACTCGCTCGTATACGCGTTGTATACGAGCTCGTATTTTGATCGTAATCGTAAACGAATCGTTTACAAGTCGTATACAAGTTGTATACGACGTGTATACACCTCGTATACGAACGAAGTTTGGAAAATCCACCGGATACTTACTACGACATGAAAACACATAGTAGTCACATACGTCTTATTTGGAAATTGTGTTTTCACAAACTTCGTTCGTATACGAGGTGTATACACGTCGTATACAACTCGTATACGACTTGTAAACGATTCGTTTACGATTACGATCAAAATACGAGCTCGTATACAACGCGTATACGAGCGAGTGGAAATCATCGACCATCTCGAATACGACTCGAATTCGATTCGTATTCGATTCGAATACGATTCGAATTCGATTCGTAACAACTCGAATACGAATCAAAGCCCGGGAAACAAAAATCGACCATCTCGTATACGATTCGAAAACGAGTCGAATACGATTTCGCGTTGAAGAAGGGCAAAATTCGTATTCGACTCGTTTTCGAGTCGTATTCGAATCGAATACGAATCGAATTCGAGTCGTATTCGAGATGGTCGATGATTTCCACTCGCTCGTATACGCGTTGTATACGAGCTCGTATTTTGATCGTAATCGTAAACGAATCGTTTACAAGTCGTATACGAGTTGTATACGACGTGTATACACCTCGTATACGAACGAAGTTTGTGAAAACACAATTTCCAAATAAGACGTATGTGACTACTATGTGTTTTCATGTCGTAGTAAGTATCCGGTGGATTTTCCAAACTTCGTTCGTATACGAGGTGTATACACGTCGTATACAACTTGTATACGACTTGTAAACGATTCGTTTACGATTACGATCAAAATACGAGCTCGTATACAACGCGTATACGAGCGAGTGGAAATCATCGACCATCTCGAATGCGACTCGAATACGATTCGAATACATCTCGAATACATCTCGAATACGAGTCGTACGAGTCAAAGTCCGGGAACGGGTCATCGACTATCTCGTATTCGACTCGAAAACGAGTCGAATACGATTTCGCGTTGAAGAAGGGCAAAACTCGTATTCGACTCGAAAACGAGTCGAATACGATTTCGCGTTGAAGAAGGGCAAAATTCGCATTCGACTCGAAAACGAGTCGAATACGATTTCGCGTTGAAGAAGGGCAAAACTCGTATTTGACTCGAAAACGAGTCGAATACGATTTCGCGTTGAAGAAGGGCAAAACTCGTATTCGACTCGAAAACGAGTCGAATACGATTTCGCGTTGAAGAAGGGCAAAATTCGCATTCGACTCGAAAACGAGTCGAATACGATTTCGCGTTGAAGAAGGGCAAAACTCGCATTCGACTCGAAAACGAGTCGAATACGATTTCGCGTTGAAGAAGGGCAAAACTCGTATTCGACTCGAAAACGAGTCGAATACGATTTCGCGTTGAAGAAGGGCAAAACTCGTATTCGACTCGAAAACGAGTCGAATACGATTTCGCGTTGAAGAAGGGCAAAATTTGCATTCGACTCGAAAACGAGTCGAATACGATTTCGCGTTGAAGAAGGGCAAAATTTGCATTCGACTCGAAAACGAGTCGAATACGAGATCATTTTTTGATCTGGGTCGTGAATGCGTCCGTATGTCACGCGAACGCGTGTTGGAGTCGATTCCGAGTTCGTATTCCATCTTGAACGCGCATTGGAGACGTAAACCAGTTTATTTTACCCACTCTCGCTCGATCCCGCTTCATCGCTCCTTGTCGCTCCTGTGAAAAAAAATACATGAGAATGTGCAGAAATGAACCTTCCAATACTCACATGAAAATTGACAACCTTGACACAAAACAGTCTATTGACACTCCCAACACCACCCCGGATGTTTTCCGGAAGAGTTTGGTCCACCCGGAATCCCCAGAATAGTCGCCCCCGAAATGCGGATTTCGCGGAAGCCAATCCGCGAAAAGGATATGTTTTTAGCGGCGCGCCGACGCGTGCGACACACGCTTCTGGAGTGCTTAACCTTATGGCGCGCATGCGGATTTCTCGGAGTGCGAAAGGGACCCTATTTTTAACATTACGGCGGCCTATACCTTGACCCCCTGTTCGCAGTCTCATGGCTGATTTTGCGGATTTCACTTATTTGTATATTCCGCACGATCGCGCGCGTTTTATCAACCTTGGGAAAGCCGCTTTCTCAAATTTGCAAATTCCACATTGTGTGAACATGCTACAACGCTTCTGTGCGCGTCAATAAAAAAAAAAACCGATTAGAAATGAAATTCAGGGTTTTGTTAAAATAAAAATTATACAATATAATCAGTCTATAATGCTTCTATAATGCTGTTGGTTTAATCAGCACATTGTAATCGTGTGAAAACACGCGCGCTCGCAATAATACATTACCCAATGTACTTGCACTGGCATGGACCCATCAGTGCGCACTTTCCCGTGCGTGCTGCTTGCACTATTTACATCAATTGTTGCTCCACAGGTTGCGCGACCTGCCGGGCAGTTAAGACGTACTAGAATAACCTCAGGATTTGATAAAACCTGATTTTTGGATGACACTAAGTAAATGGCAGTGAATGTGAGATGTGAGATACACGATGAATTTAATAAAATTTATATTTCCTAATCATGGGATTGGTTTCACGTTTCATAATCCAACAATTAAGTAGAATATCATTATTGCAATTGATTAAAACAAATTTTTTTTACAAATTCTTTGGTTTTACATTTTAAATTTATTTTCCAATAGTTGGCACCATCGCAATTGCTGCGAGTTTAAAACACTGCATTCAGCAGAATTTACTGCACTTTCAAATCAAGGCCAGGCATACCTACTGCAAAGTAATGTATAAACCATAAAGAAGCCTTTGATTCGGAATTGCCTGTAGGTAATTCTGCGCTGGTCTCCAATGGAAATGTCCGCGCCGGTCTTCCGTGCACGGGAAGTCCACAGAAAGTCCGTGCATTCCGTGCGCTGGGAGTCCGTGCGTCGTACCGCGTGATCTTGCATTGTTTTTTGTGGGCTTTTCCTGATTAGGATTACTTCCTTTTTAACTCTTGAAGAATTAAGTTTGTTTTTTTTGCTCCAAAACGTCCCAAAACGCCTGAAAATCGCGCAACTCGAGGCAAAACATTACAGTGTGTATTCAAATCAAAACTAGCTACAAATACATGCTGAAATTAGCTAAATTTTCAAATTTTTTGGCTTTCAAGAAGTAATGGAAACATTTGACATAACGTGGATCAGTTGCATTCAAAAACTAAAATATTTTGTGTTTTACTTCAATTTTAAACTAAAAATGATGTTATTTCCTGTTTAAACCCCTGTTAAAGCTTGAAATACATTTTAACTAAAAGAAATAAGTTTGTTTTTTTCTTCGGCAGTGACGTGTACACACGAGCACGCCTGAGAACGCCAAAAAATGCTAAAAAACGCTCAAAAACGCCTGAAAATCGCGCAACTCGAGGCAAAACATTAATTTTTCATCTTTATTTCAACTTTTGTGACGTTTAAAATTGTGTTCTCATGTTTTTTGCCTCAAGTTGCATTGTCATCTGGCGTTTTGGAGTGTTTTTATGTGTTCGCAGGCGTTCGCAGGCGTTTTTTGGCGTTGTCACTCACTCAAGTGGCCATTTTTAGCATTTTCCGTAGTAAAAATGGCCGTTTTTCGTCAAAATGGCCATTTTTAGCCATTTTTCAGAGTAAAAATGTTTTTTTTTCACCGTTTTTATAGTAAAATGGCCATTTTTAGTCGTTTTTTTAATCAAAAATGGCCGTTTTTATCGTTGAAACGTTATTAAAATGTAACGTTTCAATGGCGTTTTGATCTCGCCTCATTTCCGGTTTTGAAAATTAATAAACGCCCCGGCGTTTATTCGAGGCAATACCCAACTTGGGCTTTTATTCGCGTCGCACCGCATCATCATCTCACCTTGCCTCCCGTCTTGAAAATTTATAAACGCCCCGGCGTTTATTCAAGGCAAACCATTGTTTATGTAAGTTTTTCCTGATTAGGGTTACTTCCTTTAGAAGAAACACGTTTATTTCTTCTCGCTTAATCTTGAGTCGTGATCTCGCCTCGTTTCTGGTCTTAAAAATTAATAAACACCCCGGCTTTTATTCAAGGCAATACGGTACGTTTATGAAACCCAACTTGGGCTTTCATTTTAAAAAAAGCGCGTGTTCTTACGTCGAACTAAGAGATACAGGTGAATTAGCAACGCCTAATTTGATTTAATAAATAAAGCAAACAACATCTCGCCTCACTTCTGGCGTTTGTTCGAGGCAAGCCATTGTTTTTGCATTTTTTTTCCTGATTAGGGTTACTTCCTTTTTAACTCTTGAAGAAATAAGTATGTTTTTTTTACTCGGCAGTGACGTGTACGCGCGAGTACGCCTGAGAACGCCAAAAAATACTCCAAAACGCCTGAAAATCGTGCAACTCGAGGCAAAACATTAATTGTTTATTTTTGTTTCAACTTTTGTAACGTTTACAATTGTGTTCTCATGTTTTTTGCCTCAAGTTGCATTGTCATTTTGCGTTTTGGGGCGTTTTTAGGCATTTTTAGGCATTTGCGGGCGTTCTTGGGCGTTTTTTGGCGTTGTCATTCAATCAAATGGCCATTTTTAGCCATTTTTAGCCATTTTTCATAGAAAAATGGTTATTTTTAGCCGTTTTTCATCCAAAATGGCCGTTTTTCATCCAAAAGGGCCGTTTTTCATCCAAAATGGAATAATTGTTGTGTCCGGATTTTATGTCATTTATTGTCTTAATTAAAGTTAACAAAGTGTCTTTAATTTTTGCTTTTCTTGAATTTCAGCTTTTTAGATATTTTTACATATTAAACTTTCATTTTTTGTGATTTATTAAAAGTTACAGTGTTTTCATGAATTTTAGTGTCTATGATATTGATATTATCTTTATTCATTGCTATTTAAAGTTTTATTACTTCTCTGTGTCTTATTTCTTTAATTCTTGCTCATTTTGTGTGATTTTGGATGATTTTTAGTGCATTCGTCGATTTACAGATCACTTGCGTAAGACGCGTGACGTCATATTTCTTAATCTAGTTCGGTTGTGTTCAAACTTCTAACCTTTTGTTTGGACCTTATTCTTGTGTTATGGATAGGTTTTAGAATTGATTTAGACTAATTTGGGGGTGATCTGTCGATTGGTTTGCTTTATTTTTGTCCCGGAACGGTCGTTTTGTCGTTTCGAGCGTTCGTTGTCGGTACGCACTTGTGCGCTGCTGACCGAGTTCATTCCGTTCGGCAAACGATTATTTTCAAGTGTTCTTTTAATAAATAGTGCTTTTGTTGTAGGAAATTACATTTCCTAATGTTATTTTATTCAATACAGTGTGTATTCTTGATTTTATTCTTGTGTTGAAATTCAAATGTCGTGTTTTGCCGCTCTAGCGGATTTGAAGTGGGCGCCATGTTGGATTTCCCCGCTAATTTCTTTATTTATCCATTTCATTTGTCTTTTTGAAAATGAATAAACGCCCCGGCGTTTATGCGAGGCAAGCCATAGTTTTTGTAGGTTCTTTCCTGATTAGGGTTACTTGTGACGTGCACGCGCGAGCTCGCCCGAGGACGCCAAAAAAAGCTCAAAAACGCCCCAAAACGCCTGAAAATCGCGCAACTCGAAGCAAAAAATTACAGTTTGAATTCAAATCAAAACTAACCACAAATACATGCTACAATTAGGTAAATTTTCAAATTTTTTATCAATAAATGATGACTTTCAAGAAGTATGACAACATTTGACAAAATTTAGACCAGTTGCATTTAAAAACTAAAATATTTTGTGTTTTACTTCAATTTTAAACCAAAAATGACGTCATTTTTTGTTTAAACCGGCGTTTATTTGAGGCAAACACGCCGCTGAGAACGCCAAAAAATGCTCAAAAACACTCCAAAAGGCCTGAAAATCGCGCAACTTGAGGCAAAAAATTAATTTTTCATCTTTGTTTCAACTTTTGTGACGTTTAAAATTGTGTTTTCAAGTTTTATGCCTCAAGTTGCATTGTCATCTGGCGTTTTGGGGCGTTTTGGGGCGTTCGCAGGCGTTTGCACGCGTTTTTTGGCGTTGTCACTCACTCAAGTGGCCATTTTTAGCCAATTTTCGAATAAAAATGGCCTTTTTTTATTAAAATGGCCATTTTCAGCCATTTGTCATAGTAAAAATGGCCATTTTCAGCCATTTTTTATAGTAAAAGTGGCCATTTTTCATCCAAAATGGCCGTTTTTCATCCAAAATGACCATTTTTATCATTGACACGCTATAAAAATGTAACGTTTCAATGGCGTTTTGACGAAACCGGTAAGTTTTGAAATTTCCCGTGTCCCGTTATTGTGACTCCTCGTCCGGTTTCTCAGAACCGAAACCCTAATACAGGTGAATTAGTGACGCCTAATTTGTTTTAACAAATAAAGCAAACAACATCTCGCCTCACTTCCAGTCTTGAAAATTAGTAAACGCCCCGGCGTTTATTCGAGGCAAGCCGTTGTTTTTACAGTAATTTCCTGGTTAGGGTTATTTTTTTTTTAACTCTTGAAGAAATAAGTTTGTTTTTTTCTCGCCTGCACGCGCGAGCTCGCATGAGAATGCTAAAAAATAAGCAAAAACGTTCTAAAACGCCCCAAAACGCTTCAAAATGCTCCAAAAAGCCTGAAAATCGTGCCACTCAAAGCAAAAAATTATGTTTGCATGTTTTTTGCCTCAAGTTGCACGGTTATCTGGCGTTTTGGTGCGTTCTTGGGGCGTTTTGGTGCGTTCTTGGGGCGTTTTCGGGCGTTTTCGGGCGTTTTTTTGGCGTTGTCACTCACTCCCGCACTTTGCTGTCTTGTTTATTACAATTTGGTTTAGCTGTTGTATTTATTTTTATTTGTTTTATGGTTATTTAATGTGTTTTTGTAGCATTCAAAATGTTTTGTTGCCTAATTTCTCGTTTTGGCGCCAACTGTTTGTTTGACAACGCCGTGTCAGAATTTAGGGATGATTCTGCTTTGGTTTCTAATTAAAAAAAAAATGTTGTTTTAATTTCAATTGTAACTGCTTATTATAACGTTATTATTAGTATTTTGTAAAGGTTCATTCTTTTTCCATGTTAATAAAAAATGAAGTAACTTTCGGTGAAAAAAAAAACAGTTAAATGCGGATCAAAATTAAACACACACGAGAAGTTTAATAAACGTCCCGGCGTTTATTCGAGGCAATACGGTACATTTGTGAAACCCAACTTGGAACCCGAAAATAACGTGGGGCCGTCTGAACACCTGGATTTGAATTTTCGTCTACGCGCGCGCCGACGCATGGGGAATGCGGGGTGGGGTTCCTTCCCAGTGTTCCGAACGAGTCAATTTCACCCCGAAAATATCCCGAAATTGCTGATACATGCATTTCGAGCCAGAAATATTGATCTTCATGTAAATTTTGATTGTTTAGCTTTTTTTTGAAATTTTACAAATTTTTCTCATCTCCTGCCTTCCTCGCTCATTTAACACCAAAATGGCCTGCATTGAGGATTTTTCCCATAATCCTTTTCACACGTATGGAGCGCAAACAGTCGCAATAAATGAAATCAGCGGAATTCGGCCTTGAGTTTGCGACGCCATCTTGAATACGAGTAACAGCACAGTATGGTGTCAATTATTCGAACTGATCGTAAGGCATGGGACAAAAATTGATTAAAAACGAACAAACATGATTAAAAATCAACAAAAATCGACTGAAATCGGACAATAATCAATTCAGAATGACAAATAACGATTAAAATTGGCAAAAATTGTCACAAATAGAGAAAAACCGATTAAAAATCAGCAAGAAACCAATAGAAATTGATAAAATCAAATAAAAATTAACAAATATCCATTTTGTTTGCTTTTAAACAAATTAAGAACTTTGAAAACACACGACAATTTTAAACAGTAAACACCGGGGTCAAATAAGCGCCGCTACTCGTTTAAACACCGGGGAGGTGTTAGTGAAGTGCCTCGAGTGGAGAAATTAATAAACGCTCGAGGCACCACGGTAGGCTTATTAAACACAAAATATGAAACGCTCGATCTTCAACAGGCGCACACGCCCGAGAACACCTCGGCATGCCTCAGCACTCTCCAAGAAACGAGAAAAACCAAGGCAAAAAAAAAAAATACACCAAAATTAGGACTAAAATCAAACACACATGGGGCCCGGAAGATTGATAACATCCCGGCATATATTCAAGGCAGTACGCCATGTTTTTTCCACCATTTTGTAAGTTTATTTCAATATTCATAAAGTTTATTGCTTTTTGTATCATTAGTAGTATTCCCTTGTGTGATGTGGTTTTATAAATATCACACACAACTGCTTCTGCTGTTTTCTTCACGTTTATGCTTCGTGTATGCACGTGAAGCCCTCGCACATCTTTTGAGCACCTGTACACATTTGGACACGCTCAAGGTGCTACATCGCGCGCTCAAACGCACTAGATCGCGCGCGCAAACGCGCTACATCACGCATATTAGGGATAAGAACGGACCGGGATAGGGACTGGACTGGTAATGTTTGCCCTATGCGGATACGGGACGGGACGGGATTACAGTTGCTAAATTCGTACTGCGAGGCGGAGACAATTTTCTAATTCCAGTTGTTATTTATCACTATTAAGCCTAATATTGAGCCTGATAATGCTAAAATAAAGTAAATAAACAACAACAACAAACTCATTATTAAAAGTAAATTACACTGTATGACCAAAATATTGTTGTTTCTTTACTTTATTTTAGCATTATTAGGCCTAATATTAGGCTTAATACTGATTTATTTCAATTATGCAATCATACGCGCGTATTACGCTAACGTAATGGACCCGGGACGGGTCGGGACCCGAAAATTGGTCCCGTTCTCATCCCTAACGCATATATATCGCAGACATATCGCGCCCACGACAAAGCACAAACCCATGGCAGTCACCAAAGAATATTTACGCCGCTTCCACGCACGGTTTATTTTCTCACAGGCCTCTACACATTTAACTTGCGCGCGCACTTGCTACGTGCTTGTGTGGTCACAATAAATACCTAATTTTCATTAAAATAACGAATGAACGAAATCACTTCAACCACACTTGCTACGGTCGACGCATCGACGGCGATTCGCATGCGTTACCCCAAATACCGATCAAAAATCGCAGAAAACACTAATCCCGACCCAAAAACCGCCAAAATTACCCTCAACACACCCCAACAACCTTCCACCACTTAAATTACACCGGAAAAAAAACAATTTCAAACCGAAAAATCAACAAAAAAGGCCAAAAAAATATTGCAAACAAAGAGAAAAGATCAATTATCGAGGCAAATCCCCACCACAAAACAACGCATCGCCGGTAAACACTTAAGCGTACAGTGCACAACACTACTGTTTATTTTCAATGATCCAATAAATAAAATTTGAAACAAAGTTGAGTGGAATTGTACGTTTCTTGTATATTAAAGTTTTTATTTTGTTTGTTTACACTTAATTTTTTTTTTCCATCATAGAATGGCGACTCGATACTTTTGTAGCTCGAATTCACTTCGTAAACGTAATCGGTGTTCATCACGCGTCAATGCGCTCGTGCAATAGTATAGGCGCGCATACGATTTGATGCGCGCAAAACTTGCAAAACTTGCACGGAATTTGGGCAATTTTTGACAATTTTCAGCAGATTTTTGCCTGTATTTGACAAATTTCAGAAGATTTTTGCCTATATTTGACAAATTTCAGAAGATTTCCTCAATCCTCAAACATTTGCTGAAATTTCTCATAAAATTTCTAAAATTAATTGAAATTTGTCTGAAATTTGTCTGCAATTTGTCAAATATTGTCAAAAATCCGTGGAAATTTGTCAAATACTGGCAAAAATCCATGTAAATTTGTCAAAAATTGCCATAATTCGGTGCAAATTGTGTTAGACATTGGAAAAATTTATTTTAACGCTTCCAACGCGCCAGTAAATCGCGCGTGCACACGCGTGGATTTTTCGTCATAGTTGGATGCGCGCAAACCTCACGTAACTTGCGCCAAAATTTGGCAATTTTTGACAAATTTCAGCAGATTTTTGCCAGTATTTGACAAATTTCCACTGATTTTTGACAATATTTGACCCAACAACTGCGCCACGTTCCAGGCGCCGGTTTAGGCATTTTAGACCCGTTTTAGACCGTTTTAGATGGCGAAAACGTTCTCTCCATCATTTTCTACCCCTGGGTGAGGTTTTCAGCGTTCATGATTGATGAAAAAGCTGTTTTCTAACTAGCTGTCCCATTGCTAGTTTTGGCGTCAGGTTTTAGCAACCTTCCGATCCGACTCTGTCGTCTGCACGACCTCCAAGACCGTTTTAGGGTTAATTTGAGTCAAATAATTCATTCTGGGGGTTGTTTTGGGTTTTTTACAAGTGTGTTTTTGTAGTTTTTATTGGTTTCAAACATTGTCAATTCTTTATACAAGTGTAACTTTCATTTCTCTGTATTTTGAGAACTTTGCATTGCAGCAAAGTTCATTTCTTGCCCCTTAATTATTGTGTAATTGTTGGTTTTCAAGCCCGTTTTTTAACAATAACTTTATTTGAAGTGCCTATTGTTTCAGGCACGTGCTTCCACGTGCCTTTTATTGTTGAGCAATTTCTTGGGCAGTTGCGCTCCTGTTGCTAGCATTGCCGCGCGTTCTCCGCGCGTGTACTCGCGCGTTTCGCATCACACACATTCAGGTTCGATGGCCTATCGCGGCGGCACATTGTGTGGCATAGCGCGGCACGTTGCAATTACGTGACGTGGCACGTTGCTGTTACGTGACGCGATAGCCAGTATTTAAGCAGGGGATTCCATCATCGTTTACACAAATGCGCATTGCAACGTGGAGGCGCATTCGAGTCCTTTTCCCAAGCGAAATCGTATTCGATTCGCTTTCGAATCGAATACGAATTTTGCCCTTCTTCAACGCGAAATCGTATTCGACTCGCTTTCGAGTCGAATGCGAATTTTGCCCTTCTTCAACGCGAAATCGTATTCGACTCGTTTTCGAGTCGAATGCGAATTTTGCCCTTCTTCAACGCGAAATCGTATTCGACTCGTTTTCGAGTCGAATGCGAATTTTGCCCTTCTTCAACGCGAAATCGTATTCGACTCGTTTTCGAGTCGAATGCGAATTTTGCCCTTCTTCAACGCGAAATCGTATTCGACTCGTTTTCGAGTCGAATGCGAGTTTTGCCTATTCTCAACGCGAAATCGTATTCGATTCGCTTTCGAATCGTATACGAGATGGTCGATGATTTTTGTTTCCCGGACTTTGATTCGTATTCGAGTTGTTACGAGTTCGTATTTTGATCGTATTCGTATTCGAATCGAATTCGATTCGTATTCGAATCGAATACGAATCGAATTCGAGTCGTATTCGAGATGGTCGATGATTTCCACTCGCTCGTATACGCGTTGTATACGAGCTCGTATTTTGATCGTAATCGTAAACGAATCGTTTACAAGTCGTATACAAGTTGTATACGACGTGTATACACCTCGTATACGAACGAAGTTTGGAAAATCCACCGGATACTTACTACGACATGAAAACACATAGTAGTCACATACGTCTTATTTGGAAATTGTGTTTTCACAAACTTCGTTCGTATACGAGGTGTATATGTGGAAAATAAATGATGGTGTAAGTCCAAAACAGCATATTTGGCTTTGCCAAAAATCCGCACAGGCGGTGGCCATGTTTAATCATGGTTTTCAACTCAAGAGTGCATACAGAACAAATCATTTATGAGTTACATAGAATCATTGATCAGGTGACTTATGATCACATAAATGTTGAACATAGAACAAATCATGTAAAATGCAAACAATACGGAAATACATTTGGCATGGCATTTATAATCTTACAAATGCCAGATAATATACATAAACTTAACGCATATAAATACACAAATGTATTTAACAACAATGTCACTTAAATGCACGTACAGTATTCCTGCGTATTATACAAATTCGCAACTCAGGGCAGGTAATACAAATACACTGAACAATTAAAGGCACGTTGTACTAATGGCGCGATAAACCATAAACTCGCGCCAGATATCATCGCGCAATTAACACGCTTGGTAAGGTGAACATACTCGGACATGCAACTTATTTGCCTACAAAAGAAACTTATTTCCAACATACCCCCTCTTAGCAAACAAGCTTACATGTCGAAAATGTTGTCGCATAATTGTGTAAGCCTCGGGCTTGCTAACCACTTCGTCAGTAAGTCAGCTGTATTAAGCTTGCCCATTACGTGTTTGATATCAAACACTTTCGCCTCGTAAAGATCGCGCAGAAAATGAAAGCGCACCTCGATGTGCTTGTTTGACTTATTCTCTACGCGATTCTTACTATATTGAATGGCGGCAGTGCTGTCCGCCATTACGCACGGTCTTAGATCGCCAAAATAGTCGCGCATAATGGGCATAGCGAAAAAACGTCGGAGCCAAACTAGTTCTCGTACACCATCAACGATGGCAACAAACTCTGACTCCATAACTGACAAAGTTGTCATTTTCTGTTTGCGGCATGACCAAGAAATTGGAATGCCGCCTAAAAACACGATGTGGCCCCCGAAACTCTTCCGCTGTTCAACATCAGTTGCGTAAGACGCATCTGTAAAGACTGATAAGAATGCACTTTTGCATCTGGACAAATTGATGCCATAGTGCTCTGTTGTCTTCAAGTACCTGAGTACTTGCATAAGCATGTTCACATGCCTTTGGGAATGGGCCTCGTTGTACTGTGAAAGTACAATTGTGGAGAACAGAATGTCTGGTCTTGTTCTCGATGCCAGAAATAACAAACTACCAATCAGTGATCGGTACGGGAATTTAACCTCAGGTATTTCATCTTTCTTAACTCCAACAATCTCAGTTCCCACTGCTCCCGGCAAACGAACACGATTGGAACCATCAACTCCGAATTGCTTGCAAAGCTTTTGAATATAGTTCTGTTGATGGATAACAATCTTGCCGTTCGACCTGTCAAATTGGATTCCCAAAAGTAGGGTGACCGGTCCAAGGTTTACCAGTTCGAAATACTTAGCAATACAAGAAAGTACGTCAGTTTCAATAAACTCATTTCGAGAAAATACAACGATATCGTCCACGTATACTATTAAAACCACATCCCGGTCCATTGTGTAAACACAATTGAAACCAGGAACCGGTCGGAACCCTATTTCCAAAAGCTTTTCATGTAGCTTTTCAAACCACATTCTTCCCGACTGGTGAAGCCCATATAATGCCTTCAGCAGTCGCCAACACTTTCCAGCGTTCTCAGCTGTTTGGAAACCCTTTGGGATGGACATTAGTTGGGGCTCGTCCAAATCTCCGTAGAGATAGGCCGCTTTGATGTCGATATGTACGTCCCGCCAACCCATGAGGATCACGAGCATACAAAAGAATACAAGGACTAACACAAAATTTACAACGGGGGAGAAAACCTCGTTGTAATCAATCCCAGGACGCTGTTTGAAGCCCTGGGCCACGAGCCTAGCTCGGTGACGTTGAATTGTCCCTGTATCGTCCCTTTTGAGCTTGTATATCCACTTGCTCCCTAACAGAGGTTGGTTGGCTTGACAATCGACTTCTTCATAAACTTTTCTCTCTTGAAAAATGTCAACCTCCTCTTGCATTGCGCTTTTCCAATCCTCTTTGTATTGACCCTGTATGGCCTCTTCATAGGTGTCTGGTTCTAATGCGCAAAACATTGCAAAGGGATTGGGAACTTCTTGGTCGAGGGACTTGCCCGTGAAGTCAAAAAGTTCCGGATCATACTCGTGTCCGGTGTTCTCACACCAGCGCAATGCTTCTACTCGGCTTCTGATACGTGTTTTATCGGGTGCGATGTAGTGAGCATATTTCACACCGGCATCCCTGCCTGTCAAGCGCACGTATCCTTTCACTTGCCATAAACTCATGTCTAGTTTCAATAAAGGTACCCCTCCCGCAGCAACTTGTTGTTGACCCCCTCTTACATTAGGAGAAGCCAACAGTGCTTCTTGAAACAACTCTTCGTCCTCATATTCATCTACATAATCGAATCTAGGCTCAAATTCAATCAGCTTTGGCTTAAGTTGGGGTCCCTTCAAAGGTTTTGGGGTATCTGGTAGTGGTGGCGCCACTATTGGTAAAACCAAATTATCCGGTATCAGATTAAATATCTCATTATGTGGGCTTATGGGCCGTTTGGCTGGGATTTCCTCTTGAGGTACTGGGGGACCCGTGGTTAGAATCTCTTCATCGGAATCATCTCCCATTAGGTCAGGGACTAAATCCTCATTATTACTCATGTGTGGAATAGGAGCCCCATTGGTACTCTTCTCATACCAAAACTGTTCCTCATTGATAGTCACGTGTTTTGACGAATGTACACTATTGCGAATGGGGTCCCAAACTCTATAACCCTGAGTTTCTGTACTGTAACCCACTAGGGCCCCACACCAAGACCTCTCCTCTAGCTTGCTCTTTCTTTGTTGGCTAGGGATGTGCACGTAGCACTTTGACCCGATACAGCGCAGATGTCGAACAGATACCTTCTTATTATGTAATACATTATATGGTGATTTATTGCCCAATTTAGGATGCGGCAGGAGATTCTTAAGGTAGACAATCGTGACCACCATTTCCCCCCATAATCGTTTAGGGAAGTCACTTTCAAACATCATTGCACGTGCCCCCTCTAAAATTGTCCGGTTTGCACGCTCGGCAATGGAGTTCATCTCGGGGGTGTACGCATTAGTGCGCTCGCACTTTATCCCCTCCTGACCCGCGTAATCATCCCAGGCCCTGGAGACAAATTCACCCCCATTGTCGGTTCTAATTGTCTTAACCTTCCTCGAGGTTCGCCTCTCAATCTCACGTTGCCACGTCTTGAAAACATCCAGAACATCACTTTTCTTCTTAAGAATTCTAATCCACATATAGCGCGAAAAATCATCTATAATTATTAAATAAAAAGTGCCCCCTCCAAGGGATCTGGTTTTAGATGCGCCCCAAACGTCCATATGGACTAGTTCTAAGATGTCTTTTGTGGCAATAACTCCAATAGGGGGAAAAGAGGCCCTAGTCTTCTTAGCGCGCATACATGCGTCGCATTGGTTCAATTTCCCATCTGTCAATTTAACACCAAAAATGTCTGTGGACTTCTGCATTTCCAAAATGCCCGCTGTATGAAAATGACCCATCCGGCCATGCCAGTAAGAGATATCTAATGCTTTCTCCTGCTGGAGTGCATTCCCCGTTGTGTTTGCTTGCAAAAGCCCCAAGTCGTTAGTGGAATTCGCGACCGTGTCGGTACCCGCTGCCCCTTTCGCTTGCGGCGGTGCTTTAAGCACCTCACTATACGCTGGCTTCGCACTATCACTCGCTTGCTGCGTTTCGCTCACACTCGCTGGAGAAATTAGTGCACTCTGGTTAACAACATTAGCATTTTCAACAATATTAAGTGTGTTAGTCAATTGATCACCCACAGCAACTGCATTCGAGGGCGTCGAAACTGCAGTTGTGTTTACAGTAAGAGCCGGTATCTGACATGAACTTTTATACATTCTATCTGATTGCCGCCACGCAGTCAGTACTGGCTCGGTGATCTTCTCTTTAAACACGACCAATTTCCCATTTGCAACACGGGTGATGAAACCAGCTTCGTCTGTTCGCCCCAACGAGATTAAATTTTTACAAAAATTTGGCGCATAGAAAACGTTGCGCAATACAAATGGGTGGCCATCAGCCTTAGTAGCTGATTCCAGTCTAATACTGCCTACACCCTCAATCTTGGAGGATCCTTCTCCAAGGCGAACAGTATAATTGGTAAGCGGTTTGAAATCGATAAACCCGTGTTTACAAAATGTAAAGTGGTCGGTCGCGGCGGTATCTATGTACCACGACATGTCTTTGTGGCCCGAAGAAACAAATGAGGCAACTGGCATCGAAGATTGTCCGACAGTTTGATGAAGCGACGTGTAAAAGTTCACCAATTCTTCAGATGCGCTGAGATTAGCCTTCTTGCCACGTGATCGACCGCGTCCACGACCACGGCCGCGCGACTGTGCGACATTCGAGCTCACTTTCTGCATCGGTGCAGAGCCTTGTTGCTTCGGGGTGGGACAATCTCGCGAGAAATGGCCCCTCCCGCCACAATTAAAACAAATAAGTCCTTTTCCTTGTTGTTGTGGCTGTCCACTAGCAAAAGCTCCTGTCGACGGCACTGCAGAACTATCAGAAGATCCCGCGTGGGTGCGGTTGTACTCCGCTAAAAGCCTTTCACGCACTTTTGCCGTCGTGAAATCGGCTTTGTCCCAGTGGTATATTTGTTGCTTGAGTCCTTCCCATTCTGGACCCAAGAAATCCAAATATTGAAATGCAATAAATTTGTCTTCCAAAACAATTTCAACGTCTTTAAGTTCTGCCGCCTTTCTATCTACACGTGCCGTAAACACGACCATTTCCTCATCGGGTGCCAATTTCATTTGTAGAAATTCTCTCCTAAGCCTTGCTTGTCTAGCCATGGTCGTGGGTTGGTAGGCTTCCTTCAATGCGTCCCATGCCTTTTTAGAAGTCGCATGAGCAACAGCAACAACCTTTTGCGCTTCTGCGCAAGCTAAACAAATCGAGGAACGTGCTTTATGTTCACGTGTCTTAAAGTCACGTATCTCGCGTGGTGTGGCCGCAGCCGTTAACGCTGGCTCATCGCCCACCACGTGATTCCACGTGCCTTGCTGCTCTAGAATTAGCTGCATGTTGGTTGCCCACGATTCATAATTCGTCCCATCAAGTTTACGTATATTAGGGGCGAATGGCTTTGAAAAGTCCTCAAATTTCCAATCGCCGGCTGCCATGATCAAATTTCAAAATAATACCGTAGCACAATTCACTTTGCACAAACACTTTCACAAAAATAATCTGAAGACACAGTAAATTCCCCCAAAAATTAGGCGAAATATCACAATCCACCCTAGGACAAATCTCACTAAGTGAGATGCAAAACTCTACACAGTATCCCCCGAGTTCCGACCGGACTCCTAGGACCGCGGGACACTCGGTGGCCAGGGAAAGCCTGTGCAGAAATAGGATGGCACTAGTCGACTGACTAGAGGGTGCCAAACACACTAAAGGGCCCAAACAAAACCTTAAATAACTAATGACAAGTAATTTCGAACCCCTAAATGCACTTAAATCGATGTGAAGTTGGCAAAGTTGAGATGATTCGTGTATTTGCGGGACTGTGCGTCGCAAAACGATCCCCAAGCTGGCAGCTGGTCGCTCCCTCGTAGCACGATAGTACGCCGGGGTACAGGCTCGTGTGTGTGCGGAATTTCCTTCCTCGCACACAATCGCGATCGTTCGCGACTTCGCAATTGCCGTTGTGCAAATTGCGGCTTTTCCAGTGGATGATATGAACGTTTCACGTTCGTAAATGCTCCTGGGAGTGTCCACGGAGCTTCCAAGCACGTTGTCGAAACGTGTGCGCGAAGAAACGTACGTCGTACGTCGTTGAATCGCCGCTAAATTGCCGACGATCTCCGTGCGCTTGAAATGACGAAAATCTGGTCGAATTCCGTTGAAAACCAGCGCGAAAACGATCCAAACAATAAATATGTTCATTAAATAAAGTAATCCTCACCGCTGAATGTCCAAATCAATCCAAAAACCACGATAAATGTGTGTTGATACTGCGCAAACACTTATAAGACGGGCGCCGCCATCTTGGATTTTGGAAAAGACGGTCTCGGTGAAAATGCACAGTCCAGCATGGTTTAACAGTTTCCAACTGTTAAATAATCAAAAAGAATGTTAATATATATTATATTCACCGCTGTCGGCAAAAACGCTGTGGTTCCAGCGTCGAAAAACGCTTGAAACCCGTCCAAAAACGAGTAATTCCGTCGTTGCCGCCCCGAACTTGGCTTCGCTGCTAAACGACGCACTTCAGACGTTCGTCGATGCCTGGTTTCTGTCTCTACGGTCCGCCCGGGTCGTGCGCGATGTCCGTGGTTGCCGAAAATATGCGTTCCTGGTCAGAATTTCGCGCTGAGTTCGAATTTGGCCACGAAACTCACGCTGGACTTACAGAGAACCACCCTCTGCTACCAATGTGGAAAATAAATGATGGTGTAAGTCCAAAACAGCATATTTGGCTTTGCCAAAAATCCGCACAGGCGGTGGCCATGTTTAATCATGGTTTTCAACTCAAGAGTGCATACAGAACAAATCATTTATGAGTTACATAGAATCATTGATCAGGTGACTTATGATCACATAAATGTTGAACATAGAACAAATCATGTAAAATGCAAACAATACGGAAATACATTTGGCATGGCATTTATAATCTTACAAATGCCAGATAATATACATAAACTTAACGCATATAAATACACAAATGTATTTAACAACAATGTCACTTAAATGCACGTACAGTATTCCTGCGTATTATACAAATTCGCAACTCAGGGCAGGTAATACAAATACACTGAACAATTAAAGGCACGTTGTACTAATGGCGCGATAAACCATAAACTCGCGCCAGATATCATCGCGCAATTAACACGCTTGGTAAGGTGAACATACTCGGACATGCAACTTATTTGCCTACAAAAGAAACTTATTTCCAACAGTATACACGTCGTATACAACTCGTATACGACTTGTAAACGATTCGTTTACGATTACGATCAAAATACGAGCTCGTATACAACGCGTATACGAGCGAGTGGAAATCATCGACCATCTCGAATACGACTCGAATTCGATTCGTATTCGATTCGAATACGATTCGAATTCGATTCGTAACAACTCGAATACGAATCAAAGCCCGGGAAACAAAAATCGACCATCTCGTATACGATTCGAAAACGAGTCGAATACGATTTCGCGTTGAAGAAGGGCAAAATTCGTATTCGACTCGTTTTCGAGTCGTATTCGAATCGAATACGAATCGAATTCGAGTCGTATTCGAGATGGTCGATGATTTCCACTCGCTCGTATACGCGTTGTATACGAGCTCGTATTTTGATCGTAATCGTAAACGAATCGTTTACAAGTCGTATACGAGTTGTATACGACGTGTATACACCTCGTATACGAACGAAGTTTGTGAAAACACAATTTCCAAATAAGACGTATGTGACTACTATGTGTTTTCATGTCGTAGTAAGTATCCGGTGGATTTTCCAAACTTCGTTCGTATACGAGGTGTATACACGTCGTATACAACTTGTATACGACTTGTAAACGATTCGTTTACGATTACGATCAAAATACGAGCTCGTATACAACGCGTATACGAGCGAGTGGAAATCATCGACCATCTCGAATGCGACTCGAATACGATTCGAATACATCTCGAATACATCTCGAATACGAGTCGTACGAGTCAAAGTCCGGGAACGGGTCATCGACTATCTCGTATTCGACTCGAAAACGAGTCGAATACGATTTCGCGTTGAAGAAGGGCAAAACTCGTATTCGACTCGAAAACGAGTCGAATACGATTTCGCGTTGAAGAAGGGCAAAATTCGCATTCGACTCGAAAACGAGTCGAATACGATTTCGCGTTGAAGAAGGGCAAAACTCGTATTTGACTCGAAAACGAGTCGAATACGATTTCGCGTTGAAGAAGGGCAAAACTCGTATTCGACTCGAAAACGAGTCGAATACGATTTCGCGTTGAAGAAGGGCAAAATTCGCATTCGACTCGAAAACGAGTCGAATACGATTTCGCGTTGAAGAAGGGCAAAACTCGCATTCGACTCGAAAACGAGTCGAATACGATTTCGCGTTGAAGAAGGGCAAAACTCGTATTCGACTCGAAAACGAGTCGAATACGATTTCGCGTTGAAGAAGGGCAAAACTCGTATTCGACTCGAAAACGAGTCGAATACGATTTCGCGTTGAAGAAGGGCAAAATTTGCATTCGACTCGAAAACGAGTCGAATACGATTTCGCGTTGAAGAAGGGCAAAATTTGCATTCGACTCGAAAACGAGTCGAATACGAGATCATTTTTTGATCTGGGTCGTGAATGCGTCCGTATGTCACGCGAACGCGTGTTGGAGTCGATTCCGAGTTCGTATTCCATCTTGAACGCGCATTGGAGACGTAAACCAGTTTATTTTACCCACTCTCGCTCGATCCCGCTTCATCGCTCCTTGTCGCTCCTGTGAAAAAAAATACATGAGAATGTGCAGAAATGAACCTTCCAATACTCACATGAAAATTGACAACCTTGACACAAAACAGTCTATTGACACTCCCAACACCACCCCGGATGTTTTCCGGAAGAGTTTGGTCCACCCGGAATCCCCAGAATAGTCGCCCCCGAAATGCGGATTTCGCGGAAGCCAATCCGCGAAAAGGTTAAGGCGTTACTAAACTTTACACCGTCTTCATCCATCGCGAATATCGCTGCCGAGATTGCGAGAGATGCGGAGGAGTGCGCAAAGATCCACGACGTCAAGAAATTGGAAAACAAGATTTCTAATCCAATTGCTAAGGCCATTTCAGCGGTCTCAAACGGATCAACGTCGTCTGAGGGATGCGCGTCTCTGAAGCCACGTTATCTCCAGGGATTCGACCGAAATGGATGTACGATGCGCCCAGACCGTATTTTCACTCAGATGTCCGAAATATTCCGGCGCCACGAGCTTGAGATACTGTACCCCATGGAGAACAGGGGTCAAAGACGAATCAACCTGAGATCGGAAGGATGGAGCGAACTCTTCAAGATGTCGATTAATTTGGATTTCAACGTCAGCGCCTCGGACTTCAAGACGGTCGTCGGAACGATTTTCGGACGCCTCGGGAACATCGCGAAGGAAATTGAAGCGAAAATGACAAAGGACTGTACCGGAGACGAACACGCGGTCCATCACCTCATTGTGCACGCCGTGCACTTTAATTTAAAAGAGATCATCACCCAAATGCATCAGAGTCGTCGTGACGCTGTCAAACGATTTCGAGAGGCCGACGCGCTCAAAGAGGCCCAGCGACTGGAGGACGAGAAAAATGCGCCCGCCAAACCACCACTGGATCCAGAATTGATCATGACGGAGGATGAAATTAAGAACTTTTCAGAGAAAATTCTCATCAAACTGGCGCCTGAGAAATTGGTGCAACAATTCGAGGATGCGATTGCTGAGAATCCAAGATTGGCGGATCCCCGAACCAAATATTCGTTCAGATACGACCCCGTAATTGTGGCGGACACAGGAGTACTCGCCTCGGAGTTATCATCGGATGTGGATTATTCGATGTCGGATGTCGAATCGCTTCGCGAGTCAACGGGCGATGAGGAAAACCACAAGGCATTTCTGGCGGCGCGGGAACACGACAAAATTGAAGTGATTCAGGTCGACGAGCCTTTCAGACTTCCTGGAGTAGGACGAGGCGGTGCAAAGGCTGGACGTCGATCGCCGTTGATGTCGAGGATGCCAAAAATGATTTTGACACCGCCAAAGGAGAGTGACGACAATACAAGCGAGGTTGTCACGCGTGAGAGTTTACGCGAACCGGTCGAACTGAAGCCTAAGGAGAAGCGTCTCGTGGAGCCAACCTGCGCGTTAGCAATTATGGAGGAGATTATCCCGATAGATGATATTTTCTACTCATTGCCGTGGGAGCCTAAAATCGAATTGGTCGTAGATTGGAATATTCTGACGCGCCTTTTCGAAACGATCATCTTTTCGGACTTGCAGCTTGACCACAGCGCGGGCGAAAAGTTATTGTCCATCATTAAACAGTATTATGTTGGAGATTTCCTGTACCGAGTGAACAGAATTAGCCAAAAATGTTACGCGACTTCTAAACAACAGGTGAGAGTGATCCTCGTGAAAACAGCGCTTGGACTGGTCTATTGTGCGATGGACGGTCAGGGCGCGTCTGCATTTTAAGAAAATAAAATTCATGAATTGACTTTGAAAACCTACAAGTGACTTTGCGCCTCGGACCCATATACGAACTGTTGTGTGTGTGTGGACTTTATTGTGATAATTGTGATACAAACGATAAGTGTTATAATTGTTTAAAATGTGATTGTTATACGCCTCGATGAAGATTTTTTACGTAAAGTTCCGTGAAAACTCAAACGCCTACGAAAGAAGATAATATTCGTTTGCGAACTTTTTATTTTTTGATATTTATATTTTACTAATCATTTTTGCTAATCATTTTTATTAACCATTTGTGATCATTGAAATTTTGCTATCCTTATATTGTGATAATTGACGCCAAATCAGCGCCTAATCAATATTTTTATTTGCTAATAATTTACATTTTTATAGAAATTTTGCCACCCATAGGCATTGTTAATTAATCTTGAATTATTTTATTTTCTAGTCATAACACAAAGTACCATTGTTGATGTCAAGTGTTATCAAATAATTTAACAAATTTTATAATTTTATTTAGAATTTAGTCGTAATTAGCGCCTAAACGTCTATTGATTTTGTTAATTTTTAATCAAACGATTTTTTACAATATTCCTCTCCTAAACCCATTTGTTTGTGTTTGTTTGTTTTTGTCTGTAATTGCGCCAAGTTGTGCGCCTGTTGCGTCTGTCCAAATAAATCCCTACCTGTGTTATGTGTTTATTATGAGATTAATGTTGTTGATTCATTATTTTTATTTATTTATATGTTCGAATTTTTATCAATCATGTTGTTAACTCCATTTAGATGTTGATTATATAAAAACCATATAATAAACATCTAGGTGGGGGGGAATGTCACGGTCCTGACTTTAGACAGTAATAATTTTCAAAATTTTAAGCGCATTTTGCGCCTTTCCTTTAAATTTTCCCCAATCATATTGAGAAATTGTTCTAGTTTCCCTAAATCATTTTATTTTTCCCAAATCTAAATTTATTATTTTATTTTATATTATTTTCCTTATTTTTGATATTTATCTTTAATTTGGCCTGGTTTTAATCACCCCATCCAGACAATTCATGAGAATTCTGCAATAAGTTGATATAATCGCGCTCTAAATTTACATATTTCACCCCTGATCGCCTGTTTTCTGCTCGGTCCCCATTGGAAATTGACTTGGCCTTTGACATGTGATCAGAGGTGACTTGTTCTGTCAAGACATTTTTGACAGAGAGAATAATTTTCGCCTTCGACTAGTCAACATCTTCTGTCTCAACTGGAAGATTTCCAAGTGCGATTTATGTTGCGTCTCAACGCATACGGTCATTATGCAGCCCGAATTCTCATGTTAATCTAAGTAACTACAACATTTATTATTTGCCCATTATTTGCGTACAAATTACTGGAAAAACGGCGTATTCGACGGTCTCAATTCGTCAATACATTTTATGCCACGACTGTGACTTCCTCCTCAGCCTAGACATTTTGAACTCATACTCGTCTCAATTGCGTATTCATTTCATTATCGACGGTTCGACGACGTTGTCTGCGGTTTGGTACCTGTTTGCGCGTTCACCCAACGTTTGCGCGTGTCCAGGAGAAGAAACATACTCTTCGTAAGTACGCCTAGCATATGACGACATTTTCCCTAGTGAAGAGCGATATTTTGGTCTTAAATTCGAAGTATCAACGTTCGCCATTTTGTACGGCGCCCGAATTGAATCCTGCACCCATAAAATACAGATTTCACGAATAGACGCTGTCTTAACCTAGCTACCACCCCCGGCAAAGTTTTAAGAGTTGCAGCGCCTGCGAACCTAAATTTTCTGGTTATTACAATCCCTGGAAATTCTTAAATTTCCGAAACCATTGTTAAAAAGTCGACTACGACGTGACACTAGTTTATCGTCATTACTGGGTATTTATTCAAATTAATTTATTTAGTTTCAAGCTTTCCAGATTGGTAGGTGTACAATCAAGGAGTTGTGTGGACACAATTTTGATTTTTCTTCGCTCAATTTGCCAGGCCGATTCCGTCGCCATTGTCGTCGAGGATGTTCTTCCTTCCGTCAGTTGGCACGCATTCTTCGAAGTCTTCATTTTCTAGTTTATCGTCGTCACTGGGTATTTATTCAAACTAATTTCTTCAAATTGATTTAATTTCAAGCTTTTCGCGTTGGTAGGTGTGCAATCAAGAAGTTGTATGAACACGATTTTGATTTTTCTTTGTTTAATTTACGAGGCCGTTGCCTCCGTCAGTTGGCACACGTTTTCCAAAGCCTTCGTTTTCTAGTTAATCGTCGTCACTCGGTATTTATTCATTGATTTAACTTCAAGCTTTTCACATTGGTAGGTGTTGAATCAAGGAGTTGTGTGGACACAATTTTATTATTTTATTTGTTCAATTTTCCAGGGCGTTGCCGCCGCCATTGTGGAATTTCTAGTCAGCCGCGTGGGCGTAATTTGATAATTTGATTCGTTTCATTGAGGATTTCACGAAGATATTTTATTGTGTGAATTGGGGGCAGGAAATCCAACTCTCTACCTCCTCGTGGTTGCCCCTGGGCCACTGGTCAGTTATTATTCCAGTGGTGCTGAATGAGAGCTCTGGTCTAGTGTTTTGAATTTGAATTTTATTCTTTGGTATTGTTAGCCTGCATTCTAGTTTATGGGTGTAGCGTTTACCAAATGCATGATATTGCTGTTGTAAGACTGTATTCCAATCTATGAATGCAGCATGGAGCAATTTTAACATGGTGTTCATATCTAAACACTTAGCAATTCATTGCTTTAACTAATTAAACATCAATTAATTAAGTTGTGGTGAAAGAATGAATATTTTTTACATTTTATTCATTCACATTCCTTTCTTCGCCAACAGGAATATTATTTGAGGTGATAAATATTAGACATGGATATATATTTAAATATTCGCACAGTTTGAAATTAGATTTTTTTCTTTCTACCTGTACATTGTGACCGGCTGCCCGATCAGTCCGTTCACTTACCTGCAACACAAGGCGCTTCCATGGCTCTCGCGCACCTCGTGTGTTTTCTCGCGCGCACCTGGCGCGGTCCCCCGCACCAGGTGGAGCTGATGGTCGTTGGTCCAGCCAATTGGGAACCGGAAGTGCCCTTCCGGAAGTGCCCTTCCGGAAGTGGTCGGCCCCGCAGAAGGCCCAGAGAGTTCTCTTGCGACCAGCGTGGCGAACGGTCGCTTCTATGATCGCTCTTCCACACTGGCAATCATGACGAATCCGATTGGCGTGGCGACTCTGTCGCCCGCCGGGACTTGATAGTCCGTGTTCCCCGCGCCTGTCCTACGTTCTCCATGAACGTAGCGACGACGCGGCCGAACAGTATTCAGACCACGCGTGTCATTCGGCCAATGGCCGCCGTGCCACGCGGTCTTGTTAGGGATGGCTGTTATGGCTGTTTCTCAGCCATCGCATTGGGAAATGCACTGTAGAGACACCACATCATACCCCTAGACATAATAAAGCTTACCTTAAACTAAACTTGTGTCTCTTGTGTATTTCGGAAGTGTATTTTATCGTGTGTGTTGTGTCCAGCGTCTCGTGGCTCTCCCCCGACCACGTGGCGTCCGTCCGAACACTCACAATTGTGGGCCCGTCCAGGATTGTTGAACTCTCTCGCGAAATTTTTTTTATTTCACTGATTGTGTTATACACAGTATTGTTTAGAAAAAGTACTTTCTTTTCAACAGAGGGGGAAATTTCTTGATCACGGTTGTGATAGGGAATCAGCAGGCGAAAACGGCCGCAAATCGCTGATTTTGGACCCTAACTTGACAAAATTTGTGGCTGTGCATGTCCAGCTTGCCTGGGTAATGGCAAGCAGGGACTTACATTGGCCACACTGTCCAACGGTCTTCTATTCTTTTCTAGCTCAGCCTAAAAAACTGAGTGGTTGGGAGAGGAATAAAATTCCAAACCTTCTTATTATTTTCTATTTCTTGGTGCGTAGCCCAAGTAAAATAGTGGAACAGTCTGCAGCGGTTTGAACCCGATTCGAGGAGGAGGCGCGCTGGCGGCCACCAGCAAACCAAAATCCCACGGGGGAAAGACTGGCATAATCCAATTGCCACGCTGCAATACCCAGTTCCATTATGGGCCGGGCGAGGAGTCTGTGTGAACTGAGCTTTGGGTGACACCAATTTCTTTGGATGGACTTTTAGTCGGCGTCAAACCAGGTTGCTATTACAGGGAAGTTGGCCCATGTAAACATTCACTTGCAATGAATGGGGTTTATTAAAAATTTGATCTGGATAGCAGCGAGGTGCTAGCAAGCATTGGATAACTGGCAGAGAAGTTGCTGTGGCGATTCATCAGCTGTGAATCGTCCGTGGCTGCTCGAGGTGCTCGATACCAGGTTCACATGGATCATTATCCTACCCTGTCCCGTGTACTGGTCAGAAGCAGTTGCAAGTTGATATATACAACCCAAGAACTGTGGAAATTGGGACGCGGACAGCAGGGCGAGCTGCCGGAGGTACGGGGATACCAATGGTGCAGAGCTCAAACGGTACAGAGAGTTCGTTAGGGCGTAGGAACGATATCTGTGCGTTCAGGTAGCTACCAGCTTTGAAAAAAGACTGGGAATCTAGCCTGTAACTTTATTTTCCTGAATTATATTCATCTTTTGATTTCCAGAGCTGTTTCAGCTTGTACGAGGACTGTGCTTGAACCACAGTTTTGGGCAATCTTGACATTTTTTGGGAGTTTATTATTTTAAAACACCTTTTTTGTTTTTCTTTCTCTTCAATTTTTTACTTCCCTATCTATGATTTTCATGGTTCTCTGGGACACCACACCTGACAGTAGGATGCATGGTCACTTTGGGATTATTAGGTTTTCCTGACGGTTGATACATGTTTATCCGCATGACCGGGCGGTATACAGCACCAAATGGAGGGTGATATGGCTTCGAGATGGCAGCTGAAGGGTGGGACCCAATAGCAACTAGGAACAGGAGGTGCATTGCCTTCCTCACTTTTTAAGTGCATCTAATTGTTCCACAAAAACAACCACTTCATTGGGATGTGCAGATATCCCAGTGTGGGCACGTTTCTGTCGAGAAGGCAGCCTCGTGCAAACTGAGGTGAAGGTTTCCGTAAAAGGTACGAGCGGGCGCAGTTGCGCTGATCTCTTGGGGCAGAAGGAGAGATTAACAACATCCCCGTGCACATCTGCAACTTCTGCTAAAGAAATGGTAATTTTTTGAGTGTATTTTTTCTTATATAAAAAACCACCCAGTATTTTATTTATTCCTTTTTTTCTATTTTTCTTGTCTTTCTTCCTTTGATTACCGTTGCTGTGCGACAAGAATCAATTTTTGTGACTGCGCACTTGTGCGATTAACTTTTATTGTTGCTTGCGACGATAAAAAACTCTGTTTGAAAAGATTCGAAGTTCTATGGACACGATTTCGTGCTTTTATTGGCACAAAAGTCATGTTTTCATGGAATCAGACCATTTTGATCTGGTTCAGAACTTCTAGTTCCAAACAAAGGTCACTATTGCTTTTCGAAATGTTGTTTTTTCTGCAGAAATGTGGAAATTTAGATATTTATTGGTCAAAATCTTTATTTTCTTCATAAAATTCCAAGATGGCGGCCCGAAAACAATAGAAAAACATGTGGAGATTACAGAATTTTCGAGTAAAACCGGAATTGAGATATTCTCAAAACTGTTGGGAATTCTGGGAAATTAATTCTGTGAATAAATTTCGATTTTCTACCAATTGGAGACAAGGGGGGGGAGTGACATCACTAATCCCTCTCTCCAGAATGGCTACTTTAGCCCGAACTACTGCTCTCTTATTGGGTTTGAGTTAATCTCTCTCATCCATTTTGTTTGCTGCGGTCCTGCTCTTGGGCACATTCAGTCAATGCCATACACAAGGACAGGTAAGACCACGTGGAATTCACCAGCAAGTAGTCTTTCCACACAAGCAACCGAAGCAAACACGGCAAATTCAGACAATTCGCCTCTCGATTCTTCAGACGACGAAACAATCAACATGTCTCACAACAAACAAAAGACGTTAGATCAGGCCATGCTTGAAACTACGTGCCAAGTTTTTGATTTGAAAGTTGAAGAAATGACGTCTTATGCGGTTTGGGAAGCTACTCTTTTAGATGTGGCCAACCATATTGTAGAAACGCAAGATAAAGCTGATGTTGCAATGCAACAATTAGATAGAACTCGTGCAGAATTAAACACAGCGCAAACAAAGATTGAGGAAATCAATGATCAACTCCTTCGCGCAAAGAATTCATTACGGGAAATGGATTCGGTTAAATTAACCAACAACAGTTTAATGAACTTATTAGCTCAACAAAAAGCTGTTGTGGACGGAGTAGTAGCTGCGGGCCAAGCAAACGCGGCGGCCCGAGCTTTGCTACCAAATCCACCGGCGGTTGTCACCACAGCAAATTCTGCTATAAATTCGACGACTGTCAGCGGTACTACACCATTGCTTACAACGGGTAATCCGTTACTTTTAGCATGGGGTGACAAATACACCCGCAAGACTGACCAACCCATGCCTCCGTCTAGACCTATGGACGAGGTAGAGTTGAGTAAGAGGGTGAAGTCGATTGGATTAGAAGCCTTTTCCGGCGACAAAACAAAATCGAAGGCTTTCATGATTGATTTAAAACGGTCTCTAAGATTTGCAGAACCATATATCAACCACGTACTAGCCGAACACTTGTTCAAGTTTTTCAGAGGCGACGCAGCCACATGGTTCTCGTCTCATGAGAAAACTGACTGGGAAAGCTTCGAACACGAATTCATAATTCATTTTCGATCCAGCGACACGTTGCTACTGGCAGAAATTGCCAAAATGCAGCAGCTGTCCCACGAGTCTGCCACTCAGGTGGTATTACGACTAGAAAAGCTGTATTCTCAGCTAATGAATCCGGTTCACGAGAGTCAACAGCTCCAAAAGGTGCCGTCGATCTTACGACCAGCCGCGAAAACAATGGCAATAACTGCGTTAGATGCAGATAATTCCTGGGCGGCTCTGAAAAGAGCTTGTATTGCCACAGAAGCATCTACTTTGAACGTGGAAACTGTGGCAAACGCAGCTATAATCGAGGCACAAAAGACAGAATCTGTCACACAAGCCTCGAAACTTAATTCCAACTCTCAGCAAATGGTAGCAATATCAAATGCTGCTGGTGTTGAAAAAACAGAAGTTGTCCCTTATGGATTAAGAAATCCAAGCAATCGGACATTATTTCCAACACTGAAAAACGCTGCAAATTCAGCAACAAAAGGTGCTGAAAATACAGAAAAAGCACTAGTTCCGAGCAACAAACTCAAGGACTATGCAAATAGACTTCGCAATGGTGGTTGCTGGGGCTGTGGCGGTGGACACTTTGAGAAAGATTGCCCGCACAAAATCGAAGCAGCCAAGGCGGCGATCGAGTCGATGGCTTCTGCCCAACAGAGCCTCATGCAAGCCATGCTAGCTGCCAGTGAATTTGGCGCTTGGCCACCAATGGCGGAAAACGAAGAGGAGCAGTCGCCAGAGAAATCCAAGTAACAAGACGCTTTTTCCAACACCAGAAAAATGCTGCAATTTCAGCAACTAAAGGTGTTAAAAAGACAGTAATAGAAGCCACATTGGTGATCAAAACTGAGTACCACTCAAAAAACAGTTTTTTTCGATTTGAGAAGTATGTTAAAATGGCAGTGGTCAGAAGAAAGCAAAATTGCATTCGGAAATTTGAGAACCAACTCGCAGAGGGAATGACGCTGCCTGCGCCGGATTTCGCTCGCAACTTTGTCATCCTTACAAATGCAAAGTGGCGACGGGCTCGGAGCTGTCCTTTTTGCGAGTGACAGATAGACCAAGGTGTTTGTTGTAAAACCAGTTTGTTTTATTACCAGAACGCTAAAGTATGGAATATTTAGCTGTGATTTGACAAGTTCAGACCATATGCTAAAAATCCTAAAAATTTAAAAATTGGGAATTTAGTTCTACTAAAAATCCATCTTTTGGGAAAAATAGCTATACCATTAGCTTCGTCTCTCGAAGACCAGTTCAAAAACCCATACATAATCACTAAAGTGACCAATACAAACGGTTATACCCTTGTAACACTTGAAAGATTCATTTCCTCTGAAGAGATGGCTTGATAGCCCATTCCAAATGGGGAACAAGAAGAAGTCCTTTGAGGACCGACCTGAAAAACACTGGTACCGCAACCATGTTGCCAATACCAGTGAAACCTTTGGAAATTCCAAAACCATCTCTGAATTCAAAGACACCTTTGATTTCTGAGAAAACTTGAAACATTTTCAACAAGTTATTTAACCAGTGAAATTGCAACAATTATTCATTCTTGCAACAACGAAGCGACAGTTTGGTTCATTCATTCACCGTGCAAACCTGAATTGTTTCATTTTCAAATTGCATTTGTCGTTTTTCACTCGTTTTTACTTCAAAATTTGTTGATTTAAAACAACGATGGAAAATTCTTTCAATCGAACGCAAGTTGCTTGTCCAGTCTGTATAGGGCAACCATTCTTCGCCTTGCCCAATCAGATGCACACACCGTGTCAAAATTGTCTCGGAAATGGATTCATGGAGCAGCACGCGCCATTAGAAGCATGGTTGGCCAAATTCATGACTGTCCTCGGCATTTCCGATCCCAGAGCACAATCGCTCCATAGATTGGATGCACGTGAAGATCACGCACAGAACGACGCGGACGCCGGCAAACGCATCAAATGCGAAACGCCAAAACCACCGACTGCAAAACCAAAGAGACAACGAGATCAAATATCTCAAAACTTCTCGGTTATGCGGATTAAAGGTGAAAAACCAAGATCCAACTTGGCCTGAGAGCAAAATTAACTCCGTAGCCAAGCAACAATACGGATCAGAAAAAGTGGCTGCACACGAACAGCGCAGACGCAGCCGAAGTCGCCGTCGCAACGCCGACCAAGGATCCGTGCTCTCCAACCGGCCAAAACTCCATCCAAGGCCGCCCAAAAGAAGGAGAAAAGGACGCGACGCAGTTTGGCATCGAAATTGCTGTTCTTGGAGAAAGAAGAGGAACGCGAGGACGTCGACGAAAGGTTGCCGCCAACGCTGGAATCGTAAAAGTTCGAAGAAGAATTGGCCAGGTTTTGTTCAAAAAAACCTTTATAGTGCCAAAAATCGATTGTTGTTTACATTTTTTAAGTGTTTTTTCAATCTTAATAGTATTTAATAGTAATAGTCCTAACTTTTATTAGAATCTAAGTATTTAAAAGTGTTTTTACTTACCATTTTAATGTTAAAATTGCTTAAAATAATTACAAGAGTTGTTAAATTTAAAATTCAAAGTGTTTTATTCATATTACAAATTACAAGTGTTGTACAAATTTATTTTTCATAATATCAAATTGTAGTTTTTCTCCATCCTGGGGGTAAGTGTGCGTTGTTTTTATCGGTGTTATTTCCCATTGTTACCTACTGGTGATCCGCGCTCTAGCTGTATCAGCTCATCCGCATTAAGGTCATCTGTTTATCTGTAAAAAAAAGAAAAGTAATGATTAGTTTATAATTAAAAATTAACTTTCAAACAACCACTTTCGTGATTGTGTTGAGGTACCCCTCTCAGTACTTACCTTTTTTAGGGGGGGGAGATGTGACCGGCTGCCCGATCAGTCCGTTCACTTACCTGCAACACACGGCGCTTCCATGGCTCTCGCGCACCTCGTGTGTTTTCTCGCGCGCACCTGGCGCGGTCCCCCGCACCAGGTGGAGCTGATGGTCGTTGGTCCAGCCAATTGGGAACCGGAAGTGCCCTTCCGGAAGTGGTCGGCCCCGCAGAAGGCCCAGAGAGTTCTCTTGCGACCAGCGTGGCGAACGGTCGCTTCTACGATCGCTCTTCCACACTGGCAATCATGACGAATCCGATTGGCGTGGCGACTCTGTCGCCCGCCGGGACTTGATAGTCCGTGTTCCCCGCGCCTGTCCTACGTTCTCCATGAACGTAGCGACGACGCGGCCGAACAGTATTCAGACCACGCGTGTCATTCGGCCAATGGCCGCCGTGCCACGCGGTCTTGTTAGGGATGGCTGTTTCTCAGCCATCGCATTGGGAAATGCACTGTAGAGACACCACATCATACCCCTAGACATAATAAAGCTTACCTTAAACTAAACTTGTGTCTCTTGTGTATTTCGGAAGTGTATTTTATCGTGTGTGTTGTGTCCAGCGTCTCGTGGCTCTCCCCCGACCACGTGGCGTCCGTCCGAACACTCACAACATGCTCAACAATCTGTTCAATGACCTCGGGGTCTCGTTATAAGGTTATGCAATTTTTTTTAAATATTTGTAAAACTCCTTCCCGTGGTCGCGAAGACCGGCCATGTAGGTCGAGTTTCGTCTGTCATAGACAGATTCGGATAACGATCTCTTATCTTCCAATAAATCTGCGTGACCTGATTACGGCAGCGGTGATTTGTGGATCGGCTTGGCGATTGACCCGGTGATCGAGTATGACTTTCTCGGTAGCGGCGGTGAGTTGTGGATCGGCTGCCGGTACAGCTGATTACTTTTAATTTGAGTCAGTTCTTTGTATTTTGATAAGTAAAGCAAAAAATGCTGATGCTCAGCTCCACGGCGGTCGTCTCAACGAACTATTGACATAAAAAACTCGTTCGGACTCAAATCTTTACCATTTAATTTAGGTTCCATTTTAAAAATAAAACAGAAAAAGGAATATTAGTAATTTATTTATTTATAAAAAAAAAAATCAAATTTTGAATTAAACTTATGTTGTTTAATTACTGTAATCTTGTCAATCGAGGTTGACAAGTTGACAAAGTTACAACTGATTTTGATTTTACTAACCTTATTCCATATCGACCAGGTTTACTCTTCATGTACACTTTGAAGGAACAGCGCCCTCGAAATAGAATCAACTGTTCATCAATTGTACCAAATGGACCCACTGTGTACGCTTGCCTACAGTTCTCAAGAAAGAAGTCTGTCACCTCTCGGATAGGATTTGTCATTAATTTTTCTTTCTTCTCGAGTGGCTATCAAATCGAAACGAATGTGACGCAGAATGGCACTGAAACGTGTCCTTGGCATTACTGCTTGGTAGATCAATTGATTGGTGGCTAGATCCCCCGACCACAAGTCATTTAGACTTGCTCTCCTCTGGTGGTAGCGTCCAGCAATTAGTAGGCTGCCAATCCATGCCCTAAGTTCAACTCTGCATGTGTTTGTCCATAAAGCATCACCTTCAGCATGCACATTTGTACAAGAAACAATCTAAACAAGTTTTACAATAAATAAAAACATAAATAATGACATAAATAAAGTAGATTAAAATTAAAATAATAGAATTGTACATACCAAGTCCAACATTTGATCGGTAATGAATAAATTAAAACAATCGAGAAATGAATTGACTCGATTGGAATAAGCAGTCAATCTTTCCATTGTTTTAACCAAGTTTACAGAGCGTGTCTTAGTTTGCGGTGGTGGTGTTGAACTCCATGCCCATGCTCCATGGTTGGAATTTCACCATCGCTATCATCACTATTTGATTCATCGCTTTCAGTAAAATTTTCAATCTCAGCATCACTAAGATCAATATTTTCTTCTTCAGAAACGAAAGAATCACTGTCGAAAAATCACTAGAGCTGTCCATCTCAATGCAAGCAATAAAATGAAATGACAAGGTGGTTTGATAACAAAATCGTATGGATTACATTTTAAAATCGTATGGATTACGTTTTAAAAATAGCGCCATCTGGTGACAAAATACAGCAAAACTGATGTAAAGCGCTTGCACTAATGGTGATTTTTAATGAAAATCAGCAATAACTTAATTACAAACAGGAAAAAAAATTTGATTTATTATTCATAAATAGAAAAAAAATACATTCGAGGAATACCGGTTGGTTTCAAATATTTATTTTCACATAAAAAAAAGTTATGTTGATTTTTCAAATTTTTTCATTTTGTTGACCCACCATGGCTATGGGAAGGTTAATTTAATATCAAAATTACTATAAAAAATCAAACCTTGCAGCTTTTGAAGCATCCAATCCCGATCTATTAAGTAGCGTCTAATGAAGTACAGGATTGTAGGGCCGCAACTGTCTTCATCCAGCTGCCCAATTAGTGGTGGATCAAAAGGGTGGACTTGTAACAACGGTATTCCAAAGCTGACTAGGCCAGTTAACACCTGAAGTCGAGCAGGTAATGGCTCCATTGTGGTACAGTGTGGCTCTCTTTCTGGTTTATTTCGGGTCTATAAAAAGAAAAAAGAATAAATAAATATTAAATATATTTATTATAAAAATAAAAAAAAAATATAATTTTTTTTATTGATAATGAATTAGTTATTTAGGCTTAAACGAGGGCTTAACGGTGTGTACTGTGTGAGTGTGTTCCCGGATGTTGCGCACCTGCACACGACAGCTTCTCAAATGTGTCAGAGCCGTTGGAGGTCACTAAAAGCGCTATGTCACCACACATCGGATCAAACAGTCCAAAAAAACGAATGTGTAACGAAACGATTAACTCCAGGTGGAAAGCCTCAAAATGGAACCTCGTTTATAGGTTGTCACAACCATAGGCTCATTGTCGGAGTCTGAGTCCGATGGCACTTCAATGGCCACGATGGCCTCATCGTCCGATGGCACTTCAATGGCCACGACGGCCTCATCATCTGAGGAAATGTCTATAACCTCAACCAGGTCAATTGGAATCAAATTCCACGCATTTGACATTTTGAAGAAAGCTAAAGGTTCGAAAAGAAGAAATGGTGTAAAGATTGGAACAAAATTCTAACAATGTCTAACAAAAACTAACTTATCTTATAAAAAAAAAAGCTGAAATAGTATTTAGATATTCTCTCACAAAGATCTGGTAACATTTCCTAATTAAACTAACAAGTCTAACAAGAAAAGCTAAGCTGGTGGTTGGATTTTCTCCCACAGCGGCCCAGTAGCTAACGTGGCAGTAAATCGTCACAGAAAGGTTGCAGGCTACTTTTACATGCTGGACAATACCATTTGCCCTTGGGAACTCTCTTATAAAACCATTCAATTTCACATGAGCTGTTATCACAGCCAATCAACATACCACTGATGTCTTTCTGGCAAGTACACCACAATTTGCTATTGGGTGACTGGGAAACTCCCTGCACCGGTGATGGAGTATTTGTCAGTACTGGTGGTGAATTATTGGTTAATGTGGATTGGGTGTCAGTCAATTTGGGCTGTGGGGAACCAGTCAAAACAGGCAGTGTTTTGGTTGATTTGTGTACCAGTGGCCCAGAAGTTCAGGCAGAATTACAGAGTTTAAAAATATCTGGACCTTTGGAATTACTTCAGACCATCTGGATATATCCTAGTGACATGAATTTCTGAAGGAGTCCAAATCACAAAATCAGCATATTTGGTGTTTGACAAGTACAATTGTGCCTGAACCTTAAAGTGAAAATAAATTATTACTTTTAAATCAACTGTTTTAAATACTTGATAATAATACAAATGGGTTTTTTTCAAATTTCCTTCATCATCTAAACAGAATTTTTTGGCCACATAAATTGTTTTATCCTTCAGAAAGGAGAGTATGGGCACTGAAAAACAAAATAGAATAACATAAATAAACTTTTTAAAATAATAGAAACGCATATTTGCATACCTTAATTTCACAGATGCCTTCACCACAACAGCCACAGGATACAAGACTGTCTGGAGAAGCACCAAGAAAGGAGCATTCACAACTTATAAACAAACCGCTTTCTGATGCCTTAAAGTTGTTGTGTAGTGCATTACTCTGTTCTTTGTACTTCTGCAATGCAATATTTTCGTTGTCACAACCCCAACTAAAAAAAGTAGAAGTGCCAACTGTACACGTCTTTCATAGCTGCCACCCTTTGAAAAATTAACTCTCTTACCACAAATGGTTTTTGCAATAGCACTCATAAATGTCTCAGCTGGATGGATTATTGCTTAAAGCTGCAAGTTGAGCTGCAGCATCTTCAGTTGTAGTCATCATTAGATCATGGGTTAATATATCCTTTTGACTATCAACTTTAGTGCAGCCATCTTTGTGACATTTTGAATGGTTGCCGAATGCATGTCTTGGCATGGCTTTTAGCTTTCTTCTTAGAATTGAAATTTCATTCTGAGTAGCCATGCTTGAAGAAGATATACCGTGCTGTGAGATTAACTGTCTTGCATTTCTGGTTAGTGACTCAATGTGTTTCTTCAGACATTTTCTGGCATCCACTCCTCCTCCTCTCTGAGGAAAGAAGTTTACTATTATCTGCTGCTTTTTCTAATTTTTTTCCTAAAATTACGAACTGCATGGTTAGCACATTCAATTTTTAAAACAACATTTGTCCTGGCATATATCTCTTTTTCCTTAATACGTGCCATCACTGATGAGTCACCATCACCAACAATTTTTGTATACATATAACCTTGTGTTCTTCATGCAACCAGTTCAAACCTTGAACAATTATATCTGCTTCCATTCCAGTTGACGTCAATTGACGCCAATTGCAATTGCAAATATGCTCTCTGGGTTCAACATTTGTTTCACTGGACTTACAAATCACACAGTGTGTGTTTCTAATACATATAACTTTTTTAGTGTGATTTCCAACAACAACTTGGACCACTAGCAGTACCACTGTTAGCATTGGAGCCATGTCTATAAGAACGCTTACTCCAGCTGCCATCAACAATTGCTGTTATGGTTGGTATATCATTAGCATTGACTTTTTCATTGGCTATAGCATTTTCCTTTTCTTCAGATATTGCTTTCAGAGTATCGCTTAGCCCTATTTGTTTAAAAACAACACCACAAGTTTTCTCATATTTCTGATAAATAGTGGATGACATGTAAGGAGCCTGCATAATTGCAAAAAATTCCTCTGACTGATTGTGTCCAATTCCAACAGACATGGCTGCCCAAGCAGCTTGAAAATGTATTGTCTCTGGTTTTGAAGTTGCTAGAACTACACATTTCTTACACATTACTTTAGAACACCGGAATGTTAATGCAGCTACCATACCATAATGAATAGTTTTTGTGTGAATAAGTTCTCTACCAAAGTTACATTCCAATGTGTGGTGACCCAGTTGGATAAGTGTCCCCCCAGGGCGGATACTTGTCCTATGAGTCACTATGATTAAAGAGTCGTTCCCCCCCGAGTTGGCTCCACCTCCCCATGGCAGGTGTGTGCCCCGAGGGGGAGGAAGCGGCTGGTGGTCAGCCCCCATTGGTTGATCGCCGGCCCTTCACCCCACTGCATAAAAGGCTGTGTTTCCCGCCTAAAGACAGAACTTACACAAACGACACCAAGAACACAGCAACTACCTCACCGTCAGGCCAACTTCAACTACAAGTTAGGATTGATCGAGGATCGCTGAGTAAAGTGCAAACTGTAACTCTCACGAAGTCACTTGCGAGCTATTCCTGCGAAAGCACGAGAATAGCCCTTGTGAAATCACCCAGAATAATCGCCCAGACGATTATTCGCCGAAGTAAGTGTCCGAGTGCTTTGTAGGGAACCCCAAAGTTCCTAGACGAGGCCTCTGCGACGCTAAACAAACCCTAGACAACAGGCACGGATAGAAGACTCGAAAGAGCATTCCACCGCGTCCGTGAAGACGAATCCGTGACGAATTAACGACAACTCGAGACGCCGCCTTTGTTCCGCCGACCACGCGGAATCGACGACGCCATCTTGAGAAATCCTTTGTTCGACGCTGACCACGTCGACTCTAGAATTATTACTGAGTGTATTTTAAAGGCATAAAGCCTGGTGAATAAATTACCTGTTTATTTACATACATTTGGTATTCATTTGGGTATTTACATAATTGATCACAGGTAAAGTATTACACGTTAGCGCTATTTAAACCTATACCAAGTAGGACGCGACACGTGGGGGCCTGTCCGGGATTTAGAAATAAATCTCAAATCTGAACTTGTGATCTCTCAATAAGATAACCCAAACCGTAGAATTACCGAAAGAAAATGTCAGACAAAGATGAGCAATCCACGTCTGACACCGAGCAGAGAATGCCCGAGAAGGGAAAAAGGACCTCCGACTACCACCTAAGGTCGGATGGTCCCGTCCCTGAAATGTCCGCAAAGGCGAAAGCCCGAGCGAATAAAAGGAGAGCGAAGGCGCAGAAAGAGGAGCAAGCTGCATCGCTCGCGGCCCTAGACGGGCCAGAGCGAGAGCGGGTTCCCTTGAATATGCAACCCTTCGAGGATACCGATCCGGAAGCCATAGAAAATCGAGAAGAAATTCGCGACGTATCGCCAGGACGAGTATCGATATTGATGACCGAGGAGACGAACGAAGCTCCGAAAATAACGGTCACGGTCGGCACGAACCCATCGCCACCCACGGCTCAGACGTCCGTGGAGCAAACCCCACGAAAAAACGACGGCGGGACCCCGATAACCCCCCGAGTTACGGCGAGTCCTGCGGTTGTTTCCTTCGAGGTATCTCACCTAATTCGGTTGACACGGCAAGCTGCCCAACTGAAAGCGATGATAGACATTCCAGTAGGAACGTCAGTCTGGGAATCGATTACTCTACTCACTGACGCTATCTGCGCGGCACAAGCCCCGACGCCGGTCGCAAGACCAGCAGCGGAGACGCCCATGCCCCAGGTAACGCCCAGTGACACCGGAGGTTTCGCGCCAGACCCCAACCGAACACTTCACGAATCCAGAGAGAAGGCCCGCGAGGAAGCCAGACAAGAAGCGACTAGTCGCCAACGAAGGCTGAGCGCAGAGCGGCGAGAACTCTGGAAGGAAGAGGAAGAAAGGGAGCAACGCGAGAGAAGAACCACCGAGAGAACAGAGAAACTGGTCCAAAAAATGAGGGAAGAACGAGAAGCTAAAATTCGAAAAGAATGGAACGCAACAGTAGAAGGGCGACATCGAGAAGCTCAAGAGTACGAGGACCAATTTCAAGCGCTAATAGCTCAAAGAAAAACAGAAAAACTACAAATGTTGCGAAAAGAGGCCATTCTACAACATCAGAAATGGGAAGAACAACATCGCGAGAGGTTGAGAGAAGAGGAAGCCAGAAAAGAAAAAGAACAGTTTCTGAAAGAGAAAGAAGAGTGGGATCGAGTCAGATGGACCGAAGAGTACAAAGCGAAGAAACAAGCTATAATAGATGAGCAAAAAAGATGGGAAGCCGAAAACTGGGAGAAGGAGACAGAAAAGTTCCAGAAAGAGTACGCACAAGACGTCTCGGACAGGAAGAAAAATGAAGAAAACCTGAAACGGAAACCAGAACCCCCCAGCGGCTCTGATACCGACACAGGAGAAGGTGCAACAAAGCCGGCAAAAACGGCGAAAAGGGGGAAATCTCAAAAGAGAGACGAGTCGGTCCCAAAAACAAAGGACCGTCACCCCTCAAAAAGATCCGAGACGGGAGCAGCCATCGACGCGTTACTCGAAAAGAAAAACGCAAATAAAAATCGGGAACGCCCCGAAAGCGAGGAAAACAGATGGCATTCTTTTTACGAGAACAACGACGGAGGGGAGCCGCCGCCATCCGGAGGCTCGAAACAGAAGAAGGCTGGCGGAGAGACCCCACCGAGAGGGCCGAGGTTTCACCCCCAAGGAGATCCCTCCGAGCCCTCCGATTCGTCGGACGACGACCATCCGAGTCGACCGTCTACAGGGAGGAGTCAAGAAGACAGCGATGGGCACCGGTCGAACCGGCCGAATGCTTCAGACCGCTCCTCCCGGAGCTCCAACCCTCGTTCGGAGGAAGGGAACTTTCAGGACTCATCTGGCCGACATTACACGATGTCTGAGCTAGGCCGAGCCCTGCTGAACTCTTTCAGAAGAGAAGGAATCGATCTAGGCCATCCAGGCGACGAACATAATCGCGCTGGAGAGAGGGTTAAGCGTAAATATGGCGTACGAAACGAACCAAGCAGCGAAGCCACGGGTAACATCCGTTGGCAACACTACATACAAACACGATTCGACGGTTCGTGGAAGGCCGGAGACCGCTTCCTAGACGAAGTAATGCGTATCAAGAAAGCGACAAAAGCCACCGTCGCCGACATGCTAACCCACGGTCTAGTGGAGCTAACCACGGGGTCAGCTCGAGAATGGTATCAGGGACTGAAAAACCCAACCTGGGACGATTTTCTCGTCCGTTTCGATCTCCGATACGGCGAGACTCCAGACGAGATCAGTAACAAATTACGTGGTCTACGGCAAGCCCCAGGAGAAACATTAGCCGACTACGACGCCCGAGCGAAACTCCTGTTTGCAAGAGCGCCGTACGAAATAAACCCCGCTGGTTTTACGATGATCTTTTACGGAGGATTATCGGCCCACTCGCAAAGAATTCTGCTAGACATGCGTGCACCCCGCACTGGCGATTACCAAGATGTCAGTAACTATCTTCTAACAAACACGTTAGAAATAGAACAGCGGTATTACGCCACTCTGCCCCCGGAAGAAGCTGACGCGCACGAGAAGCGGTTGCAGACGAGCGCCGAACGCCACAAGACCTCAGAAAAATTAATGAGGCCAAGTGAATATTTGAGCGGCATAATGAGTCTCACCGAAGCATCCTTCGGACGAATGCTGACGCCTAAAGCAGGCAGTATTCTTCCAGCCAACCCGATAGCTGCCCCAAAGAAAGCACCGGCAGCAACGGCGATGCAGGTGACCTCGACGGACTCCACCCAGATGGAGAAAGTCGAAGAGACAACACCTCTCGCCACGGCTAAAGAAGAGGAGCCAGCATCAAGCGACGAGGAAGCCCTAAATGAGCACCTCGAAAACTTGTCGACGGGATGCGACGATCAAGGTCCCTATTTGCACCATGCACACCGGGCCTTGGCAATCGCACAATTCAGAGCACACGTGCAGGCAACAAAAGCGAGAGGGGCATTGGGAGGAAAAAGACGATTCCCGACGCCCTTCGTCCCGAAAAAACCGGGATTCACTCCCACAGGGGATAAAAGTAACATCAAATGTTACAGCTGCGGAGAATACGGTCACTACTCCGACAAATGCGAAAAAACCGTCAAAGAAAAAGGCATCATGCAAACCTTGATGAAAATGATGATGGAGTTAAATACTAATCTAGCAAAAAACTCCCAAGCGCAGGCGTCGCCGAAATAAATTCAGCTTCGTCTGCGCCAGCCGCGGAAATTAAAAAGAAGAAATATCACACTGGACCCGCAGGTCATGCCTTGGCAGAAGCACAGATCAAAGATCGCATGCAGACCATTCCGAAGAAGGAAGAAACAGTGACGCTGACAAGTATGCAAGTGAGAACGAAGCCGGAGGTCGACATAGATTGGACGGACCTCCCGTTCAATCTGGAGGTTGAGCCCCAAACATTACGCGTTTTTCACTGCAATGTCACGAAAACACATTGCGAAACTCTGTGTATGCTGCCAGTGGAGATCGAAAACCAAAAATTGTTCGGTCTGCTGGATTCAGGAGCAGATCGTTCATTCATATCCGAAGATATAGTAAAGGACTTGGATATTGAAAAAAAGGTGGCACAAGTGAACGCGAACGTAGAATTGCTCACCGCCAACGGCTACGTCAAGCCGAGGGGCGTAGTTCGCATCATGATCGACTGGAAGGGGGGGAACCTGTCCCACCCCTTCATAGTCTTGCCATCCCACGACAAAGTATTCCTCTTAGGGATGGATATCATGGCAAAACTGAAAATTCAGCCAAACCCGATAACCCGTTCATGGAACTGGATAAGTCCCGAGGGAGAACGGCCAGTCCCCGTAGTTCCCCAAAAATTACTGGACGAAGCCAAGGACAAAGAGGAATACGGAAGAGGATTGCGAAAATTCGTCCAAGATTACGATTTCGCAGCCTTCACTCTGGAATTACAGAGGAGTAACGTCGTGGACACCCTGGTCGAGGAGGCAGCACTGCGTGTTAACGAGGCATCGCTACTAAGGCGAGTGCTTCGAAAGCATGAAAGAATTCTGACCAAGACACCTGGTCGAACGACGGAAGCAACACACGAAATAGTCTTAACCACAGACAAGCCGATTCGAGTGCCTTACAAGGGGATGAACCCCCAGAAAAGAGACATCGTGACGCAAATGTGCCAAGACATGCTCGACAAGGGCATAGTAACGCAAGCCCTGGGCGAATACGCGATGCGGATCGTCCTGGTAATGCGTCCAGGCTCGGAGCCTCGACTATGCATTGATTATCGCCCCCTGAATGCGATAACAGTTATAGACCCGATTCAGATGCCGTCTATAGACTCGATCCTCCGGGAACTGAGCCCGTTCAAGTGGGTAACCACCATGGACCTGTCAAAGGGGTATTGGCAAGTGGAGCTAAAACCCGAAGACAAACTAAAAACGGCTTTCTACTCCCCGATAGGAAGACTAATGTTCAACGTGATGCCGTTCGGGCTTGTAAACGCCCCGAGCACGTTCCAGAAACTGATCGAAAGCGTGTTGGGAGATATGCTGCACGACTTCGTGTGGGCGTATCTCGACGACATAATAATAACGTCGGACACATTCGAAGAGCATATAGACCACATCGACAGAGTGGTCTCCCGCCTAGCCAAGGCGGGACTCCACATCCATCCAGGGAAGAGCAAGTTCTGCAGAAAAGAGCTTGCCTTCCTAGGATATCGAATAGGAGTCGAGGGAATCGCGATTGACCCCGAAAAGGTCAAAGCAATAAACGGATTCCCCGCCCCCGAAGATATAAAAGGTGTCCAAAGATTCATGGGCATGGTCAATTTCTTCGGCCGACTACTCTCTGGTCTGGCTGAGGTGGCCGCGCCTATAACGGATCTCTTACGAACGGATAAAGAGTTTGAGTGGACGGTCCAGTGCGAGGCCGCATTTAGCACTATCAAGCAAATGCTGGCTGACGTCGAAAAGATGCCATTGCCGGACCTAAACCGACCGTTCGTGTTGCACACCGACGCGAGTAAAATCGGACTGGGTGCAGCCCTTCTGCAGACCCACGTGTACAACGGAATCTCGCAAGAAGTACCCTGTATGTTTATAAGCAGGAAAATACAGGGCGCGGAGAAAAATTACACGGCAACGGAACTAGAATGCCTAGCCGTAATTTGGGCAGTTCGAAAATTTCGCGACTATCTGGAGTACACGAACTTCGAGGTTCAGACAGATCACCAGGCACTAAGCTGGTTGATGAAGCTCAAGGAACCTTCCGGCCGACTCGCAAGATGGCAACTGGAGTTAATGGCGTGCGATATAACAATTACGTACCGCCCCGGGAAGTACAATCATGTGGCCGACGCCCTCTCAAGAGCCCCAGCCTCTGACCCCCAGGGACCAGACGACGACGGCGAGGACGACACCCACCTCTTGTACTGCCCAACTCCACGCAGAATATGGCGCTTACGAAAAGCAAACGAACTGCCGGTGATGGAGCCCGAAGATAGAACGTTTTGTGGTTTTTGGACTCGAACGTACCAGCCAGCTGGGACGAGCGATTCAACGTCCGCAATTCAACCTCCGCCCCCCGGAGAAACCCACAAAACACTACTACGCGCCTTCACAGCAAAAATTGAAGAAAAAACGCAATATGCTCCACCCACGAGACGTGAGTTCGTCGAACACCAGGCAGCAGACACAAAATGTCAAATTATAACACAATATTTGCTGAACGGCGAATTTCCGGAAGGGATGACAAACCCACACCGCCGGAAACAGTTCGTCAAAGAAGCAACAAGCTACCTCATAGATGATGAACTCCTGGTAAAATACCACCCGACATTTCAAGATGACCTCAGTGGAGCGGGAAACTCGGTGAAAGTGGTCGTACCGGCATCACTGCACAACCGACTGTTGTGGCTGATGCACGGACACCCGCTCGCCAGCCATTCCGGCATAGCGAGAACCCTTTATCGAGTAAAGCAACTTTTCTTCTGGCCGGGCGCGCGGCAAAAGATAACGAAATTTATCCGACACTGCCCCCGGTGCCAAGCATGCAGACCGCGAGATAAAGTAGCCAGAAACGCCATGTCTCTCGGACCCTACGCACCGTTTGACTGCTTAAGCATAGACTTGATGGGCCCCAAGCCCACAACGGGAAACAAGAACATGTATATTCTCGTAATTATGGACGTGGCCACCCGATGGCCGGAGCTGTACGCCCTCGCGAAGCCCTCGGCTGAAAACATAGTCGAGTGCCTTTACGACGTGGCAATGCGATTTGGGTTTCCCAGAAAACTCATTTCGGATAACGGCCCCCAATTCCGATCGAGAATATATAAGGACTTCTGTAGAAAATTTAAAATGGATGCATCAAACACCTCCACGTATAATCCTCAGACAAACCCAGTCGAGAGATTAAATAAAGACATAAAATATGCGCTGACAGTATTCACCGATATTCACAATCGATGGGACGAATACCTGCGAGAAATCGCTTTCAGCATTCGCTCAACCGTGTCAAGAACACGCGAATTCTCACCGGCGTACCTCAACTTCGCCCGCGAATTAAGGATGCCATGGGACCCACGCGTTGCCGAAGCTGTTAACGTATTAGACCCGTCGAGCCCACATGAGTACGTGTGCCGGTTGGAACAGACTATATCCGACACGTACCAGCATATGATGGCGCATATTTTCAACATGAGAGAGAGAATCGCAGATAAAGAAGGCGATCTCGCTTTCGCGAACTTTAAAGTGAATGATCTAGTGTGGAAGGAGGCACACACGTTGTCCAATGCAGCGAGGGGCATCGCCGCCGGTTTAGCCGACAAGAGGGACGGTCCCTACGTAATTGTGGCCGAACACGGAGGCAACGCATACCAACTACGCCGCCTAGAGGACAACAAAAATTTTCAGTCGATACATGGCCGAGATCTAAGGCCATATCTGCCAGAATTTCCACAGGAAATTTGGCTGGAAGGTCAGACACACAGCGGCCAAGGGGGCACCGTGGTCGACACGTTCCAAAAAACAAATGAAGCTGAAAATATAGCGGAGAGCGAGGATGAATTCTTCGACGCCGAATCCCCAGCCGACGAGGCTCCAGCTCAGCCGGAGCAAGCAATTTCGGAGAGGGAGGAAGCAGAAGAATGTACTTCTGAAATGGAAAATAAAAAAATTAATAATGAGAAAAATGCCAACACATCGGAGATGAACGAGCAAGTAGAGTCACGATCTACGAGCACGTCGAAAATCAACCTTCGACCACGACGAAGCAATAATCCGTTCATTCGGGACGGCAAAGTCGTGGGGAAGAACTAAAAATAAAAGAAAATGTGATAACATGGAGCGGAGGCCTTGTAAAATAAAAAGATTTACTTACGAGAGCTGCTGCACATGTTGAGACGCGAAAATTTGGCTAAGTCCAAACTTCGCAACGAATTGTCGCAGTCACCACTAACAGACGAGAAGTTATGACGTATCGGGCGACCACGTGACAATGAAACCACGCGGTCGACCCCGTAGCATCATTGCCAGCACGGCGGATCTCGCAAAATACGAGACGCGTTCGAGACCCACAATTCTCAGCGTCGATGGGCCCAGTTTCCGACTGTTTTTAACACGACGAGACGTGTTTTTTGCTTCTCCCCAAAGAGAAAACAAAGACCTCTCAAAAAACTTCACTTTCCTAAATTGAAATGGCCGATCGACGCAACCCACGATTAGAGCCGAGCGCATCGTCGAGAGACAAGAGCGACGGCCTAATCGTAAATGCAGAAGAAGATGAGAATTGGGACGAACAACCGCCGCTGCAGGCTGGCTAAAAACCCGAGAGTGGACCCAGATTCACCTCGGAGTCAAGGCCGCCAAAAAACTAGAACAAAGGAAGTGTTCGCGGAATGGCGTCGTGGCAAACCAAAACCAAAACTAAAGGTTTTCTTTCTTTTAAATTTAAACATCGTAATAAATTAAAATACGATTAGAGTTAAAATAAAAAAGTTTAACGTAAGAAATTAAAATTTAACGATCGGTTTTGCCTGCGACCCCTTCCAAAAAAGCGGATCACCTGAGTTCAAAAGTAGTGTTGGATCAGCGCTACGACGGCGGAGATCATCGCAGAACTGCGAAACAAGAAAATAAGACCGACGGCCGCAACAAAAGAAAGGAGTTGCTGCCACCGTCGATCTTGAGCATATTTCTGATCCCCATCGTTAACTGGGATTTATTATATTAATCTTGTGATCTAAAATTATTCAGGTCGACCCGCTAGAATCGTGGGACGCCCTGCCTCCGACGGCGTCAACCGCCAACAACATCTTTCGCGGAGCCCTGCCGATTTACCTGCGGCAGGCCTATCCTGCAGAGACCAGCGCCTGGAAAATCCGATTGATGTATTCCAGGACCCTCGAGGAAAAATTCGAGCGATCAAAAACGCTGGTCGAGTGCATGACGAAGGAGATGAGGGAGCGAGTGGGGCCGCGGATCCCACCCGATGCGGATCCGCCGAGCCCCGTTTACTCCGGGTACCTGGAAGAGGCTTACCCAGGCACGGTGGCCGAGCTGCACACCTCCCATAGGTGGAGCGAGGCCCCGACCTTGGCAGCCCGCCAGAGAATAGTGGACGACGAGATCAAACGCTTAAAGCGCACCGAGACTCACGGAGTAACCCGAGTTCTCGAGAGAAACGGTTTCTCCCCCGAAGAAATCCGTAGATGGCTTCGCGACATCGAAGAAAATCATCTGACACCCAGATGGATACCGCCGGCGAATTTTACGGCCACGCAGTCTGAGATGTGGCAGTTATACCACGCTGGTATCCTGGGAAGTCGCCGCCATCACAGAAGATCGAAGCGTCCGGCGGAGTCCGCCCCACGCGGACCCGCACGAAGAAGACAGGCCGTCTCCCCAATAGAGGCCGGCCCGTCAACGAGCCGCGACTACCGCAGCCGCTCGAGCAGCTCCAGTTCCCGAACTCGAGTTGTCGTGCGCTCGGAGTGTCGCCGAGTAGTAACGCTCGAGCCTGCCTCGCCAGACGACGCGCGGGCTGAGCGAACAGTCGAATCTTCCGCCCACTGGGCTGCGAGGACCGAGACACACCAAGATCGAGGAAAGAAAAGATCCTCGTTGTTCATGGCGATTACCACACAGTCGTCAGATCAATCCTCGTCGCGACGAACCGTCTCATCACACCAGAGACCGAATTCTCCGACGGACGTCCCCCAGAGGACGGCCCAACGAAGATCCGTCGCAGCCAGCACCCGGAGGAATCGAAAGCGCAAAGTACGTCAGAAGTTGCGAGCACAATCCCTGATAGCTAAGGGATTAGAGAAGGAGCGAGAGATGGCCGCCGCGAAACGGTCCGAACCCCAGAGTCTCGGACCCACGGCTGGACCGTCCAGGCGCCAAGCAGAGATTGATTTGGGAGAGTTGACGGAAGAGCAAATGTCCCCAGATGAGTCGGACAAAGATGGGCCGGTTACAAAACAGGATCTGGCCGTAGCATTGAAGAACGCCTTCCGAGGATACGCGGCCAACCGGCCGTCGGGCTCAACACCGGCTGTGCCCACCGCGCTTGTGCCCCCACAAGTGCAATCGCGATGGCCGCCACTCCTCGAGGGTACAAACCCAGCCGTGACCGCTTGGACCCCTCCCCGGATGATTCCGGTGGGGGATCCAGCTCCGAAGCGGGTCAGATACGATAATCTACCCGGGCTGGGCCGTCCACCGTCACCCCCAACGCCACGAGTGTGTCGACCTTATCGCAACGCCGAATGGTACGCCCAGCGAGAGATGGACGCTCGATGCCGGCGTGAAGCGGCCTATCCCCCACTCAGCGAGTTACAAGAATATCTGGCCGAATACGAGAACCCCGCGATTGCCGAGTTGGCCATACGACAGGCCGACGCCGCCCAAACTCACCACATCAACTGGGCGATCGAACAGATGCGGACGTTGTCACAGCAATTCAGTGACAATCCGGACCGCGCTCACCCCTGCCATCGGAGCAGTTTGAATTTGGCTGTGACGAACGTACTGGCCCAGCTGCTATCCCTGGGCGTCTTCTTGGACAGTCGGCAAGCTATGGCGGCCTGGACAATCGTCGACCGTGAGGGAGTTCACCTTCCTCGGGCGTTGTACCAGGTATGGGCCGGATGGACTCCTGAGCCCGCCTCGCTGCGCTTCGACCTGGCCAGAAATACGGAAAACCCAGGCCTACAGTTTTCAAAGATGCGTTCGTTGGCATTCCGCTACCGGAACCCCGGAGTCCACCCTTCCTTGTTGCGAACAATTCGGGAGGTTCCGGAGATACCGGGAACGGCGGCGAGCCTTCCACAGGCCATCGAGACCGCCCCCCCAGAGGCGGCGGTCCAACCATACATACCGACCCCAAAGCCGGTATTCCCGAAGGAGAAGCGACACGCGAATCGACCCATATTGATTCCGAAGCGTTCCAAGCGAGGACCCCGAACTCCTCCGCTGCCCTCTCCTTCACCACCAGCGGCAGGGCTGGCCGCTCTCTCTGCAGAGCCGGCTACGCCACCGTTGGAGAGCCCAATGGAGATTCCGCTCCCACCATCGCCTCCGCCGCCCCCAGCAGCGCAGCTTTATTTGAGGCTGGGAGTGGAATACCCCTTCCTTCAGATGTCGGAGTTCACGCGACAACGCATCATTAACTCCGACGATCACGGCGAATCAATCCTCAAATGGCTAAACAGAGAAGCCCGATCCACCATGGACGCCGTCTTCCATCGCCGTATCCTACGGGCCCACAGGAAACCCGGATCGAGCGCCGAGTCGCGAAGGATCCGACTCGTCCCCGATCGATTCCCCGCGTCTACCCGGATTTGGATCCATGAGCGTACGGGGTTGGTTGGCGAGCCAGCCGGCAGTCACCCGCAGTACTTCATCAACGAGCGACAAAATCCTGCGGATCTGACAACCTCTCTGCCCCCGGATTTACCACCGCCGCCACCGGCAGTGCCACCCGTGATCCTCCGCCCATGCAGAGGAGTGCTGCCGGCTCTTCGCAGAGGAGAGCGATGAGAAAATTGAGATCGCTCCGATCCGAGATCGAAGCTGGAGGAGGGACGTGTGGTGACCCAGTTGGATAAGTGTCCCCCCAGGGCGGATACTTGTCCTATGAGTCACTATGATTAAAGAGTCGTTCCCCCCCGAGTTGGCTCCACCTCCCCATGGCAGGTGTGTGCCCCGAGGGGGAGGAAGCGGCTGGTGGTCAGCCCCCATTGGTTGATCGCCGGCCCTTCACCCCACTGCATAAAAGGCTGTGTTTCCCGCCTAAAGACAGAACTTACACAAACGACACCAAGAACACAGCAACTACCTCACCGTCAGGCCAACTTCAACTACAAGTTAGGATTGATCGAGGATCGCTGAGTAAAGTGCAAACTGTAACTCTCACGAAGTCACTTGCGAGCTATTCCTGCGAAAGCACGAGAATAGCCCTTGTGAAATCACCCAGAATAATCGCCCAGACGATTATTCGCCGAAGTAAGTGTCCGAGTGCTTTGTAGGGAACCCCAAAGTTCCTAGACGAGGCCTCTGCGACGCTAAACAAACCCTAGACAACAGGCACGGATAGAAGACTCGAAAGAGCATTCCACCGCGTCCGTGAAGACGAATCCGTGACGAATTAACGACAACTCGAGACGCCGCCTTTGTTCCGCCGACCACGCGGAATCGACGACGCCATCTTGAGAAATCCTTTGTTCGACGCTGACCACGTCGACTCTAGAATTATTACTGAGTGTATTTTAAAGGCATAAAGCCTGGTGAATAAATTACCTGTTTATTTACATACATTTGGTATTCATTTGGGTATTTACATAATTGATCACAGGTAAAGTATTACACGTTAGCGCTATTTAAACCTATACCAAGTAGGACGCGACAAATGTAACAAACAAAAGAAAAAGGACAAATTGAATCTTAACAGATGGACTAATTCTGGTGAGCTTTGGTGGGTCGTATTAGATGGTTGGCTTGACTGAATCTGTCAATTGGGTGGGATAAAGTCACACTTTGCCACTGTGCTAACTTGGTTAAGCAGATAGCGACTGGTGAGACCAATAACATCATCTCTACCGGAAAGACTTGGACAACTCGCCCCATCATCCATACCGATCGTGGTCGGTTCTCGTCCTGTATGAGAACTAAGTCATCAATTTTCAGCTCTGTTTATACGTGAGCAGTCTTAAAAATTCTGAGCTCGGTTAAGTACTTTCTATGCCAGCGTGCCCAAATTTGTTTTAACAAACGTTCGCGTAACTTCCATCGCTTTAAAAGTCCGACTGCATGAATGTCCAGTTGCTCTTAACCTAACCATTTCCACTTCATTCTTGCTTCTTCAATCGCAGCTCGTGATGAACATTTTTCCTGGTAAAGTTGTGCAAACTTCTGGACAGCAGATGACCTGGGCTCAGTAGTGGTAGGTTCCCTTCCTTGTTCCTGAAGCTTCAAGTCATACTTTGAAAATTGGTGTTTGGGAGTTGGTGTTACTACTAAAATATACACCAATACATAAGGGCATTAAAGAATACGATAAGATAATTGCAATATGATGAGATATGTGTACAAGATTTTAGTTTTTATGAAACATTTATTTATTCTTAAAACAATGGAATTGGAAGCAGACTAAGTTCTAGTTCGCGAACTTGAACCAATAGTTCAGTTCACTTTTCCCATTTTTTTTTAAAAAATTGAAATGTTTTTTTTTATGTTTTGTGGTTTGCGGATGGAAAAAACACTTTTTTTTATAGTAAAGCACGTTTTTATTGATGTTAATGACGAAAACGGCTGTTTTCGTCGTTTTTGTTGTAAAAAAGTGATCAAAATGAATGTTTTGATGATGAAAACGTCATCAAAACGTTTAAAACCGATGCAAAAAGTTACGTTTATGCGACGTTTTCATCATCAAACATGGTGAACGCGAACGTCGTTCCCTCTTAAAAGTGAACTAAGTTTGTTTTTTGCGTTCACTTGTAAAAGTGAACTAGTTCGCGATCTTAGTTCGCGAACTAACCAACTTAGTTCGCGAACGCGAACTAATAGTTCTCGTTCGATAACTGTTAATAACTCCATTAAGTGTAAGGGTGGGATTGTTAACAACATTTATTTGCCTAGTATAATTTTAATTTTGCTTCATAAGTACTAGCAAAATTTGTAATTATAGAACATTTGCAAATAAATGCTGGAGTGTAAATAAACTGGAGTCAGGTTGCAAAGGTTAAACAAGCAAGTGATTTTATTCTTTAAGATACAGGTATATATAGGCAGGTGCAAGTGTCATTGCACTGCTGTCCGATTGGTCCACGTGTTGTGGTGCCCTTCCCTCTCACAGAGTATATGACTTTAGTGACGCCGTGTTTCAGCTGCTTAGATTCAGCTAGGTTAGGTTAGTTTAGGTCAGGCTAGGTTAGTTTGGTTAGGTTAGGTCAGGTTAAGTTAGGTTTAATTAGGTTAAAAAACGCCGCCGCTAAAACGAGCGTCGCTAAAGTGTAACCTGAAAGTAAGTTAACTTGTAGAATTTAACTTCAAAAGTCTTTTCGTCCAAAACTTTAATATTCAAAACAATACGGTTTACAGATACATGATACGGTAACGATTAATCAAATGTAGATATCAAGATATAAAAAATACGTTACGACTAAACTTAAAATAAAATATGAATACATAATATTGAATAGATGTAAAAAGCTATTGAAGAGAATTCATCTGTGCCAGCTATGCGATTAACATTTGGCCGAATAACCCAATGCAACCCTAGCTTTTGATCCACAGAGAAGCGCACACAGTTGTCTTTTGCAATGGCGATGTACTCAACTCAGCACCTCTCATTAGCTCTTTTTCATGTTCCGGAAGGGCAATCACTTCATCAACTACCTAAAATTAAAATTAGTAAAAAAAAATAGTAAGGAAAAAGTGTCGTTTAAATGGGATATTTAATTTACTTCACAGACTAACTTCAGACGAGCATTTCGAGCTGCTGATTTCATTCTTCCGTTAGAAATATGTCCATCGAGAAAGAGAAAGAGGCTGAAATAAATAATTGGTTCATATCCTTGCAAATGGAAATAGTGAAATTCAAGTATTCACGAAGAGTTAAGACAGGACATAAATCTCTATCTTGAAACCTAGAAATGCGAAAAGGAGCCCGAGAAGGAGATTTTCTGGACCCCAGAAGGAGGACAATGCAAAAACCATCCTTAAAAATTACGTCCGAGGATTTGAAACAGAATTTTGGATGGATTTGAACAAAAATTATAATTTAAACCCGGAAATAACTTCTAGTACCCAACTATCCGAAGTTATAAAACGCCATGTGTCTAAACAAAAGGGAAGTCAACCTGATAGTGGCAAGGAATCGAGAAGAGTTAAGCGAATTACAAAATTTTCTCACCCAACTTATCAAAACCAGATCGCTGTTGGTTTTTGGGTTGAAAGCCCCTGTTCAGGCGGCAATCGGTTGTCGTGATACGGCTTTCGTTCGTCTTGCTTAGAATGGAGGGGGCGAGCAGGGTCACGGAAGGAACGCTGGCGCCTCGATCCCGGGAGTTTATTTTTTGCGCGATCAATCGCAAAAATCTCATCCGCCTGTTGCTTGAACACGGTTAAAAACTTCCCGTCGAAGATTGTGTCGCCTTTGCCGTTCTTAAACTTCGAGAGAAGACTAGAACTCTTTCCCCCAATGCCGTGGATCACATTAGCCCGTCGTTCATTACATATTGAGGACGTAGCAACCCTGACGAAATGTAGGATGGCTTTAGACGCTTCTAGCATCTCGGACTTTGATAAAGGTCTGAAAAAACAAAAATATCAGCAAAAATTTCGACCCAAAAGGGTAAAAGCAAACGTCGACGTAAAGGCGGCATCGAAAAGTCTGGATGCAACGGCGCAAATCCGTAGGACTGAAGAGTCTAAATTCTTAAGAAAATTTTCACGGAAAGGTGAGAAATTCGTCTTCTTATCATCCATATAACTTTTAACATCATCAATTCATCATCCATTTCCTTGCGCTTCAAGGTCGGAACTTGGTTACCGAGTCGTGGAAACCTACTCCGGAATTTTTTGGCGTCGGATGCCGACGACTGAAAAGAAATTTTTTTTATTTCTGTCCACCACTAATGAATGCTACATAAGTTTTTCCCATGAAGGCAAAAGTTTCCCAAACCATTACTGACCCTCAACTCTGTTGGGCTCTGAAAAAGGTGTGGTTCCTTTCAAATTTCATGCCAATAGCAAGCTAAACCATCAGGACTATCAAGATTCAATTTCTTTTCATCACTAAAATCACTGTGCACTACTCATTGTTCCAGGTCATCTGAACCCTTGCCCACTATAATTTGGCTTGAGTATGTATGGTCGTTTGGCCATTTATTTTATAAACTCTTATTGGGAAAGCTTGAAGGTGATTATGAACATTATTTTTACTAATGTTTCCTTCAAAGACATCATAGATTTTTTGAACTGACAAGTGAGCATACTGGTGAAAAGCCTTTCAAATGTCAAATATGTTTACTTTCATGTAGGTCTAAAGCAAACCTGACTGTTCACATGCGAATTCACACTGGAGAAAAACTGTTCAAGTGCCATTTGTGTGATTATTCTTGCACTACATCTAGTAATTTAAAAATGCATTTGTTAACTCATACTGGAGAAAAACCGTTCAAGTGCCATTTGTGTGCTTATTCTAGCACTCACAATGGGAATTTAAATAAGCATCTTACAACCCATACTGGAGAAAAACCGTTCAAGTGCCATTTGTGTGATGATTCTTGCACTCAAAATGGGAGTTTAAAAATACATTTAGCAACCCATACTGGAGAAAAACCATTCAAGTGCCATTTGTGTGCTTATTGCTGCAGCACTAGTGGGAATTTAAGAAAACATTTAATAATACATTCAGGAAAAAAACCATTCAAATGTCATTTGTGTGCTTATTCTTGTGTTCAAAGTTGGCATCTAAAAAGACACATTTCAACCCATTCTGGAGAAAACCCGTTCAAGTGCCATTTGTGTGCTTATTCATGTAAAAGTAATGTTAATTTGAAAAAACATTTAACAAAACATACGGATAAAAAACCATGTTGTTAATTCTTTAGTTGCAAACAACAGTCCAATAAACGTTGCTATCTTAAGGCTTTGTCTAATTTCTCAATCAAAGATAAAAAATATTAACACCAGATGTCCCACACCACTAGGGATAGATGTTTTTTCACCGCGACGTTTTTCGTTCTCTCTTCTTAAATTTTTCAATGTTTTATGTATTTTTTCGACGCCACTACGTATCATTACAACTCAATTTAACTGTTTTAAGATGAATATTAATAACATAATTTTTATATTTTATTTAACTTATTGGCTACTTACAGCTGCCCCTGCTGGCTCATCACTGCCCTGCAACGACAGTGAACTAGATGCAGCTCTGGCGTCTCGTGTATCTCTCCTGCATCTGTTGCGATCTTGTGCAAGCAGGTGGAGCTTGATTGGTGGAATCGAGCCCCGAAAGTGGTCTTTCGGAAGTGGGTAGGCCCCTTAGCGGCCAAGGAGTAATGGTGAGCGGTCGCATCCTGACAGTCTCTTTCAGTCTACTACGATGGCGACGCCGACGATCGGCGGGGCGACTCTGACGCCCACCAAGACCTGAGCGTGCTATTAAGTGATAAGTCAGCGCAAATTCAGTCAAAAACGGAGGGAGAAGTGGCGGCGAGCAATTGTGAGGATTACAGTTGCAATCTGTGATGATTATTCGTGTTCACGTTATTCGTATTTGGAACGAGAAGTCATACTGCCTTTCACCTTGTCCTTTTCTTTGGATCCGGAATGTTCAGAATTCTTACTTGTAGTTCGTTGTGACATTTACGGCTTCCTCTGATAAATCAGTGATTTTTATTTCGCTGGCAACAAAATTAAGAAACTTAATCACATTATCCTTTTGACCCGGATTAGATCTATGGAATCGCTCAGCAAATTGAGATGGAAACTTCTTTAACAATTCCGTTAACAGGGTTTTAACGGTTCTACCGGATACATTTCTTTGACTGCTTTTGCCCCTCTCAATGACTTGAATATGGCTTTCTTTTGTACAGATTCTGAGCCAAAAGCGAGACTTTAATTCTTCAAGTGCAAGCGGATACGAGTCCTTCGTTAGGCGATACGATTCGATGACTTTAGCAGCCCTTCTCGTGCTCGTAGCCTTCAAATACTGAAGTTTCTCAATATCTGAAAGATCATCATTTTTATCCACAGACCTCTCCTATTGCTACAGCTGCATATATAAGTATATAAGACCGAGACTGACCGGAAACGTCACTACAGTTACAACATTTCAGCAAGAGCACCATTTACCTCACCTTTCAGGCCGTTTCACGGATTGATCGAGGACCGGTGCCCGCTGACCATTTCAACTGTAAAACAGCCACATCTATTTAACGTGGACAAACCACGTGAGAATAGATCTCCAAACGATATTCGTACAATTCGCACGAGAAAGCGAATTCCCGCGTGTCCAACAAAACACGTGTTGACCGAACATAATTTCGGGACTAATCCACGATCGATACGAATCGCCGATCGATCGCCGAAGAAACGTACGTACGTCACGTGCACGAAACGATTCCGTCCAGTTTGATCAGCCGAACGTATCGGCGAAAGAATTCCGCGCACCACGCGCACAAAATGAAGCCAATTTCGTTTAAGACTTGCACGTACGACCACGTGTTCCAGCAGATTCGTGTTCGACCACATTCAAGATTCGACTCGATTGATTGTCCCTCGCCAAATTGAGCCTTACTCGATTCGCGAAAGGATAAACTGATTTATACTCGTAACGACCCAGTTGTGTATTAAGAAAGCAGAATCTCGTGTTCGCCGAAAACGCAATATTGGAACATACCATATTGCAGTTGTGTGCGGACATTGGACCACGTGGCCGAGATCGAAAACGGGACTAACCTGTATAATCGATTATAAAATTATGAGTTAAAATCAAACGTCATTCAATTGATTCAAATGTGAATTCGAATTTACCGCGAGATTTTCGTAGAGATTTGTTCTGTCTAGGTCACCAATTCCGTGTTTTTCGCGTGTGGACCCCGTATCCAGAACCATTGTGAGTGGAGACAAAAGCAAGCACGTTCGTTTCTGTCTACGTTCAATGCCGACGCGAAGGTTATTTCTCACGGAATGGGTACCGGTAACATTTTATCTCTATTTAAGAACTTATATTCAGTATAATTTCATTGAAACTCTTTTTCAGTTTTATATTTTTCAGTGGTATCTGCGTGTAATAATTTTCATGCGATATTTCCGAGTTAAGCATGTATATTTCGAGCGTTGCCCAAATCCCTCCATCTTGTTTTGTTAGCTGGATTGACGGAGGTGATCACCTACAGTTTGCCAGACGAGAAAAAGAAAAAGCGGAGATTCTGTTTTCTGGAATACGCGTCGCTCAAAGCCGCCTCTTGTGACATAATCATAGACTGGGCCGATGCGCAATAGGAGCCTAACGAAGAGACTATGGCAGTAAGAAACGTAATTATATTTATTACGCCGTGGCTATTCTTACGCACGTACGTAAGAATAGCGTATTGGCTATTTTTACGTACGTACGGAATACGGACATACGTTTGGGCTTTCACGCAGGAAAGCCCAGGATTGGCCCCTGAAAAAGTGTATATTTTTACGTACGTACGTAAGAATAACCAATGGGCTATTCTCACGTACGTACGGAACAAAATTCCTCACTTATGTACGGAACAGAACGTAAACAAAATAAACCACACAGATAAATAAAACAAGCTAAATTTTAATGGAATTTTGAACCAGAACATAACAAAACGCACAGTACAGTACCGTACCAAAACAAAATCAAACAAATTTTTTATTTTTAATGCTTTTTATATTTGCTTCATTTCTAATTAAGCATGTGGAGCATTCAATCATGAATTTATGCTTATTCAGAAACGAAGTAAATGTAAAAGGGATTAAAAATAAAAATTTTGTTTGCAAAAGGCGTTTATTTTACTCACTTGTCAGATTTGGTGACGCTGATCTGAGTTTGGAGTTGTTTCTTTTTCTGTTTTTGTTTGATTTTGTTTAGGTACGGTACTGTACGTTTTGTTATAATCTGGTTCATAATTTCATTAAAATTTAGCTTATTTTATTTATCTGTGCGGTTTGTTTTGTTTAAATTTTGTTCCGTACGTTGCGGTAGGTGAGAATTTTTCTTTTGTGCGTACGTGAGAATAACGTGCCCCTACAGGGGCGGTTATTCTCACGTACGTACGTGAAAATAGCGTACGGCTATTCTTACGTACGTACGTAAGAATAGCGGCCCGTCGGGCAAACGTTATTCTTACGTACGTACGTAAGAATAGCCAATACGCTATTCTTACGTACGTACGTAAGAATATCCTCGGCCTATTTATTAAGCAAATAGTTAAAAATAAAATCTTGGTAACCACGTTTGAGGCAACCCGTTTCCTAAATGGGCACCAAGCACAGCCCAGCTCCAAAACAGTCGTCCGAGAGATTGTTCAGGCGTTTAGTTCTGTGGACAGCAACGACAGCTTGAAATGTCGTCACTTCTTTGTTTGCGAAAACCATAAAGTGGCGATGTCGAGCGTGGTCGACACGAACATTCGAGAGATTGAATGTTAAAATGGAAGTGGTTGCCTAATATTTTTGATCGTAGGTGGTTATTCAGATTGATTGGTGGCTATGGATTTTGACTACCGTTAAAGTGACTTAATGCGTGCGATTAATGAATTATTATTGTTATTTATTTTATAATAGGTGAAAGTTTTATATGCACGCAATTTAACTTCGGAAGTAACGGAAAAGGATCGTTTTCAACTAACTGATGGCTAAATTTTTTGCGATCGATTATGACTACGCCTGCTACGGCTATGGCGACTATGGGTGGTTGACGCGATGCATTGAAGCGGGTCTGCATGCGCTTCTTAGCTCTTCGTATCGTGCCTACGTTTAATGCCGATGCGAAGGTTATTTCGCACGGAATGGGTACCTCAATTTAAAAATTTATATACATGCATAATGTCATTGAAATTCATTTTAATTTTTATATTTTTTAGTGGTACCTGCACGTAAACATTTTTATGTGATATTGCCGAGTTAAGTTACGCAAACTGACATCGAACACGAACATGATATGAAATGGACAAACCAGCAGTTTGGTTAAAAACAATTAAAAGTGATTCCTTAATTTAACGAGTATTTACGGTATTTTCGGGTGGAAAAAATGCCTTTTTGGGCAATAACCGTAAACTTATATTTTCTCGCGTATTGTGGACAAAAGCCATTTTCATGATAAAAAATTCATTTCCACTTTCATATGAGAAAAATGCATTTTGTTTAACCATGTGAAAAAGGAACACTAACCTCTAAAAATCGATATCTGGTAACAGTCCAATTCAATTTAAAGAAAATTTATTTGATTGATTTGTGCTCGTGGCTTTTCTTCGGGGGTGTAAAATCCAACTCTCTACCTCCCCGTGGTCACCCCTGGATAAACTGATGCCTTGCACGTCTCAGTGGAACCAGAAGAGAGCTCTGGTCATTTTAAAATAAGAAATTGACATTTTTGTATTGTAAGCCTGCATTCTCACATGAGTGTGGCATTTACATGACTTGGTATTGTATGTAAGACCCCCTTCTTTACTATCCTGAATGTGGCATTTGCACAGCTAATTGTAGCAACATGTTACTTTTTGTATCGCATTTACATTGCGTTTACATCTTAATTTTTTTTTGCAATTAATATTTAATAACTGAGACCTTAGAAATGATAAATGATAATTGTATTCTATGTCTGGTTTCTTAAGAAGCTAAGCTAAGTTGGAACAGACAATGACCGGCATGGAAGATGTGATGATCTTTGCGTCTGACTTTTAAATCAGACCGAATCGATGGGCCTTCTAACAGCCGCAGCATTGTCGTAATGTGTCCAGGTATATAAACAGCATTATAGTTGTCCAAATCTTTGAAAGCAAAGTAGCCCTCAGCCATTGATGGTATGCACTGTGATTATGTGACTGCAAACGCTTTCTTATGCTTATGTGACTGCAAACGCTTTCTTATGCTTATTGCAAATGCCAGATATATTCCGAAATAAAAAGCTAGATGGTTTATGTTACCTTAGTAATATGTCTGACCACTAAAAAAAACACAAATGAACTCCGAAGCAAAAATCAATCCGTTTATTATTGGAAAAAAAGCCCTCCTCTTTGGGCAGCGGTTTAACTTGTACAGCTGTACAGCTAAGTTTAATATTTACTGGTGTAAATTGCTGCTACTCTGTTTGGCGTGGATGCAAATAGGTGATTAACAAAATTGGGTTTTGCATTCAACTCCTTCCATGCTTCTTGGAGTTGGGAGTCATAATTGGTCTTGATTCAGGGCTTTTGGCTGCAAAAGAGAAAACAAAAACAAGAACACGAATGAATTTTGTCACCAGGAGTAGAATTAGTTTTTTAACTTCAGTCCACATTTTTGATGGGATTAATATCTGCACCTTTAGGAGGCCAACCTAACTGTTTGCAATTCAGTAAGGGTAAGTAATGTGTGGATTGGGGAGTTGTTCTGCTGAAACAGCCAGGTATCCCCTGAATAAACCTAACAAAAATATTACCATATTATTAATGCACTTTATAAAGAAATTGGGGCAAGAAGAAAATAATTTTTAACTTAAATTTACTTCACACCTGTAATGCATAGGGCACCATAACATTCTCAAGAATGTCGGCATATTTTATTGCATTTAAATGCCCATCAATTCTATGAATTGACCCAAAACTGGCAGTAGAAATGCATGCTCATTTTTTACTAAATTTGTATTGAAAATAATTAATAATTAAAATAAACTATAATTCTTTTCTAAATGAATTAAAGAATTAAAGAAATAACACCAGACTTTTAAAAGTTTGGAAAAACCATTCCCATTTCCCATGAAATGGCATCCCTTTAAAATCCTAAAAGAGAAATAAAAATAAAAAGAATAAAAATAAGAATAAATAAAAATATAAAAAAAATATAAAATAAAAAAAATAGATAAATAAATAAAACTGAAACAAAAGGATGTCACAACCTCTTTGAGGATGTTCTGAATTATTTGGAACAAAAACAAGGATTGCTTTCATACATTACAACTGTCGAGTTGGATTGCATTTTTAATAATTTGAGTGAAAAATAGTAATAGAGGTATTTTTCGACCACGTTTACCTCTAAATTCAGTTAGAGTTAAACGGTTTATCAAAGGTTTTTTAAATTCAGAGAGGCATTGCTCCACATCCTCCTTCGCTTGTCATCTCTCTTGTTAAATGAATCAACTTTTAAGCATTCAAGCTCTCCACTCCGTGGACAAAGTTTGCTCCACTCACATTTTTTGTGTGAATTCTTTAATTCTTTAATCTTTGAACATGATTTTAGCAGTATTTGTTAATTTTTTTAATGTCTTCAACTAAAGGTAATCTTTCAACTTTATTCCATTTTGCTTGTTTTAATGTTGTCAGTGCATGCGAGGATATTTGCTGAGTTTACTCCATTTCAACTAAATGGAAAAAAAAGCCTTTTGTCTTTCTATTCTGTCGTTTGCAACAATTGCCTCTGCTTCGACAATACAGGCACATTTTTTCAAGGTGTAACTAGCTGCCCCTGTGCACTGATCACTCGCCTGCAACGCAAGACACTTGATGCAGATCTCACACCTTTCGTGCACCTGTAACGTGCACGTTGACAATCTTGGTTTTGACCTTTTCATTTACCGTCAAATGTATGGCTTGGTCTGCGAAGATAGAACGGGTAGTCGCTGGGGGTTCCGAAAAACTCGAGTTAGTCTGTACTGTTGGGGATTAACTGCTATTTGGTGAGTAAAACTAGTTTAAAGCATAGTTTTATGCTGCAGCAAAACTTAGCCAGCATGGCTGCCACGATTTATTAAACAAGAGTGACATTTCGATCATACACAGAACAAATCATGATGAAACATTTATGGAATCACATTTGGTTCCAAGCTGGAACTGATATAAACAACAGAACAGATCCTGGGAATACAATCGTGCAAGTTAAGAACACTTTTCAAATACAATGTGAAATACACACTTAGTATTTCCAACAACACAAATGTACCTTGCAAAGATAATTGACAACAAAAGGACACGTCTCGCACATTAACGTTAAAGAACTCTTTAACAAAGGTAAATAAAACAATAGCACTGAATCCCAACGTCATCATATCAAACAACAATCGCAATCAGGCCCACCTTTACCATTGGGCTAACTGGGCGGCAGCCCAGGGGCGCCGGGCACAGGGGCTCGATGGGCACAGAAAAGCGCCGGGCACAGAAAAGTGCTGGGCAAGAGGCGCCTGAGTTTTATCAGCCCAGGGCACTGAAAAGTGTAAAGACGGCCCAGATCGCAATAAATCTGAAACTCGCGATAAATTAGTCACTAAAGATAATGTACACAGTCAGTCTCTAAAATCCGCCGACGTGATTGCTCAACAACTCCCTGGCCGGCCTGACGTTTTCAACGTTGTGTATCTTCTGCCAATGTTTACATATGTCGCTTTTAGGGCCCGTCGGGGCTTGATTTGAGTCGGGACACAACCAACACATCCCTTTTCTTTTATCGACGAGAAAGACGATTGAATGAACGAATAAGCGAAGCATCGTCGTTGTTACCCTTCTGTGGTCATAGGACGACCAAAGGGACTGTTGCGACGCACCGTCGGTCACGCGTTGCGATGTACTGGCGGTCGTATGCGTGAGTTTTTCCTCGATTGTGTTTAACCTTTGGTTAAAGGTGCGGAATTCTTCTGCAAGATCCGATACGATTTGTGCGTATTTGGCCCCATGTGCCTCGCCTCGCTGGTACAGGAAATCTACGCGTTTTTTTAAAATCGTTATATCTCTCGTTCTCTGCGCCAGATATGCCTGGAATTTCCGCCGACATTGAAGGAGCAGTACAAATAGGCTCAGATTGACTGTAGACTGGAGCTTCCTGCAATACACCCGAAGTGGAAGGGGCCGTAGGAATGAACGGCGCTTGACTGTTACTTGTAACGGTTGCTGATGGCTTAGGCGGGTCTATTTGACGTTTATGAATCCGCCATGAGGAGTATCTGTTGGATTCATTTCTTCCGGGTTGAGATTGTATTTGGTCCGAGTTGGAAACGAAAGCCAAAAGGAGACTTTCAGGAGAATAGGCGGGCTTGTGAGGCTGGCGGCTCGAAAGAGCTCTTACCCATCCAAAGCGCAAAGTGAATCTGCCCGAATAAAGGTGAAAACAAGTAAAAGGTAAACCCGGACCCAGATGGACCGGTCCGAGTTCAACCAATCACAGGCAAACAGTAAGCCAATCCAACGCGTTGTGCATCACTCAACCACGCGTCATCAGGGCTTATAAATATGCAAACGAGAACAAGGTGAGAAAATAAACATAACGTAAAAACAGGAGAAAGTAAGTGTAATCAAGAAAAGAAAGAGAAAACTTGTCGAAAACAAAAACAAAATCAACACGAGGTAGGATTCGGGATTTATTAACAAATGCGTAACACAAACAATGGAAACAACAGGGATTTTACGCGTAGACTTAACGCGTAAAAACCTGGACCGTGACAAGTTGAAGGGCAGAATTTGGGGAGGAACTGTAATGAAACACAAAATTTATTTACCGTTAATGAAGAGGGTTGTTGAATGTTGATCAGCTCCAGCAGAGTTTGAGGCTATGCATGTATAATTGCCATTGTGATGAGGGCTAAGTGTACTGATCATTAATATGCTGGAGAATTCATCTAAATCGTGAATTTTACCTAATGCCTTGTTTTTGTGATAGGGGCTGGCCATCTCTCAACCAAGCAATTTTAATGGGGCTGTCTCTTTCTCGTACAACACACTAAATTCGAGCACGGGCTTTTCCAATTAATTCATCTTGAATTGAAAAAGGACGTATTTTTGATGGAACTGGAATGAAATGCTAGTAGAGTATTAGGTACTGGAATCTTCAAAGTTATATTCTATTGGCAATGGCGTATTCATATGAATTATGTTTTTATATTTGGTGCATCTAAATCAAACATAAAAAGAAAATAAAATAAATTACTAACTGAATGCTAACTGAATGGAAAAGTCGATTAAGAAGTGGCCACGTTCAAAACATTTCCGAGGCATTATTTTGTTTCTGCTTATCCGTTACAGGTGATAAGGGAGATTCTCGCCATTAATCACTTGCTCGTAACTTTCTATGTAGATAGTTAGGTGGGACAAATGCGTTCAGCATATGAAGACTGGCGATAGCTTGTTCACGAATAGCTGTAGCCATGGTAGTTGTCAGTTAGAATGAAACTAACATTTAAGAAAAAGATTAAATGCAAATTATTACTATCACTCCCTAGTGCTCCGACAATTGGTGCAATTAAAATAACATAATTTTTAAAAATAAATATTAATTCTTAAAACCGTTCAAATTTTTTACCCATTGTCCTTTTCAAATTGGTCCCAAACAGCGCGCCAGATTCACATGGCATCCAGTGAAAGAAAACTATAAAAAAAAAATATCAAAAAATTTAAAAAAAATAAAATTAAAAAAAAAATCATCTTAAAATAATTAAATTACATGTTACTGAAGCCATAGCAACAATTGGCACACGTTTTACATAAAAATCTGGAGGAAAGTTCAAACTATAAGAAATTCATATAAATTCATATAAAAAATAAATATAGTTAAAATATAAATATACCAATAATCGCAAGTAGGCTGCCATCCCGATTAAGATTACATACACTGGGATCACAATAATTGCTCCGTAAAACGTGTGTGCAATTATTTAATAACATCATTGCGAGTTTGATCGCAAAATAAGAATATAATGATAACCAATAAGAAGGTGACTAGAAAATCGCTGCCAAAACAATAGGTGCGTTCAATCTGCTTGTAGAAAGTCACTTAACTGCCTTAAGTGACTTTCAGGGGACGGAAGTGACGATAATTATGTCACATTTTGAACAAGTAAAGTCACGTAAGTGATTTTTATGAAAGAAACTGGAAAGTTCCTTTTCCACCTTTTAAAGTCACTTACATGTGCGTGCGCATGCGCATTGCACATTTAACAAAGCTACAGTGGCAGCCATTTTGTTCTCGATCTAATTATCATATAAAAAATGTCACTTTAAGATCACTTACGTCAACTGTATCCGAAGGCGTCGGCGCTACAGTTGCGTTTACAAAGGGAGCCGGCACACTGCAATCACATATAAAACAGATCTAAAACTATAGAAAGGGTTAGTTCTCCTTATTGCACCATACGGCACGCATCTTCCATCAACATCCTCGCAATAGGTTGTCATCTGACTAACACCTGCTGCGATCCGGGTTAATATCAGACTTATTACTAATTAATAAGCCTGAAACCGCAGGTGAATGCTATAAAAGACTTACAATCGGCGGCCTTAAATTATCTAGGGGTTAAGTTTAAGGAAAGAAATAAAAAGACAGTTTTTCATATAAAAATCACAATAAATTATATTTATTCGGTTTATTAATTACAATGACTAGTTAAAATTATGAAATAATATGAGAGCGACAAGTCGCGTAATAATGAGCGGGAAATAACAATGGAAGGGCTTGCAACGACTGTTGCAAGCTTCAAAGCGTCAGAAATGGCGCTTAAACAACACACAGTTGCTAGGAAAATATCCTTGTTCTTTTCCTATCGACACTCACGTACGATGGTCCTTTTGACGATGGTTCACGTGAGTCTACTGCTCGGCGTGCGACGGCTCGGAGGCGGTGGTTGACGGCGGGCAGGCTTCCGTTTCTCGTCCGATGGCGGTGGCTGACGTTCGCGCGACAGCGACGGCGATGGTTCACGGAACACGGGAACTTCTTCTTCTCGTTTGCTGGAATTAGCGACGGCTAATCCAAGCAGGATAGCTGGCTTTGTATGTTTTACAAAGCAAGCTGGTGAAACTTAACGGTTACACGGTCCACTATCAATACTTTTTGTCAGGAGCAGAAAAGCAGTGATGTTTGTGGTTTGTGTATTTTGTCAAGAGTCCCGATTTGAGCCAAGGCGCGAGCCCAGCACGCTTCAATATTGCGCAGAAAACCTGCGCACTTAGCTCAAATGGGTGCAACTAGTGGTTATTACACCATATTGCACCATAACGGCTAATAACCGTCTTCACCCCGGACAACCTGGGGTGATATGTGCCTAGAGAGGATTTCTCCCCTCGGTCACATGATCTGACTTAGCGTGTGCCACAGTCAAATTAATTAGAAGACAATTAATTTTATCTTCTAAGTTGGTGAAATATTTTGAGATCACCACACACCTCAGCATGCAGGGTGGTATCGAACATTATTGATCATTGCTGATTTGATAAGTCTGTACAGGTATGTTGCCTTGTAATTTTATCAGATGTTGCAGTGAAGTTAAAAAAATTTTATCGTATAGTTTGATTCCGTAGACGTTCTTCTATGTTTTTTGTTTTTTTTGTAATATGGTATTTTCTAAGTACGATACTTTACTTGTACGTGTTCTGTTGAATAAAATTTACTGGCTTTGCAAATTTTTCACATCTTTAAAGGTGGAATTTTTTCGGTTTGCAACATGAAATTTAAATTTGAAATTTGGTAATATTACACTTTTGTTTACCACTGATCATGGATGGCATTGCCGTTATTTTTGCAATAAAAATTAGCTAAAAACATACAAACTATTATCAACATCACACGTGCACTAAAGTTGGGAATAACAGCTGATACTATCGCCGCGCCGATGGTTGAACCAAAACATTGTATGGCAATTGAAAATGAATAGAATACATTAGGAAATGCAGATTATTTTCGTAACTAGTAGGCCCATTGATATAGATGGGTTATTGTGACCTTGAGAGACGAGGCAGGACAAGCCATACACTGACGTAGTCGACGAGACTTCAGCAATCAGTGATGCTCTGGCAGGATTCATGCTTGCGCCTGTAAAAATAAAATACGAAAAAAACAATCAAAAATCAAATTAACTTAAAATAAAATACAAACAACTTGCAGTGACTAAATGAGAGAATTATGATAGACCAAAAGTTTAGCTGCTGTATCCATACAATGTTGTCGAAATATAAAATAGTACGCCCGCACCAATCACTGTTCAGTTTGTGACGTGAATATAAATTAAATATACAGTAGAGAAATACTAAGGGGTTGCTAGGAGGCTGCGCTGCAAGGCTCCTAAAACTGTGCTTGTGCCACTCTGGAAAAGGAGTGTCACTGGAAGAGAGACAACAATTAGCCTAGTGCTAAGACAAGAGTGAACAAATGAATAAATACAAGTAAATAACAATACAAGGAAATAACAATCTAAGCAATAACAATCGTAGCAATGATAGTTGAAATTGATAGATAGATATAAGATTAAATATGTGAATAAATGAGGCAAGCAGTTTATCAGTTTTCACCAAAACTTATCGGTGGTTACAAAACGATTGCCCGCGCCATCGTTTTTATTTGAATTTGTATTGTCAGACCGCATTCCCAAATGAATGTGGCATTTATTGCAAGACCACATTCTTTTATCACTCGCTGCATTTTCACCATGGTTACTTCAAAGGCTGACTGCTGGTTACATTCTTTCCAAGTTGCAGTTGGCTTTATCGCTTGTTCTGTTCCTTCGACAAAGCCTCATCCACCAAAATGTATTAATGCAACGTTCATCTAGCATTTCCAAGTTTCATAGTTAGTTTTCTGGCGTTCTCAAAATTGGATACAATACGGGTTGAAAAAAAAATCCTACAGTAGTGTTCTAAAAATCTAAATTTACTAAATTGAAAAAAAAATACTCTTGAAAATTTACAGGACTTCTACAAGTATATAAATGTGAAGGACTGTTGCAAATAAAATAAAAAAAAGAGCCCACATATATTATCCAAGTCACCAAGGTGGTCTTCTGCTGTGCTGTTGTGTTGAAATAATTAATAGTAGGTCAGTTGGGAACATAAGAAACCATTATAAAAACCTAAAAACCCAGAAACTGCTCTGACAATTGGTGCAATTAAAATAACCTAATTCCAAAACTGTGAAAATTTATTGACCTTTCCAAACTGGTCCAAAACACAAACAGCACGCTAGATTCGTATGGCATCCGGTGAAAGAAAACTAAAAGAAATGTCTAAAAATTAAAATTAGAAAAAAAAAACGATTTACAATAATTAAATTACATGCAAATGCAGTCATAGCAATTACAAATAGTTAAAACGTTTATTAACATCATTGCGAGTTTGATCGCAAAATAAGAATATGTTGATAACCAATGAGAAGGTGACTAGTAAATCGACGCCGGAACACTGTATATTAACTATCGTCGGACACCATCATTTATGCTTGAAAACAGATATTAGCTCCCGCACAATATATGTGCTGGTGATAACTCAGCGAACAAAGTCGATTTTTCCAATAAGCAGCGTGATGATGGAAAACACTGGTTAATATGGGTCGTGCTGTTATGACTGATGTATTTTATCATAGCGGCAGCCCTCACGCCAAATAGAAATGAGATATTTAAAACTTCGGCTTCATCCCACACAATGCACGAGATGTAGCTGAATAACACTATGAACAGTGCACCAAGGAGTTTGGCAAAAGCGATAATGTCTTAGCAATGGTGTCAGTTAAGAAAAGTAGACATTTTATGGTTTCTCAATGTTTTATAAATTTTTTTTGTATTTGGTTTCTACATTTTGAATAAGTCGTAATAAATTGCATAAATATTTCAATCTTTTATTAAATTTAAAAAAAAAATACTCTTGAAAATTTGCTGTGCTGTTGTATAGAAATAATAGTGGACCAGTTGTGAACATAAACTTTTATAAAGAACAGGAACTCAAAAGATGTATACAGGGTGCCATCTAGCTGGTATCTGCGCTTCTGTTTAGGCCTCTCATAAATGGTCTTTGCTCCCGATGAGATTTTATTTTAAAAAGACAATAACTACACTGGTTTTAAAACAATAATTGTGCAGCAAGAACATAAATTAAATACATGATAAGCAGAGTGGTAGCAACACTCTAATGGGCCCATGTGCAAGTTGGATGATGGGTCCTTTAGCAGAGAAATAGCTAAGATTTTCATCCTCCAAAAACCTAAAAGCCTAAAAGAAAGAAAAAGAAAAAAGTCATCATTCATCCTCCGTGGGCTCGGTACGTACTGATCAAGAGGACACACGGGTTCTCGGAGATAATCTTTTAAAATTGTTTCAGAAACTGCTCTGACAATTGGTGCAATTAAAATAACCTAATTAAAAAATATAATTTTTTAAAAACATGAAAATTTATTATCCATTGGCCTTTCCAAACAGGTCTCAAACAGCACACCAGATTCACATGGCATCCAGTGAAAGAAAACAAAGAAAAAAATATGAAAAAATTAAAATAAAATAAAATTCAAAAATAACAGTAGGAAAGCTGGTTTAAACGGCAATTGGTGTAACATCACACAAACAAAACAATTTCGTTGCTGCAGCATACAATCACAACCGCTGGGTGAGGTATGATATATGAAACATACAAAATAATTGCAAAAAAAATCCAACAAAAATCTAACCAATCAAATTCTTTAAACAATGGTCAAACAGGAACCCAAAATTTACCATGTTGAGTCAATATCTGTCCACATAGTCAAGAAAGGTGTTCATTACAATTGCCTCCGGGAATTAATATTCGACGGTCCTCCATTCGGCTTGCACAATTGCAAACCCCTCACGAATTAGATCCGCCTTAAGCAAGGGTAAAGCCATGACCATGTGAATGATCATCCACACATGTTCAAAAAATCGAAGAACGAAATGAGAGACTTTAATAAAAGTCTACATAAAAAAACGCTAAAATGAAATAGGCTCAATAAATATCCTTATTCTCTGCTAAGTTACGTGCAGCTTCAAGTAGATCTGGTGATTTTTTCAAATTCGGGGCCGATGATTTTCTGTTATTACTGTTGCCCCAGTGATAGAAACAACGCTACCACTGAACAAATTAAAAATAATTCTGCAATGACATCCTACATTGAGAGAGGTAGCATATGGACAGATAATACCAAAGGTATTTGGTAACGACACTGATGAAAAGCATGGCGTAAATGCTTGTGTTCCAATAATGACATTATCGCAAATATTACATCTGACATCTATTCCTATTGTGAAAGACGCTGGATTATGACGTTATAAACTTGCTTGGTCACATCCATATTGGTGCACATTGGCAAACAATCCGAAAGTCTATGGGATGGAACGTGCAGAAATAAAAAGAGAACTCACGTGCAGCTTCAAGTAGATCTGGTGATTTTTTTTAAAATTCGGGGCAAAATTCAACCATCCCAATATCAAATATTTCAGAGTTGGAATGGAATTGGGAGGGAGCAGAATTGGGACGAGCGGATTTAAATTACAACCCACGAAAACAAACAAACATAAAATTTTCAATCCATCCTCCACCCTCTTAATACAATGGAATAGGAAGTAAACGAACTGCATTGGCGATCATATTCTCCAATATTAATTGGTCATCCCCATCCATCGGAGGATGGGGTCGCATCACTTGACTTTGGCACATTACCGTCAAGTTTAGATAGTTATCTAAGTTATGGTAGATTTTGCTGCTAGAAAATTCGTAGTATCAACGACGGTGAAATTCGAAGAATCTAAACAAACAAAGTTTTCAATTAATCGATTATCTAAACGTTAAAAATGGTTCATACACACATACCACCAGTAAGATGCTCGTTTAAATTGGTTTCTGGGTCTCGATCGCTGGTAGATTTTGCTGCTAGAAAATTCGTAGTATCAACTATGGTGAAATTCGAAGACACTAAACAAACAAGTTTTTAATTAATCGATTAAACGTTAAAAATGGTTCATATACACATACCGGCAAGATCCTCGGTTACATCGTTGGCATTCATGTCATGTGGAATCGATTCGTTAAATGTTGTCAACACGCCTTCAAAAATCTATTTTTAAAAAAATTAAAAATTAAATTTCTAAAAAAAGACGGAAATATTTGATGGAATTACATTTTCAAAACACTCCCCTTTTTGACACCAAATAAAGATTTAAATTTGTCACACACATCTCTGGCTTTTTTCTAAATCACTTTGTGCGATTTTTCGCATCGACACAAAAAAATAAAAATAAAAATAAAAAATTGCTGATTTTGGACCCTAACTTGACAAAATTGGTGGCTGTGCATGTCCAGCTTGCCTGGGTACTGGCAAGCCGGGACTTACATTGGCCACACTTTCCAACGGTCTTTTATTCCTTTCTAGCTTAGCCTAAAAAACTGAGTGGTTGGGAGGGGAATATAATACCAAACCTTCTTTATTATTTTTATTTCTTGGTGCGCAGCTTAAGTAAAAGTAATGGAGCCGTCTGCAGCGTATTCAAACTCAATTCGTGGAGGAGGCGCGCTGGTGGCCACCAGCAAACCAAATTCCACGGGGGAGAAGCGGTCATAATCCAATTGCCACGCTGCAACAACTGGTTCCATTATGGGCCGGCGAGGAGGCGATGTTGAACTGAGCTTTGAGTGACACCGACTTTCATGGAGGACGTTTAGTCGCTCAAATCAGGTTGCTAGCTTAGGGTCGCTGGCGCAAGAACAGTCAAGTGCGATGAATTTGGCGTCTTAGTTGGACCCGAGTAGCAGTGAAGTGCTCGCACGCATTGGAACACTGTCTTGGAAGTTTGTTGCTGTTATTATTGTGTGTCACCAGGTCAAATGTGCCTGAAATCCCGAATGAGGGTCTCCTACCACTAGGGGGAGTTGGGTGTATTTTCCACGATTGTGACCAATGACGTCATGTTAACGGACTTCCGGTCACTCGTTATTCATGAGACGGCGTGCGCTTCATATCGTACTCGAATAAAACCTCTCATATCTTTTCATCCACGGGAATCCAGTCTTTTCAAAATACAACAAAGGGTTATGGGCCACAGAATCTAACACTGCGTGAGTTTTTGCATCGATTTTCGGCCGTTTTGACGAAGGAGTGACCACTGACCGGACCACGAGACGTTAGGCCTAATTTCCAACGCGTGGTAGATCGCCAATCAACCTTCGAAAATGGCGGACAGAGATGCGATGAGGATCGAGAAGCTGGAGGATGAAAACTACGCCACGTGGGCGTTCAAAATGCGAGTATTCCTGAAGAAGTCGGAGTGGTGGACGGTCATCGTCGACGAGGCACCTGTAAACGGACCTGCGGCGGCGAGAAACGCGTGGCGTGGCAAAGACGAAAAGGCCATGAACGCGATCGTCCAAGCTCTATCGCCGGCCCAGACAGTGTACGTGATCAACAAGGACACGGCACGCGAATGCTGGGAGAAACTGGAGGAAATACATCGAGGGCGAGCGCGCCAAAGACAAACTATCTTGCGCCGAGAACTGACCAAGGTGAGGTGGGAAAAAGCTGAGACGGCCACAAAGTTCCTGCAACGCGTGGAGTCGACCGTGAACCAGTTACGAGCTGTTGGAGGCGAAATATCCGAACAAGAGGTGGGAACTTTAATAATCCAAAACCAGCCAAAAGCTTACCACAGCATCCAAAGAGCGTTCGACATGTGCGACGAAGATGAGGTGACGATGGTCAAGCTGCGGCACATGATTATACAGGAGGAATTGCGACAAACTGGAGACGATGAAGTGGTCAAGAAACTGCATAAAGTAAACCTGTCCAGCCGCACGAAGGGAGACCAACGGGGCGGCGAACGGAACGGTGACCAAAAGTGGAAACGAGACATAAAAAACGTGAAGTGTTTCAACTGCCAAAAATTCGGGCACATGGCCAAAAATTGTCGCGGCCAGAAGGAGAACGAGGGACGACGCGATAACAATTCCAAGCTGCAGAAAGGAAATGCGAGGAAGGAACAGCAGCCAGACGCCACCGCGAGAGCTGTGAAAACCAGATCAGAATTTGCATTTCAGGTCAGAATCGGCCAAACGGAAGGGCGACAATGGAACCTCGACTCTGGAGCGACGAGGCACATGACGGCAAACAGGGGCTTTTTTGAATCGTTCGTGGCTGACGACGGGAGTCGAAAAGTGACGCTGGCAGATGGGCGCCAAATACCAATCATGGGCCGCGGAAACGTGAAATTCATTACGAACGACGCTGACTTGATCGCGAAGGAGGTACTATACATTCCTGATTTAAATGACAATTTGATTTCGGTGCCAAAGCTCGACGACGCGGGTTTACTCGTTGCTTTCGGAAGCGGGAAGTGTACGATATCGAGCGGGGACCAAGTGATAATGACGGCTACGAAGATCGGGGACGTGTATAGACTGAACGTGGAGACCATGGTGACCGCGCAGGCAAACACGTGCCAACAATCGACCGAGATCGATGTGTGGCACAACCGAATGTGCCATTTGAACACGGCCACACTGGCAAAAATGCACGAAACGGGTGCAGTTTACGGTTTGGGGCCAATACAAAAGGACGGGCGGGCATGCGACGAGTGTGCAGCCGGGAAGATGCCCAGAAAACCATTCATAACGATCGTGAGCGACCAATCAGCAAAAATATTGGATCTCGTGCACATGGATCTGTGCGGGCCGCTGACAGAGACGATTGGCGGCAGTCGATATTTGTTTTTGCTAATAGACGACTTCAGTCGCAAAATGTTTGTCTCTTTTATCAGGTCGAAGTCGGACGTTTTCGAGAACTTTAAGGAGTTTGTGACGGCTGTGGGTCGTGAAACCGACACCAAACTCAAACGAATCCGGTCCGACAACGGGGGCGAGTTTGTCAACCACGAAATGGCCCAGTTCATGAAGTCGAACGGCGTCCACCACGAGCTTACAGTGCCATTCTCGCCTGCCCAAAACGGCATCGCCGAACGCGGGAACAGGACGCTGATGGAGGCAGCACGCACGATGCTGACGGCGGCGGCTTTGCCTTCCAAATTCTGGGCGGAGGCAGTCGCGACGGCCGCACACGTGCGCAACAGATGCTCGACAAGAGGAAACGGGGACAAGATTCCACAAGAACTTTGGAGCGGTCGGAAGCAGCAAGTTGGCTATTTTAGAATATTTGGCTGTGCTGCGCACATGTGGATCCATAATTCCAAACGAAAAAAATTGGACGCGAAGTCAAAACCTGTCATCTTTATGGGGTACTGCATTAACAGAAAGGGCTATCGAGTCTACGACCCGAAAACTGAGAAGCTAGAGCCGACACGCGACTTGAAATTCAACGAGGCGAGATGGGGCGGAGAAATGCTGACTTCGCCTCAAGGTTCGAATTTCGTATCGCCATACGACGCCGAGCAAGAGACCGGGGAGCAGACAACACACAACTCGGAGCCAAGCGAGACGGATGACACTGCCGCCGAAGATGAGGAACGAACAAATGGAAACGGAAATGGGGTTGGAGACGACGAAGATGCTAACGAAAACACAACGACACGCAAATCAAAGCGCATCAAGAAGAGGCCAGACCGACTAGTGGTGCAGCCAAGAGGAGCGACATACTGCAAGAGCGTGAAGCACGTCGAGCCAAACACCGTGGTCCAAGCACAAGACTCTCCGGAACACAAGATATGGGAAAGCGCGATCCAGGAGGAACTGAAATCTCACGAGGAATTCAAGACGTGGAGACTGGTGAAAAGAGCAGTTGCAACAAATGTGCTGAAGTCAAGATGGGTTTTTAAAATTAAGAAGAACCAGCAGGGCGAGATCGAGCGTTACAAAGCCAGATTGGTGGCCGTCGGATGCGGGCAACGGCCGGGACTGGACTACGAAGACACATACTCGCCCGTGATGCGACTCGCCAGCCTGCGACTACTCCTGGCCATCGCTGTCCACCAAAATTGGCGAGTACGACAATACGACGTGAAAACGGCGTACCTACACAGGAAACTGCTTGAGAAGGTGTACATGAAACAGCCACCCGGGAACGAGGAGCGAGACCGAGAAGAGTGGGTGTGCGAGCTTCTAAAAGCCATCTACGGACTCAAGCAAGCCGGGCGCACGTGGTACCTGACACTCGACAAAATACTTCGAAAGAATGGATTTCGGCGACTGTACGCGGATGAAGGCGTGTACGTGCTTAACTACGTAAGCGGGACATCAATATTGGGGATTTTCGTCGACGACATGCTGAATGTGACGTCGAATATCGGGATCGAAAATTGGACGGCGGACCTTTTGAGAAAATCCGTCGAGATCAAAGATCTGGGGACGCCAACGAGAATTTTGGGACTCGATGTGGAATGCAACATCGAAAATGGATCGATCACTGTATCGCAGGAAGCCTACATCGAGGAGGTGCTAGAAAGTTTCCAGATGGGACCATGCAAGCCAGTGTCGACGCCAATGGTCAAGCACGACCAACCGAAGCCCGAAGACGACATAAACCCAGACGAGGTGCCGTACCAGAGCCTGATGGGGTCGCTAATGTACCTCGTGCAGGGAACGAGGCCCGACATCGCATATGCAACTCACTTCCTGTGCCGCTTCAATCACAGCCACGGATTGTCACACTGGAAGATGGGAAAGAGGATTTTGCGTTACCTGAAGGGGACGAAAGGAAAGAAGTTGCGATTCGTACGAAACGAGGAACAGATGACGGGATACGTGGACGCGAGCTGGAATTGCAACACCGAGGATGCAAAATCGACGACCGGCTATATTTTCTTACTTGCAGGGGCCGGAGTGGTGTGGAAGTCGTCGAAGCAGACGTGTGTCGGAATGTCGAGCTGCGAATCGGAATTCATCGCCATTAGCGAGGCGGTAAAAGAGGGACTTTGGCTCAAGAAATTTCTGGAAGATCTGGGGCTGAGCGAATTGATGGGGGACGCTGCGAAACTGTACACCGACAGCGAGTCCGCCGAGATGTTGGCACGAGGACTGGCACAGCATCAGCGGTCGAAGCACATTAATTTGTGTTATTGTTTTATAAAGGACGAGGTCAAAAACGGAGAAGTAGAGTTGCTGCACGCGGGAACTGACAAGATGGTCGCGGATATGCTGACGAAGGCGGTGACTTTGCAGAAGCAGTGCTGGTGTTCAAAGATGTGTGGACTAGATTAATACTTTTCAGGTTTCATGTGTTTTGCATCAATGTTATATTTCTTGGTCTTTTATTATTCGATTGTATTAGTGTATTTCTGTTATTACTTGCCCATTCTTAGTTTTTAGTAATGTCATTCATGGATTTTGTATTTCTTTATTTTTACACTTTGACCAGGTGAAGAAGGTGTATGTTATTATTGTGTGTCACCAGGTCAAATGTGCCTGAAATCCCGAATGAGGGTCTCCTACCACTAGGGGGAGTTGGGTGTATTTTCCACGCTTGTGACCAATGACGTCATGTTAACGGACTTCCGGTCACTCGTTATTCATGAGACGGCGTGCGCTTCATATCGTACTCGAATAAAACCTCTCATATCTTTTCATCCACGGGAATCCAGTCTTTTCAAAATACAACAGTTGCGGCGACTTATAACTTATGGGTCGCCAGTGGCTGCTCGAGGCGCTCATCCTGGTTCACATCGGTCATATTCCTACCCTGTCCCGAGTACTGGTTGGTAGGCAACTGCAAGTTAACGTATTTAACCCTAGAGTTGCTGAGATTGGGACTCGGATAGCGGGGCGAGCTGTCGGAGGTACGATTACACAAAGAAGCGTTTGATACACTGTCAGACCTACTGGTTCAACAGAATCTAACCGTGGAAAACGCGTTGGCAACTGCGAAACTGGTTATTGCCAGCGATACCGCACCAGTATTTAAGAAATCAAGCAACAAATCGTTGTTTTTCAAGCCTAGAGATGCCACGATGGCACTAACCAACAGCACAGAAAATGCTGAACAACCTTTTGTACCAGACATTGCGCAGAAGAAATATGCGACCAAACCACGCGTCCACAATTGCTGGAATTGTGGTAGTGCTGACCACTTTAGGCGTGACTGCCTCATGATTCAGCCGCAGCAACAAAGAATGTGGGAGGAAACGACCATGTGGTTAAACCAAACAAATGGAAGTTGTTGGACCTGTGGTGGCAAACACTTATAAAAGGGAATACCCCGACGAAGTGAAAACAGCAATGAAATTGGATTTCCTCGTTTTTTATACTATGTCTAATGGGAATTATGGCCCGGAAATATGACAAAGTCCAAGCAGCCATAGATTTTTGACTCTTTCCAGTGCAAAAGCAGCTTTAGTGCTTAATTGGGGCGATAATTTTCTACACACTGCACCGATTTTTAAAGAAATCGTTTTCTCTACATTTCTACAGAACCGTACTTTATTCAGATGCTCGCTGAGCACATGTTTAATTTCATTTGTGGTGATATTGCCACATGGTTTTCATCACACTCAAAAAACTAGTTGGGAGGAGTTCTTTTAGAACATGAATTTATATTTAATTTTTTATCCTCATAAACCCAATTTTCTTTCACTCTTTCTAAAAACAAATAATGTTAAATGGAAAAGGACAGAAGAATGCAACATTTGCATTCAAAGAATTGAGTACCGACTCGCAGAAGGAATGATGCTGCCTGCGCCGGATTTCGCTCGCAACTTTTGTCATCCTTACGAATGCAAAGTGGCGGCGGGCTCGGAGCTTGTCCTTCTGCAAGTGGACGACCAAAGTGTTTTGTTGTAAAACCAGTTTGTTTTTTTCTTACCACAAAACTGATTTGGAGTATTTAGCTGTGATTTGACGAGTTTCAGACCAAATGCTGAAAATTCTAAAAATTTGAAATTGGGAATTTGGTTTTACTAAAAATCCATCTTTTGAGAAAAATAGCTATACCATTAGCTTCGTCTCTCGAAGACCATTTCAAAAACCCATACATAATCACTAAAGTGACCAATACAAGCGGTTATACCCTTGTAACACATAAAGAGATTTATTTTTTCCTCTGAAGTGAGAGCTCCATAGCCCATTCCAGATGGAGAACGAGAAGAAGTCTCTTGAGGACCGACCTGAGAACACCGGAACAGCAACAATGTTGCCACTTCCAGTGCGACCTACGGACACTGATACCGCAACCATGTTGCCAATACCAGTGAAACCTTAGAAATTCCAAAAACCATACCAAGGTTTTGCCTCTGTAAAATGTGGACTTACAAAACTCCATGGCAGCTGAACCAAATCTGAATTCAAAGACACCTCTGATTTCTGAGAAAACTTGAAACATTTTCAACAAGTATTTAGCCAGTGCAACTGCAACAATTATTCATTCTTGCAACAGCGAAGCGACTATTTGAATCATTCATTCACCGTGCAAACCCGAATTGTTTCATTTCCAAATTGCATTTGTCGTTTTTCACTCGTTTTGTACTCCGAATTTGTTGATTTCATCGGCATTAGGATGAAACACGTTTTTTTAAGGAAACCACGCTGTATGCACAGTCTGCATAGAACAAAAGTTACCATACTGCCCAATCAGAAAGAGTTGCTGCACACAACAGCGCATTGCGCTCCCGACAGCAACGGCATCAAATACACAAGCCCAAGCTGTCGCAGCCGCTCCACGCTCAACGCCGACGGATAATTCCACAAAGTTTGAGTGGCGTCGAAGCTAAAACGACTCGACTGATAATGACTTCGACCAAAACTGAAAAAGTTTCGAATGAAGTTGTTATATCTTTTCCCAAAGCTGTTTCTGCGACCGCTTTATAGCGCCAAGTTGCCAACAACCTCTCAACCATCGCGATGTCGCCGATTTTCGACGAACCACTGACGGCAGTTGTGGCAGTATCTCGACGCATTTCTAGCGTTCATCAACAGAACAGTCGTAGCCAGAAGTTCCAGTTACGACGAACGCCAAGGAAATCATCACAAACGCGAAGTCCACCAGGGATTCGTTCGCTCGACCGGCCAGATCTCGATCCAGGACCACCCGAAGGAAGACGCGACGCAGTTTGGCATCAAAATTGCCGTCCGAGAAGAAGGAAAAGGAACGTTACGACGAGTTGCCACCAACACCAGGCAATCCAACTCTGCTGTAGTATCGTTTTTAAGAAGTGGCCAGGCTTTCTAAATGCCTTTATAGTGCCAAGAAGATTGTTTTTTGCATTTTTTAAATGTTTTTTTTCTATCTGGAAATAGTTTAGTCCTAACTTTTATTCGAATCTAAGTATCTGAAGGTATTTTACTTACCATTTAATGTTAAATTGCTTAAATAATTACAAAGTTGTTAAATTTAAATTTCATAGAGTTTTATTCATGTTTTAAAATTTACAAGTGTGTTTTACAGTTTTTATCTCTCTCAAATAGTGTATCAATTGTATTTTTCGTCATCCTGGAGGTAAGTGTGCGTTGTTTCTAGTGTTGTTTTCCAATAGCTTACTTACCAGTGATCCGCGCTCCAGCTGCCATCAGCTCGTCCTCAATAGGATTATCTGATTTTCTGTAAAAAAGATGAAGTAATGATTAGTTTATAATTAATAAATTAACTTCCAAACAACCACTTTCGTGATTGTGTTGTCAGGCTCCCCTCTCAGTACTTACCTTTTTTAGGGGAGGAGATGTGACCAGCTGCCCACGCAGGTTGACCACTTACCTGCAACACACGGCACTCCACAGCTCTCGTGGTCCCCCGCAACCAGGTGGAGCTGCGGGCCGTTGGTTTTGGCCAATTGGGACCTGGAAGTGCCCTTTCCGGAAGTGGTGGGCCCCGGAAGTGCCCTTTCCGGAAGTGGTGGGCCCCGGAAGTGGTGGGCCCTGCAGAGGCCCAAGAGCCACGAGGCAGTTCTGAACTAGATAGCAAGGCGAACGGTCGCTTCCACGACCGCTCTTCCAAACTAGCTACGACATGACTCGACTGATTGGCGTGGCGACTCTGTCGTACACCTGAACCTGAGCGTCCGTGTCCGCCGCGTTAGCCCTGCGTTCTCCGTGAACGCTACGACGACGCGGCCGAACTGTTCTCCGACCACGTGTGTCATGGCGGCCATTGGCCGCCTTGCCACGCGGTCTTGTTAGGGATGGCTGTGTTACAGCCATCGCATTGGGAAATACACCTGAGACACCAATCATACCCTTAGACAACAATAAAGCTATTCTTATAACTAAACCTGTGTCTTTTGGTTGTATTTCTGTGGTAATTCATCGTGTGTGTTGTGTCCAGCGTCCCGTGGCGCTCCCCCGACCACGTGGCGTCCGTCCAAACACTCACAAGATGACAATCTAAACAAACTTGATTGTTCGCGAAGAAAGTCAAAGTACAATTTGCGACCCCGCGTTCCGCCAGTCAAAAAATAACTTTGTCTTTCACCTTTTGGGTTTATCCAAAATCGGAGATCAGTTTCGTGACATCATTCAGTGTCACTAAAACAAGTTCTTACCCCGAAAAGTGAACTTTTTCAAAGTTTCCGAGCGTATATGCATCGCATCCAATACCTCACGACCAATTTGCGAAGAAATATCGATTGTAAGTAGTTTTTCTCAAAGAAAAATTAGATAAATATAATTTATATGATTTATTATTCTTTCCAAAAGAAAGAATTTCCAATTTAAGTGGAAAACGAAAGCAGATGGCCGACGAATTCGTGCAGCTCCACGCAGAAGAAGAGCTGCCGATGGACGGAGCTACAACATGGCGACACACGGTCGCAATTGTATTTCTCATCCGAAAATGGATTCAATGTGTAAGTTATCACTTTTCAATTAAACTTTTACATCATTTTAAGTGATTAGCATTCTTTAGCACGCCTTTCTTAACGTTGCTAGCCGCTAAAAAACAAAAATGGTGGCTATAAAAGTCACATGACACGATCATGTGCAAAGGGGGTTGCTATGACAACTAACGCCCCTTCGTGGCTAGAAGCCACAAGCGCCAAGCTTAAACAGCACAAACAAAAAATTGTTTTCGTGTTGTTAAATAAATTGACTCATTTATTTTTTTTCACTTTCACTTTCACGTGTGTGTCAATAGCGACCCGTGCTTATAATTGTATTCTGATGAGCAATTGGAAACTCTGCCAACACCTTGCAGTATAGTTTTAATAACGGGCAGGTGCTCAAAACCAACTCTCCTAGTATTTCTCGTAACCGCGTGAAATTTAAAACGCGTTTAATTTACATCCAAAACAAGCGGTTTATGATGAAGACTTAACCAATGAAGACAAATAGGTTAAATCAACGTCGAGGATATTAAGGGCAAATATAATTCTTTGGATGTTTCAATACGGGCACTGGTCATAAAACTGAGCTCAGGGAAGAATACGTCAAGTTTTTTTTCTTTTCTTTTTGTAGTAAAATGACGTTTTAATTTCCTGTCATAGAGCAAGAAATCCGTATAAATCTACCGCAAAATAACTTTGAATTTTATTTTATTTTAATTTATTCTTTTGTTACTTAGATTTTATTAACTAATTCAATGAATTAATTATTAAGTAGACAACAACTTATCCATTTCATCGTCGTCTTCGTTTTCGTTTGAAAAGCAAAAATTTAAAAACCGGTCGATTTTTGGCCGCCGAATTTCGTCGGCGAAGAGAAGCAGACACTGCGTATGCGAGAGAACGCATCTTTCTCCTAAAAATCGCCATCTCTTGTTCACAAGTGATGGACACTTCGACCACCTTCTCCAACAATTCCCAATTCAATCCGTAGACGTGATGGGTGGCGATGTTTTTCGTTACACATCTCGTTAAAACTCTTCGCTTGTTCTCGGCATCGTGCAACAACAGTCTTGCATTTCGCAAATCCTGTATGCAAATTTCCAAACCGACAAAAAACAATGAGAAATGATCTTCCAGAACCCGACTACAACAATGAACTTTCAGTTCGGTCGGAGCAATCCTCAACAAATCCGTCAGACAGTCTTTGACCGCGACAACGTTGACGCAGTTCTTCCAAGAACTCACTTTAACCAACGCATTGACTGTCAAGTGAAGTTCGTTACTCGTAAACCGTTTAATCATGCGAGTGACTGTCGGCGTGAAAAACTGAACCAGCAGAAAATCGTACAAGAAGATGACGCACAATCCGTGATTCGATATCGAATCGGCTTGTTCATTGTTCCATTGGGAGAGCAGAAAACTGACCATGTAAATTCCAAAACGATTGCCCGTTGCGCCATCGTTTTTTTCGTGACTTTCGATCGTGACTTCGATCAAAGTATCGAGCGCACCTCCTGGCTGGAGGAATTGAAAAAGTAAATCATTTCTTTCGCTCTCCGTCATCAGTGGCCAGAAATACTCGACCGCGCTCTGGTTAAGGTTTACCAAGGACTTCACACACATGTCGGATTTGTTGGAGCTAATTTGATTCGAGTCAATTCCTAACAAATGTTCCTTCCAAAAGTGTCGCATTTCGGATTTTAAACGCCCGTCGTGCGGTTCGGTGCCTGCGAAAAGTCGTTTTAAATCGTGCGAATGTTCGTTCCAAAGGTCTTGCACTCGATCTTGCAAACAAAACACGCAGGAAACGTCGAATTTTCGCTTCAGTGACAGATCTTGCGATTGCGAAAGAATTCGCGCTGATTGGGTAACGTCCAGTCGTCCATTGACCATCCAGCGGGTGCACTTTGTTATGCATTTCAATGATTGAGGTGTGAGATTGTCAAACACGTTATACATTAATAAATTAACGAACCAATTCCAAAGTTCTTTTTCGACGTGTCTGACGCAGAGGTGCAATGAAGGCTGTAAATGTTTTGGAATGCTTTGAACGTCCATTCGGTTGCAGATTTCAATCTCTGCTTTTTCTGAAGTCCAGTCGATGCAATTTAGAGTTTTTATGTAATTTCTCCATAAATGAAGCGCAGTTTCCATCGACGCAATGTGCTGGAAACTTGGCACATTCAACATGAAGTTCATGATTACGGATTTTAAAGTGAATGACAAAATCATCATTAATTTGCTTTATATATCTCTTCTTTTGACCACGTTTGTAGAACGTTACACGCGCGTAAACGTTGTACACACGTTTGTTCCGTAATGTTTTCATTGAAACTCAGCATTATTTTATTGTCTTTTAGTTGTGACCAGCTGCCCCTACGCACGGGTCGCTGCACTGCAATGGAAATTCACTTGGCTCAGCTCCAGCGCCTCTCGTATCTCGCGCAGCCTGTTGTGGTCCCCCGCAACCAGGTGGAGCTGCGGGCCTTTGGTCAAGCGTGATTGGGCCCCGGAAGTCGCCCCTTCCGGAAGTGGTTGGGCCCCGTAGGGCCAGAGAGTTGTTCAGCAACCAGCAAGGCGAACGGTCGCGTTGCGACCACCTCCGAAACTGGCTGGGAAAGCGACCCAAACTATCGGCGTGGCGTGGCGTGCGTTCTCCATAACTTACGGCGGCGTGGCCCAAAGCGATTTCCGACCACGCGTGTCATGGCGGCCGGGCCACGCGGTCTGATTAGGGGCGGTTCGAAGGAACCGCCGCACTAGGGAAATACACAATGGGACACTGCATCATACCCCTACACAACCAATAAAAGCCATAACCAAATCTATATTGTGTCTTTGTGTATTTCGTGGTAAATTTCATCGTGTGTGTTGCGTCCAGCGCCTCGTGGCCCTCCCCAGACCACGTGGCGTCCGTCCGAACACTCACAATGTGTCGCTTTGGCATCTGCGAGCTACAATTTTAATGTGTTGTTGTCGAGTGAACATTAATCAACTGATCGTGGGAATCTGATTTAAAATGGTCAAACTATCAGCTTTGTTAAGCAGAATGTAAATGATTTGAAGTTTGAATTCTTTAAAATAAGGTGGGAAAGAAAAGAACAAATACATGAAAAATACATTAAATTACAAAATTATTTTAGATAATGACAAAGCAACTTTTAGACATAACACACACATTTTATTTTATCAAATACATTCAAATCAATGAAATTTATAACGGCAATTATCCAACACGACCGACCGAAAGCCAGAAAAGCGTCAATAAACTCCAACCCTAACCAGTTTGAGAGGCAAGGAGAACTCCGATCTCCAAATGGATCAGACAATCAAGAAAGACGGGTCTGATGATTACCCTTGGTAAATGTTCAAAACAAATTTTTACTTGAACAGAAAATTAAATGATCTCTCGATAGGCGAAAGCATAAGCTAACGCGCCAAAAACGAATAATTCCGAAGCTCGTAGCGCAGGAACTACAAGTCGGATAGTAATGGGACTGGAACCAAAAGAAAGAGGGTAAAAAACTGTTCTAGAAACATAACTAAAACTCAACTAATCGATATTTATAATCTCATAAAAATAAAATGCAAACGAAGATGGATTGCAAGCAGAAGCGAAACAGCCCAACGTCAAAATGAAAAGGAGAGGGCATGAAAATAACGGTAAAACCATAGAATAATGTTTAACTACATTGAATTAATTAGAAATGGAACTATGAAGCATTAGAAAATGATACGGAATTATTTGATGTGAACTTCAGGCAACAACGAACAATGGACGACAAACGACCGCATCATGACGAGCGACGTTCAACGATAGAAAAAGTCATCCACTTCACGGAAATCAAAGTTAGTACAAATTAAATAAGCACTTGAAAGGAGAATTAAATACTTTAAGTAAAAATTCCATTAATTTTTGTATTTTGTCTTTTCTTATCTCCCAATCAGTCGTTCAGACTTCTCTGAAATTTGGTAAGGGTGTCGCCAACATGGATATTTATTTTACCGCGCATTAGTACACCATCAAATCAAATGAGCTTAAAAGATTATTATATGGTATAAAACGTCGAAGAGACATTACTTTATGCAACTTCATTTCTACGCTTCACTCACTACACGTATAAAAGGTCGTCGATGCTTGTTTTCTTGTATTAGCGCGTGGTTAGGACGTCTTGTCGTTGTCAAGCTGTTGGTTTTCATTTAAATCATGGAGCATGAAAATCAAACCGAAAGCGAAGAAGAACGAGTTCGATTCCAAACAAAACTGGAATTCGTGCAATGTTTAGCCAACCCCAACTACCTCAACTTTCTGGCTCAGAGAGGCTATTTTAGTCAAAAATTGTTTTCTCATTTCCTGGAACTGTTGCAACACGAGCGTTTTCGAACGGAGATTGCGAACCAGCAATGCGCCAAGTTTGTCGAGGATCAACAACTTTTGCATTGGCAACAGAACACGAGGAAGAGGAAGAGGATTGAACAGGAGCTGCAAGCGTCGAGCCAGACTAAATCGAGAAGAATGGACGATCTCAGTTCGTCAACACAATTTAGTGGAGGATTAAAACCGAGAGATTTTGAAGAAATCAAAGAGTGACATGTCTGTTGAAGTCACTGTTGTTGTTTAAACATTCGAGTTTGGCCAAAAAAATTAAAATTAAAAACAAATAATAACATAATACTGTAATAGTTAATATTTTAATTCATGTCATTACATTAAACAAAATTTTAAACAATCTTGATAGTGGTCAAGTCTCGGTATCGTAATTACAAATATAGTTATTTATTACATAATACTCACGAAATCAGATTAGTCAATAAACTTCTTACTACAGGTAGTGCAGCCACAGCTGATACACTAGCTAATACTGGTGCTACAGGAGTCACTACTACTGAAAATGTTTTTCAAAGTTATAGCTCACGTTTTGGCCATCTTTATTGTTGTGAATCAAACGTTGTGGTGAGCAAAGGGGATAAATGTTCCCCCCAAGCGGATATTTGCCCTTTGACTCACTGCAATAGACAGGTCGTTCCCCTTGTGTTGGCTCCGCCTCTCCCTGAGCAGGTGTGTGCCCCGAGGGGAGTGAGGTGACGGGTGGCAAGCCCCCATTGGCTGCGCCTGTCCTTCACACTGACCCATAAAAGGAAGAAATTCCCGCCAAAAGACAGAACTTACACAAACGACACCAAGAACACAGCAACTACCTCACCGTCAGGCCAACTTCAAATATAAGTTAGGATTGATCGAGGACCGCTGAGTCAAGTGCAACTGTAACTCTCACGAATTTACAGTGTGTGCTATTTCCCGCGAAAGCAGGACGATAGCCCTTGTGAATTCACATCGAATAACCGACCCACGGTTATTCTACCGCCGAAGTGTCCGAGAGCTTTGTAAGGAACTCCAGTTCCTGGTCAGAGCCTTGAGACGCTAAATAACCAGCCCCTAGACAACAGGCACGAATAGAAGACTCGAAAGAGCATTCCACCGCGTCTGTGAACGACGAATCCGTGACGAATTAACGACAACTCGAGACGCCGCCTTTGTTCCGCCGACCACCCGGAACCGACGACGCCATCTTGAGAAATCCTTTGTTCGACTCTGACAAAGTCGACTCTAGTTTTATACTGAGAGTATTTAAGGCATAAGGCCTATTGAATTTGTTCATTTACATATACTTAATATTCATTTGGGTAATTTACATATTTAGTAAGATTACAGGTAAAGTATCACACGTTAGCTCACTTAAGTAGTATTTAAACCTATACCAAGTAGGACGCCACAACGTTTGCTCACCCTTCTGTCCAGGTCACATATATTTTACCTGGTTCGAAGATTGGTATAATTTTGAAAAACATTTTCAGTGAATAATGATGTCTCTTCGGGACAAATCGTGGCTTTTATATACGTTTAGTTTGTAAGCAACATGTGCTAAAAATGTGGTGATGTGAAATATGAAGAGTAAAAATAGTTGAATTACTAAAAACGATTTTCTTTATTCAGGCACCACATGTGAAATGCAGGTTTGGTATCAGGTTCGATTGACAGGAAGGCGAGGATTTTCTTATGTGTTTTTTACCACAGCGGGACACGACGTACCGTTTTGGTAGCGTTAATTGAACGTTTCATGAAAGTGTCTCGCGAGGAAACCTAACCATGAAAAATTAAATTTCTGTGGTTCATTTACAATGTTTAATTGTAGAAAAATTTGCCAGTGGAGTGGTCGATTTGTTTTGCGGTTGTGGATTTACGGTTCTATTGGGGCCATAGGTTGTCAGATGGTTAAAAAGATATACATTTTAAGTCATAAAATTTATATTTATTTTGTCGGTTCCACTAAAACTGCCCCGACCATGCTGGCTGGTTTCTTGTGGCCACAGTTATTGGAGTAAGAGGAGTTATTCCGTTCGTTGTTCCAAAAATCTCGACTTTGGTCCTCATATCTATTAATCTCGTTTCACTGATGTGGTTGAGGGCAGTATCCACCGTTGTGATAAAACTGTCAATTGGTTTTTTTGCAGATCCAAAAGTTGAAAACACACAAATGTAGTCAGGCCTAACGCGTGGTCGAGTTCCGAAAAACAGCAAAAAAAATTTCCATCAATGCTGAAAACTTTACAAAAACTTATGTACTGCAAAGATTTCTATCGCATCCTTGTCGCTAATTTTGTACGTATTTATTACTAAAGATGTAATTCTGGTCTTGCATCACCAAAGAACAGGTCAGCCATTACGATTGGTAGAATTACAAGTGTTTTATTTTAGACTAATTTTACATAGAAAATACTGGCAATGCAGTGAAGCGAAACGCTACAATAATCTTCTTCTGCAAAATACATTATACATACTCAATAATATTAATCCAGTTGTGATGGCAATGAAAACACGACGCTGCACATTAACTCTTTCTACATTAACTCCTTCTACATGATCTTCTTCTACATTAACTCCTTCTACATGATCTTCTTCTTCCTCAAAATCTTCGTCTACAAAAACTTCTTCAAAATGTTCAACTACATTTTCCCAGACTACAACATCTTCAACATCAACATATTTATGTTCAATACGCACACCCAGATTTTTCGTTTGGACATAAGCCACAATCTCATCATATTCTGGAAAATTAATATTGATGCATTGAATTAAGATTAATTTAGTCAAACGATTATCCGTTTCTAACAATTTCATGATCGAATTCACATGGATTGAATGACAATGATCAAGTGCTAAAACTTGAAGATTTGCAAGTGCATTCGATTCAACAATTTCCGATACGACACTATCGGTAAACGTTTGATAGCCAACTAAACGCACGTTTGCTACACTCGGACACAACACTGTCAGAAACATTTTTATTTGCGATTCCGTAAGTTCGCCGTTTTGAAATCTGTGCAAATGCAATTCACGCAGATTCTTGAACACAGTACGTTCGGCCGAATCGAAAATGGAACAACTTACCAACCCTAACTTTTCCAACATTGAACAAGAGCGAGCGGCAAGTCTAATATCAATTAATTGAACTTTGAACAGGCAAAGGCTGGTCAACTGATGCATTAACGTATGCTTCAATATAATATTGTGACCAGCTGCCCCTGCGCACGGGTCGCTGCACTGCAACGGCAATGCACTTGGCGCAGCTCCAGCGCCTCTCGTATCTCGCGCAGCCTGTTGCGGTCCCCCGCAACCAGGTGGAGCTGCGGGCCTTTGGTCAAGCAGGATCGGGCCCCGGAAGTCGCCCTTCCGGAAGTGGTTGGTCCCCGTAGGGACAAGAGAGTTGTTGATCAACCAGCAAGGCGAACGGTCGTGTTGCGACCGCCTCCGAAACTGGCTATTGAGATAACCCAAACTATCGGCGTGGCGATGATATCGCCCGCCGGGACCTGAGCGTCCAGTTGCGCCACGTCCGCCGGACGTTAACCGTAACTTCGGCGGCGTGGCCCAAAACCGATTACCGACCTCGTGTGTCATGGCGGCCGATGGCCGCCGTGCCACGCGGTCTGATTAGGGACGGTTCGAAGGAACCGCCGCCTTGGGAAATACACTATGGGACACTACAATCATACCCCTAGACATCTAATAAAGCCATAACTAAAACTATATTGTGTCTCCGTGTATTTCGTGGTTTGTTTTATCGTGTGTGTTGCGTCCAGCGCCTCCGTGGCTCTCCCCCGACCACGTGGCGTCCGTCCGAACACTCACAATTGTGGGCCCGTCCAGGATTTTGAATTCTCTTGCGAATACTATTCTAATTTACTGATTGTGCGAAGCACAATATTAAATGAATTTTTTCTTTCAACTAGAGGGGGAAATTTCCTTGGTCATGATTGTGACAGGGGGTCAGCAGGCGAAACGGCCGCTAATCGCTGACCATTGGACCCTGATCAGACAAAAATTGGTGGCTTTGCATGTCCAGCTTGCCTGGGTACTGGCAAGCCGGGACTTACACTAGCCACACTTTCCAACGGTCTTCTATTCCTTTCTAGCTTAGCCTAAAAAACTGAGTGGTTGGGAGGGGAATATAATTCCAAACCTTCTTTATTATTTCTATTTCTTGGTGCGCAGCCCAAGTAAAAGTAATGGGACAGTCTGCAGCGTATTCAAACTCGATTCGTGGAGGAGGCGCGCTGGTGGCCACCAGCAAACCAAATCCCACGGGGGAGAAGCGGTCATATTCCAGGTGCCACGCTGCAATCACTGGTTCCATTATGGGCCGGGCGAGGAGGCGATGTTGAACTGAGCTTTGAGTGACACCAAATTTCTTGTAGGACGTTTAGTCGCTTGGATGCAGGTTGCTAGCTTAGTGGTCGCTGGCGCGGGAACAGTCACGTGCGGTGAGTTGGCGTGTAGTTGGACCCGAGTAGCAGCGAAGTGTCCGCACACATGGGAAGACTGCCTTGATTTTTGTTGCGACTCATAATTTATGGGTTGCGTTGTGGCTGCTCAAGGCGCTCATCCGGGTTCACATCGGTCATAATCCTACCCTGTCCCGTGTACTGGTTGGTAGGCAACTGCAAGTTAACGTATTTAACCCAAGAGTTGCTGAAATTGGGACACGGACAGCAGGGAGAGCTGCCGGAGGTACGGGGATACCGATGGTGAAGTGCTCAAATGGCACAGAGAGTTCGTTAGGGCGTAGGAACGATATCTGTGCGTTCAGGTAGCTACCAACTTTGAAAAAAGATTGGGAATCTAGCCTGTAACTTTTGTTTCTGAATTTTATTCACTCTTGCTTGATTTCTGGGCTACTGCAGTTTGTTAAAGGACTGTGCTCGAACCACAGTCTGGAGCAATCTCTGTAATTTGGAAATTAGTTGTTTTTACATCTTTTTCATTTTTTACTTTTTCTCTAAACTTCCCTATCTATGATTTTCATGGTTTTCTTGGGACTCCACACCTGACAGCGGTAGTAATCACCTCAAATGCCGGGTTGTATACAGCGCCAAATGGAGGGCGATATGGCTTCACAATGGCGGCTGAAGGGTGGGACCCAAGGCGACTAGGGACAGAAGATGCATTTCCTTCTTACTTTAAGTGCAACTGACTGTTCCACAAAAAACACCATTTCATTGGGATGAACAGACATCTCAGTGTAGGCACGTTTCTGTCGAAAGGCAGCCTCGTGCAGACTGGAATGAGTCTCCGAAAGGGGTGAGCGGGCGCGTTTGTTGGTCTCTTGGGGCAGAAGAAGAGATTGCAACAATATCCCCGTAGTGTAAATATCTGCAAAAACCTTCTGCTAAAAATTGGAACTTTTTGAGTGTCTTTTAGATTAAAAAACACCCAGTATTTTGTAATTTTTTATTTTTATTTTCTTATCTTTCTTCCTCTGTTTCTTCTTGCGAGGCATCAAGAATCGGTTTGTCTGCGCGCTAGCGCGGTTTGATTTTGTTATTTGTTGCCAACAATGATAAAATTAACTGGTTTGAAAATTTCGAAGTTCTACAGACATGATTTCGTGCTTTTTTAGAAAAGCACAAAAGTCATGTTTTTGTGGAATCAGACCATTTTGATCTGGTTCAGAACTTCTAGTTCCAAACAAATTTCTATTTGCTTTCAAAAAATGTTGTTTCTCTTCAGAAATGGAGAAAATTCGGCATTTATATTGGTCAAAGTTTTATTTTTTGTCAAAAAATCAAGATGGCGACCTGAAAACAATAGAAAAACATGTGGAAATCTCGGAATTTTCGAGAATGATTGGAATTTTAAATTTTGACATTTTCTTGGAACTCTGGGAAATCAATTCCATGAATTAATTTAATTTTTCTACCAATGGGAAACCAGGGGGGGGAAGTGACATCACTAATCCCTCTCCCAAGAATGGCTACTTGAGCCTAATCTCCTGTCCCCTCATTGGTCGTGACTTAATTCCACTTGTTCACCTTGCAAGCTGCGGTCCTGCTTTTGGTCACATTGTGTCAATGCCAGCGACCAGAACTGGTAAGACCACGTGGGACTCTCCTGCACCTAATTCTTTCACACCCGCAACGGATTCAGATTTGAACGACTCGGATAATAATTCGATTGCTTCTTCAAACGACAATATGTCAAGTCCTAAAGTTAAATTGTTGGATCAAGCGATGCTTGAAACGACTTGCAACGTCTTTAATCTAGTTATCGATGATATGACAACCTACGAAGTGTGGGAAGACACGCTTCTGAAAGTAGCCGATCACTTGGTGGAACTCCAAGACAAATCGGATAGCACTATGCGTCAATTAACGCAAACGCGCACGGAATTCGGTGATATTAGCGACCGGTTAACTCATGCTTTGCAGGAGTTAGACTCTGCGAAATTATCGAATGAAAGCTTGTTGAAGATGATAGCTAGTCAAAAAGCTATCGTTGACAGCGTGGTGGCGGCTGGACAATCGAATTTGAGAGCACAATCTGCAATCTCAAACACGATTTCTCCCACCGTGACAACACCAAACTCTGGATCCAGCACAGGCTCAACGCCTACGACTGGAAATCCTCTTTTTCTGGCTTGGGGAGAAAAGTTTCTTCACAAAACTGACCAGGCTATGCCTGCTCCCAGGCCAATGGATGAAGTAGAGCTAAGTAAACGAGTCAAATCCATTGGAATTGAAGCGTTTGCAGGGGACAAAACGAAAGCTAAGTCTTTCCTTATTGATTTAAAACGTTCTCTACGCTTTGCTTTGCCCTATCTGAACCAAGTGCTTGCTGAGCATTTGTTTAAGTTTTTCCGAGGAGATGCGGCCACATGGTTCTCTTCTCATGCCAAAACGAATTGGGAGGAATTCGAACATGAATTTATCACCCATTTTCGTCCGAGCGATGCGCTGCTTTTAGCAGAAATTGCTAAAACACAGCAACTGTCTCATGAGTCTGCCACCCAAGTGGTGATAAGACTCGAGAAGTTATACGCTCAATTGACTATTCCTGTGCACGAGAGCCAGCAAATTCAAAAAGTGCTGGCAATTCTGCGCCCAGCGGCCAAGAACATGGTCGCAAATGCCATTAATTTGGAGAACACTTGGGCGTCGCTCAGGAAAGCTTGCATTGCTACGGAGGCCGCGATTATAAATCAGGAAACTGTGACAAATGCAGCAATCATCGAGGCGGCAAAAACAGAAACTGTTACGCCAATTCAAAAATCCAACCAGCAAATGGTAACAATACCAAATGCTGCGGGTGGAGATAAACCGAAATTTGTTCCGTTTGGATTGAGAAATCCAAACAATAGAACACTGTTCCCTGCGCCTAAAAATGCTGCGATAGCAGCAACAAAGGCCGCAGAAGGCAACGAGAAGGCGCTAGTCCCGAGCAATAGGCTCAAAGACTATGCGACCAAACCAAGAGTTGGCGGTTGCTGGGGCTGCGGTGGCGCACACTTTGAAAGGGATTGCCCCCTTAAAGTGGAAGCCGCTAAAGCAGCAATGGAAACAATCGCCGCTGCCCAACACAGCATGATGCAGGCTATGCTTGCAGCCAATGAATTTGGTGGCTGGCCTGAAATGTCGGGAAACGAGGAGTCGCAGTCGACAGAAACCCCCGAGTAACTGACGACTGCGCTCTTACTATAGTGTTGATTCCAATGGAAGAGGACATGGAGGATGCTCTATTTGATGACATTTCATCCACAGAGCCAGATCCTCGCGTGGTTTTTTCCACAGAACCTGAAATCGACCATGTAAACGTTGCATTGAAGACAGGAAAGAGTATTACTCCCCTGCCTTACATCAAGGCAACACTAAACGGTTTAAAGGTCACCGCTCTGATGGATTCTGGGGCAACCCACAGGTACATCAGCGGGGGAATGCTTAAAAAGCTAAACCTCTTGCACTTTATGACTCCATTTTTAGAAAATCGAGTTGTATACACTGGCGATAGGCCAACACGTCCAATCGGGACAATCACGCTGTCACTCAAGTGGCGGGGTGGCGAAATCCCTGTGACATTTACTGTTCTTCCATCAGCTTCCAAATTTATATTATTAGGTTGCTCTTGGATTATCGAAAATAGGATTGTTCTCAATCTAACAGATCGAGAATATTTCTTTCTTGATTTTCCACATGACACATTTCCTTTCGACGACCCACCATCGCCTGAAGAACTTGGAAATGCAATAATGGATCGATGGGATGCTTTGGTTGCAGAATCAAAGTCACCTTCTGTCTCCACGGCTGATTTGAGCCAGAGACTGTTAGCAAAAAGCAATTTGTCACCAAGGCAGAGATCTCAAATCTTAACTCTTGTAGAAAAATACAGACATGTGTTTAGTGACAAAGCTGGCTGCCACCCCACGTTGGAACATCCAATTCCGACTGGAGATGCGCCTTCATTTCGATGCAAAGACCGACCAATGAATCCCAAGAAAGCTGAGATTTATCGCGAATTGGTTGCTGCATTGCTGAGAGATGGTTGGGCCGAACCTTGCGAGGGGAGTTATAAAAATCCCCCCGTGATTGTTGCAAAGAAAGACGGAGGGTACCGCCTCTGTATTGACTTTCGCTGGCTAAATAAAATCACAATTAAGGACGTCTATCAGATGCCCTCAATTTCTATGATTTTGGCCTGTTTAGGTGGAAAAAAGTTCTTTTCTACTTTGGATTTAACTAAAGGTTATTACCAAATAAAACTTAAACCAAGTGACAAGAAGAAAACTGCTTTTTCTACTTCTGATGGAACATACCAGTTTACTCGTATGCCTTTCGGACTGTGCAATGCACCCAGTGCGTTTCAGAGAATGATGGATCAAGTTCTTGGAACTGCACAACACAAGTGGGCACTCGCTTACCTCGATGATATTATCATCTTTAGCGACTCATTTGAAGAACACCTTCAGCATTTAGATGACATATTGTCAAAATTAGACAAAAATAAATTGACAGCGAGTCCGTCAAAGTCATTTATTTGCCCAGAAGAACTAAATTTTCTTGGTTTCACGATGTCAAATGGGAGTTACAGCCCAAACAACGACAAAGTGGAAGCAATTTTAAATTATCCGACCCCTTCCAGTATAAAACAACTTCAGCGTTTTATTGGAATGGTGGGTTTCTATGCTGCTCTAATTCCAAAATTGAGTATTACTCAAAAACCATTCTTTGCCCTTCTAAAGAAAGATACAAAATGGGAATGGTCTGAAGAATGCAATGTTGCCTTCGAATATTTGAAAAATCAACTTGCAAAAGGAATTATGCTGCCTCTGCCTGATTTCGCACGCAACTTCACCATCCATACAGATGCTAGTGGCGGCGGGCTCGGAGCTGTCCTCATGCAAATTGATGACCATGGTGCTTTAAGACCAGTTGCGTACGCCAGCAGAACTCTGCAAGGCGCGGAAAACAACTACAGCACCACCGATTTGGAATGTTTAGCTGTGGTTTGGGCGGTTGATAAGTTCAAGCCATACATTGAATATTCTGAATACCAAGTTGAGACTGACCATCATGCTCTGAGATTTCTCATGACAATGGAAAATCCAGCTGGAAGACTGGCTAGGTGGGCAATGAAATTGCAGAATGAAAATTTCACCATCAAGTACCGGAAAGGCACCGACAATCAAGTCGCAGATGCCTTATCCAGAGTCTCTCTTGATAATGGCAATCCATTAGAAGGGAAAGCAACTCTAACTGAGATTATAGAGCCTGTTGCTCTGGCATATCTCACCAATGAGACCGATTACCCGATGTCTTTCGAGAACATTATATTACAGCAGCGTGCAGATAAACATCTTTCAAAACTAATCGAATGGTTGGAATTGGATGATGGACAACCTCGACCAGAACTTCCTAAGTTCTTGGAAGAAAGGCAGTACGACTGCACACTCACTAGAAAAGGAATGCTTATTATTTATGCACCTTTTAAAACTGATTTCTTTGTGGAGGAAGAGGATTTGGGAATTGGATTTAAAATCTTTATTCCACCATCTCTGCAACTCGCAGCACTTCAACTAATTCACGACCATCCGATGGCTGGTCACGGAGGAGTTGAAGTAACTCTAGAGCGATTGAAAAGAGTTTATTTCTGGCCTGGCATGCAAAAAGAAGTAAAACTTCATGTAGCAAGCTGCAATCGCTGCCAACGCTGCAAACCGATTCAGAGAAAACCAAAGGGATTGATGGTCCCAACTTCTCCAAAAATTGGTCGTTTTGAGAAGATAGGAATCGATCTAATAGGTCCATTACCTAGAACCTCGAACAGAAATCGCTTCATTCTAGTTGTGGTGGATTATGCCACCGGCTGGATGGAAGCTACACCGCTGAGATCCGCTAAAATGACTGCAATTGCACCAATTTTAAGACGATTTTTCAGCTGTCATGGGTGCCCTCGTTTTATGTTGAGCGATAATGGCCCCCAATTCATTTCTGACGTGTTTCAGACTCTCTGTGACGATGCAGGGGTTGTACCAATTAAAGCAACGCCTTACCATCCCCAGACTAACCTGACTGAACGCGTAAACAGGAATATCAAGATTATGCTTCGAATTTTTACATTTGAGCACGATCACTGGGACAGATGCATTGACCAGATAAATTTTGCTTTGCACTCTGCCCCAAATGTGTCTACCGGTTTTACACCAGCAATACTGACGTATGGCAGGGAATTACGACCATTTTGGGATAATCGAGATGTGTCTTATGACACCCCATTCGACCCAAATAGGCCCTACGACGCTGTCAGAATGCTAGTCGCTAGACACCGTACTCTGATTGCTGCAGCTTTTAAAAATAAGAGTCTGGCCCAAGCAAAACAGAAAACTTACTACGATCAACACCGCAGCGACGATAAGTTCGAAATTGGAGATTTGGTTCTGCTAAAGACCCACCCATTGTCCAATGCTGCTAATCGATATGCTGCGTCCCTTGAGGATCGCTTTGAAGGACCTTATGTAATAACTAAAGTCTTTAACAACAATGCGTATGCCCTTGCGAAACCAATAACTTTGCAAGCGAGGGGTACACACAACATTGTAAAACTCAGGAGATTCATCCCCTCAGAAGAAAAGGCTGAATGGCCCATTTTAGATAAGGAAGATGAAGAAGCTCTTGAAAACCAACCTGTGGACACTGGAACAGCAACAATATTGCCAACTCCAGTGCGACCAACGGAATCTGGTATCGCAACTAAGTTGCCAACACCAGTAAAACCTTTTGGGAAACCAAAAAGAATAAAACCCTTGCTGTTGCCACAAGTGGATTCACAAAAACCCACGACGGCTCGACCAAAACCAAATTCGGACTCAAATAGACCTTCGAGAAATCACGTTTTACCGATCCGATATCGGGATTGACCGCTAGGTGACACTTCAAATCGGGAGACCCATTTGGACCAATCACAGACTGTTTACAAAACATCTGCGGTCCATACGCCAATTAAACGTTCGCGAAACGTCTTCCGGTTCTATACTTAGCCACCACCATTCTTTGTCCAAATCACTTATTCGCTGCGATCGCCACTGACCAGTCGTGTGGAACTTCTCTGGAAAATCGAAACGAAAAGATTGGAAAAACGATGGAAAATCACCGAAACAACGAATGGGTTCAGTGCCCAATCTGTAACGGCTTCGGCTACATCACGCTGTGGAATCTGTCGCGAATCCCGTGCATGAACTGCGGCGGAGACGAAATCGTGCTGACGGATCAACCACTCGAGGAATGGTTTGTCATGTTCATGACGCTGCCCGGTCAGCCGATTCCGCTGCACCACCGACATATTAACTGGATGCGCGTCCGATCGCGCGCAGAACGCGAGAAGGAAATCGCAGACAGGGAACAAGCGCGTGTGGCGAATGCCGCACCGACAGAACCCCCAAAGAAAAGACAGAAAACGGCAACGAAGAGCGTACGCTCTCAACCGCCGCCGACTGCCTCTACTAATATTTCGACGAAGAAAACCGCAGCGACGACGTCGCAGCAGGTTCTTCGTCCGCCACATAAGCCATTTGTGCTTAAAAAGAAGGCTGCCGAGGAGACAAAAGCGACCGTACAAAGTATCGTCGCCCCAACTCCTCACCAACCACCGACCGCCCGTCCAAACATTTCGGAGAAATTGCTGGAAATGCGACGGCTCGTGGCGATCGAAAATCCCACGTTGAGTGAACGAAGCGTGAATACCGAAGCAAAAATTCGGTACAGAGCGAAAAAACACGCGGACCATAAGGACCGAATGGCAAAAAGAGACGCCGAGAAAGCGGCTCATCAGCAATTGACTGCGCCATCGGCCACAATCACATCGAATGCGCCACGCGCACTCGTTAAAAAAATCCCGGCTCAAACGGAAAAAACTCCCGATGAGCTACGAACAGCTTGGGCGGGACAGTACGGCCCTCAACCAATCCAAGGTATTGTGAACCTGATCCCGACCAAAGCCACGGCGGCCGCAATCGCTTTTCCAGCGGCCTGCCAACTACCGCAAACGGCACAAACGATGTTTGGTGCCAATACAGCAGCGACGCCGGCTGTCATTATGCCGCCGATGGTTGGAGAACGCCCGACGAACGTCGTGTTCCAGGGATTCGCGGATCCTCCACCAGTTTGCGGCAACAATGTAGTCACCGCCGAAGCAACGATCGAGACCGCGATGCAAATTGACGGCGCATCGAACGAGGAGTCGCACACGCCGCCACCACCACCGCCAGTCGTTCCCGAGCCCAAAGCTACCGCCGTGAAAAAGAAGTCGAATAAGAAGTCACGCAAGAAGCTAGCAGAAGAATTCGTCGACGACAAAACTGAAGAAGAGCCAAAAAACGACGATACGCCACCCACTCCGGGGAAATCGCTGCAGTGAAGTTTTCGCCGTCGTTTTAAAGGAGATTTTGGCCAAGCCTATTAAGACTTTTATAGTGCCAGAAATAATTTTTTTTTATTGTCAAAACAAGTTTTTTTATTATTATTCCAAAGTGTTAAAATTAGCATACTTACCTTTTAAATGTTAAATGGATTCAATAACTACAAATGTTAGATTTTAAAGTTCAAAAAGTGTTTTTTATTCATATATATTTTTAAATTACAAGTGTTATTTTACATTTTTATTTTTCAATAGTGTTTAAATTGTACAAGTTTCCATCCTGGGGGTAAGTGTGTATGTGTTCCTTTGTAGTGTTGATTTTCCCAAGTGCATTCCTACCGGTGATCTTCGTTCTAGCTGATGGCTCGTCCGAAATATGGTCATCTGATAATCTGAAAAAAGAAAAGTAATGCGATGTGTTAACTTTCAACAACCACTTCAGTGACTGCGTTGTACCCCCTCGTACTTACCTTTTTCCAGGGGGGGGAAATGTGACCAGCTGCCCCTGCGCACGGGTCGCTGCACTGCAACGGCAATGCACTTGGCGCAGCTCCAGCGCCTCTCGTATCTCGCGCAGCCTGTTGCGGTCCCCCGCAACCAGGTGGAGCTGCGGGCCTTTGGTCAAGCAGGATCGGGCCCCGGAAGTCGCCCTTCCGGAAGTGGTTGGTCCCCGTAGGGACAAGAGAGTTGTTGATCAACCAGCAAGGCGAACGGTCGTGTTGCGACCGCCTCCGAAACTGGCTATTGAGATAACCCAAACTATCGGCGTGGCGATGATATCGCCCGCCGGGACCTGAGCGTCCAGTTGCGCCACGTCCGCCGGACGTTAACCGTAACTTCGGCGGCGTGGCCCAAAACCGATTACCGACCTCGTGTGTCATGGCGGCCGATGGCCGCCGTGCCACGCGGTCTGATTAGGGACGGTTCGAAGGAACCGCCGCCTTGGGAAATACACTATGGGACACTACAATCATACCCCTAGACATCTAATAAAGCCATAACTAAAACTATATTGTGTCTCCGTGTATTTCGTGGTTTGTTTTATCGTGTGTGTTGCGTCCAGCGCCTCCGTGGCTCTCCCCCGACCACGTGGCGTCCGTCCGAACACTCACAATATTAATCTTCATAGGGAATTGGTGAGACAGAAAAATATTTAAATTGCGCAAATTTGGGAAGATTGTGGCCAGAATGGCGAAATGTTCGTCGCCTTCTATCATAACGTCGCTGTCTTCGATGCAATAGGTGCGCAATGTCTTGTTTACTCTGAATTGATGTTTCAAAATCAACATTCGAAACAACAGCTGGCTCAGGACGTAGCGGATTTTAAAAGTTTTTAGGAAGCGAAGTTGGTTGAAAATCTTAAACAAATCCTTTGGAGTGATAAGAGTGCTAGTGAGATCCAAATACTCGAGTTTTGCACAAGCGGTCAAACAAAGCGCCCCGATTAATGTAACGTTGATGCAAAACGACAAGTCCAGATGTCGCAATGCCGGACAGTTTGCGGCGATTTCGGAAACAACTCGGTCGGTGCATTCTCGTCTTTTCGATAAACTAATGCGTTGAAGTTTCGGTAATTGGCGCACCAATTTGACCAGCGATTCAGTCGGAATTTCCATATCGGATTCCAAATCCAGATGTAAGAGGTTGCAGCAAGTTTGGCCCATTCTGTCCAGCAGAAATTGCGCGGGTCGATCGAACACGTGCAAATGGTGCAACGAATATGCGCGGGAATGGATGAAAACGTCGGAATCCAGACGCGGATCGGTCGGTTGAATTCGACGACACATTTGTTGGAAAACGTCATTGATTAGTCGGTTTGGTTGATAATTCAACAGTTGAGTTTTCACGTTTGTATCTGCCAAATTAGTCGTCAATGTGTTTAAACATGAATCGCGGAGGCTGCTTGCTGATTTTCGGCACGGCATGTTGAAAACGATGCTGCGAATGGCGAATCAAATTAATTCTGTAATACGTAATAAGCACGTTGGTAATGGCTTTACTGCAGTGTTGGAACGAATGTGGCGTGCAAGATGACTTGGAAGTAAGAACTAACTTCATTCAATAACTGCGAGTGTTTTATACCCAACTGAACCCACTAAACGTTCAGAGAACACTTTATTCGTAACGTACAACGGACGTTACGATGCACGGAGGTGGCGGGAATGTTTGATAAACCAACAGTAAATAATGAAGGGGAAAAAAGTGTTTTAATTTATTGGCTTCGTTGGCATAATTTATTTCATCAATGTGACGTCAAAAGTTGGATATTTTTTATTAAAAAAATTCGATTCTTTTGGTCAGCTAATTGTGTAGTTCTCCTCTGATATGCAATGGCTAAACTTTAAATTTTGAAAAACAATTATTTATAAATATATAATAAAATAAATTATAAATAAATAAATTTGCAAATACAACACAAAGAACACACAGTTTAGGATTAATACTCTTTATTGCCTTGGTTGTCTAGGGGTTAGCGGGTCGTGTGTATTAGCCATCGCTGTTACACACATTACACATTACTGTCCTGCGTCGAAGTGAAGCTGTTGCTCAACGTGAACCACCACCATCGCTTGCAAGCCACCGTGAGTTGCTCCGGAGCTTGCAACCATCGCCGTCGTACGTGTGAATACCAGTCTGAGGGAAAAGGCGAACAACGAAAACTACGTTCCCGCCATTTGCGTGCACAACAGGCCGTTGCTGCGCGCACGCATTTTTCGCATTGTTTCGCGAAATATGAACGAATGTATACAAAAAAAATGACTTCCCCAAATCTTTTTTCACGTCAATATCGAATTTGGATTGTGTTTGCAAATAAAATTAAAAATTAAAAAAAATGAAGTACCGGTAGGTGAAATATAAGTAATGTGCATAGCGCATCGGATATGAGATTTTGCGGCGATCCGGGTTTTTACTTATTAAATTATATAAATTCAATAAGCAATCGTCGGTGAGATGCCGTACAGGACTTCTACTCTGTGGCTAAATGGTTGTCTAGGGGAATGATTTTTACACGGAGAGTAAAAGGAAAAATTAGATTGTTTTAATCGTTCTAAATACACTCGATAAATGCAAAGGGAAAATAATAATAATGTAATGACTGGGTCGATCTGGCTTCTCTTTGTACTTGGACACTCACAGTTGACCGTTGGCTCCAAGATGGCGTCGATGGCGTCGTGTGAGCGCGGGATTTTAGCGGAGTAAACTCAACGCTAAAATATGTTGCTAAAATATTCTAAAATCCTCGCGGAGCAAGCTCAACACGAGAATACGTCTTGCACACAGCGGTTTGATTATTACGGAGCAAGCTCGACGTAACAATCCGTCTTAACACAGATCGCTTTGTGGAGTTAAACTCGACACAAAGCCTTCAAATTGACAGAGCACGCTCAATGTCAATTCACACACAGAAATGGCTTAAATTACTCGTAGTAATTCAAGCTAGAAAGGCGCTATTCCGTACAGTTGGCACGGACCAGCAATGAATCTCAACTCTTCCAGATATCACAGATCACACTTAGCAGGGTTTGGCATAAGTTTGACACAGATGTGAATGGTTTGGAAGCAGAATCAAGAATGCGGGAAGAGTGGGCCAAAACCGTTTGGCTCACTCCTGAATCTGCTCAGAAAAGCTGCGCAGATGACGAGTTGCACAAAGATCACACACGGCCGCCTTTGGGTCGTGTGCAACAATTGAGCCGGGCACGCGCGAGGGGAAGGGATGCTCCACCCAGGCACACGCCTAGCAGCATCATCAAAGCAATGCACGCTGCAGCGCGATTGGTTGACGCTGTTGCTGGGCCAAAACTTGCTGCAAAACACAATATTATTTGGGTAATATTGTGTCTTGTTTTATATTTTATTAATGTATGTTTTATTTCAATTTACATTGAAACAAAACATATAAGCTTGTTGAATATGTTTATAAGACAATTTGGAAATATGGTGCGCACTCAAATAGGAATATTTGAGGTCACCACACTTCCCCCCCTTTTAAGAAAGAATCTTATTCTTTTCTAAAAAGAGACAGGTAAGTATAGGAATAAATACACAAGGTTTCAAAGTAAAAATGGAACAGGATATTTATTCTTTTTTATTACAGTAAAAAAATAAATAAAGAATTATTTTCAATGAATGGGCATGTTCCCTAATTATTTAGGCAACATGTCCGTTGAATGATCGTTTGGATCTTTGTGCTCTGTGACGGTACACAAAGGTCGGCCGGCGTTTGGTCCTGACCGGAAGCCAGGGTTGATGTGGAGCCACACTTGCTTGATGCGGTCCACACCATCCCTTCGTCCAAAACCCATCTCGAAATACTCCTGCGGGTCTTGAGGCGTAATTCGAGCGAACACCAGGCGTTGATGCAGGATCCACGGCTGTTGTTCCTTGATGTGGTTTTCCAGCCACGCGAGGACTCGGTTGCATAAATCCTCGCTGTTCTGGAGAATCGTTTTCGTCGCGCTCGTTATGTAGCAAAAGGCGTATAATGAGCGCAAACGTTGATAGGCGGTGAGGTGGGTGGCCATATTCGATCCCCTATCTCTCGGTGGCGAATCCTTTGGCGGTGGCGGCGGCGACTTTTTGCAGATCGAGAGGGATCTGGATCTGCGCGAAGCCGGGGTGCGCGTCTTTGGTCTGGCACCGCTGGCCACAGGTACGGCGAACTCGCGAACGTCGCTGTCGAGCCACTCCATCGGAGACGAGATGTTGCAACTCGGTGCCTCGGTTGCACGGGAAACACTCGACGTTGCCGTGATGGCAGCGTGGAGTGGAGCTGCGGATGACGGTGGTGCGCCAGCGGGACGGGCGGTAGCTCGTTCTGCTGCGCGTCGCTGCTTCAGTGCAGCCCATTCCTGCCGTAGTCGAATGGCGGATCCAGCCGGAGTTTCGCCAGTCGCCTCGGCTTGTTGCGTCAATTCGGCGAGCATCGTTGGAGGATCGGGGCGAACTGACTCCCAATCGTCCAGCAAGGCTCGTGGAAGCCCTAACGGCACGGTCCACAATCGAGTGGCGGCCGCCAGAGCAATCTGTGGGTCGGGAAAGACTCCTGGGAACAGGATTCGAAGAAGTCCCTCCGACAACTTCCTGTTCATCTTCTGCAACGTCCGTTGCAGTTGCTTGTCGGACTTGCACGACGCAAGCTCTCGCGCAAGCCATTGCCATTCCTTCTCACCTTCGCGGATCTGAGCGAGTTGGTATTCGTCCAGATGCGCGAGGTACATTGCTTGGGCTGTCTCGGGAAACGATGAGAATCGCCTCCAGAGATCAGCGCACTCCTGTGCGGGAAATGGTTCTTGAGAGACGTATCCCTCAAAACGGATGACCGATGTCACGTGTGGCATGGGCACCGATGGGTCTGGTCGCATGTCGCTGGTGACTGGACGGCAAGCGAACGGCAAAGAGGTGTTGACGTCTCCCTGACCGGCTTGCAATGCGGCGATGCGTCGATCTTCTTTCGCTATCTCGTCCGACCAGTCAATCCGCCCGGAGGAGGAAGCGCTAAGCTGTGAAGCGTTGGACTTTTCTTCACGCGACGAGAGTGAACTCCTCGTGGAAGATTGGCGCGATTGCACTCGAGGTCGGCTTCGGGATGTGGGTCTCGACACGGACTTCGAATGTCTTCTTGGCGGCGTCGGCTCGCGTCGGTGATGTGAGCGATGACGAGCCTTCTGGAGTGGAGGTAACCCTCCAATGGCGCCTTCCCCCGACGACTGTGTTGGGGAGGAGCGACGGCCACTGTAGGGCGACCTCGATGATCGTGACCTCGACGTGGAGCGCGGTGGCACCACGTGGATGGTGGAAGCGACCTGTACCCGGGGCTCAGGCTCTGGATACGGGTTTGGCACGAAATCAGCGTGGAAACATCCGCCCATGGCTAGTTGATGCATCTCCGATTGGCATGTCGGCACCCAACGTTTCTTTCCGTTCGTTGTTACACGGAAAGATTCGTGGTAGAGGCGTACAACCTCGGCCTTGGTTTGGTCAAGACGTTGGAAGATGTCCTCCAAAATCTGTCGACGCTCCCACGCAGGAGCGTTGAAGTAACGGCGATGGTCTCGCGTTTCTTGGGCGATCACTGTGAAGGCGAAGTCGAGCAACACGTTTCGCAGTGGTCCGAAGGTGTCGCGCTTCATTGCCCACTCGAGGGCGTCGCGATGACCGAATCCATCGATTAAGTAGGCGATCCGAAGCTTCGTTCCCCATCGCTTGTTTAAGGCTTTGGAGAATTTGTGGCGGGCCGCCCAAAACGTCAGTCTTCCTTTAGACTTGATGATTTCTGGCGGCAATGCATGTCGCCAGACTCCAGGAGCTGTCGGAACATCGGGGTGCAGATCGAGATGCGTCTCCCGAAGCTGGATGATCTGTAAAATATTCGAAGAAATAATTAAAATCCATTTTTTCGTTAAAATTAATTATTTCTGAATTTTCAGTGAATAAAATCACGGGTGAGATTTCATTCGACGGTTTAGATTCGTTAAATTTTTCAAAATATTTGAAAAATCGTGAAAAACGTTGTTTCTGACGGCTATGTTTCAGTGTTTGGAGCGTTACCGTAGCAACGCCTCAAAAATGAGACACAGCGCCATCTGATGATAATAATGGCGGCGCCTTCTTGCGAAGGCGTTACCAACGAACTTTTCGCTTTTTCTGAGTGAAAATGCACTTTTAATTACTTTTCATGACTGAAAGGTAATTTTATTTTAAATTATTTACCCGGTCGTGTCTCTGTGCACGAGTTTCGCAGTTTGGATCGGCGAATAGGCCTCCTCGTAGTCGGGGCTGAGACGGCGTGACTGGCAAACGGGCAGCAGCGTCGGCCAGAGCGGCTTGAGCTTCGGCGGACGCTTCGGCGGACTCTTCGGTGACATCCACGGATGTATTCGAAGTATTTGCGGAACCAAGCAGCGTCGAATTCGTTTCTAATTCGAGGCTGTTGGCGCCGGCTTCGCTTCCTTCTTTCGGTTCCTCTCCTTCCATTTGAACGACTAATCCAAATGGAAAAGAAAAACGAAAATTAATTTATTAGTTTTTCTTTGGAAAATTCCAAAGAAAAAACTACTTACAATTGAAGATTCGGGAGAATTTATCCAACGGTTTTTCTTTTGGTTTTGGGGATGAGCACTTAGCACACGTGTGAGATCGAAGTGAACTCAGACGCGAAGTGATCGTTTCAAATACCGGAAATTACGTTTGGGTAACGTCGCTGTTAGTGACGTCATCCAATCTCATTGGTTGATCGGTTACCTTAGGGCTCGAGGAATTGCTCCTGACGTCATAAGGCTGATCCCTGGATCTCGAGGTTAGCGAGGGGAGAAGACACATGTTGTTCTTTCCTCTCGGTTTACGAGTCCGAAGATTATATCTCTTTGTCGGCGAGGGATTTATTGTATTTAAATCGCCGTCTTCATTGTCATCGGAGACTGAGTCAGATGAGTCTTTTATTTCAGATGTTTTTTGTTTCTTTTCTAAAAACACCTTTTTATTTAATTTTTTAGCAATTTCAAGTTTTTTGAAACTGTCACGAAGCTCAACGTCGTTATTCACGAGGTCTGACTCCATTTGTGGTTTGGATGAATTATCGACAGGTATTTTCTTTAATTCATCGTCATCTAACGTATTAATTATATTTTCAGTCTTTTGACCGACTTCTTCGCCTTCTAACCATACTTCCTGGTCGAAACTCGGGAAATACGGAGTTAATTCAGACGAATGGACAGCTGGAAATATTTCGTTATTCTCTAGCTTTCTCAATTCTACCGAACCTCCCTGTAATACTTTGGTTATTACATAAGGTCCTGTTCTTTTATCAGCGATGCCAGCTGCAATGCCGCGGGCAGCGCTCGACAAAACAAGAGAATCTCTCCAAACTAAATCGTTTAATTTAAAATTGGAGAACTTCTCACCTTCTTTTTTAAGATTAACTCGTCTACGCAAATCTAACACGTGTGACATCATGTGCTGATATGTTTCGGCGATAACGGCTTCTAATTTTTGCACGTATAAATGTGGGTTTTTTGGATCTACGACCAAAATTCCTTCAGGTATTCTTGGATCCCAAGGTACTCTGAGTTCGCGAAAAAAGTTAAGAAATGCGGGAGAGAAGTCTCTTCCTCTCGTCACCGTAGTTCTCAAACTAAATGCAAATTCACGCAAATATTTGTCCCATTTGGAATGAACAGATGAATAAATTGCAACCAGATATTTGATGTCACGGTTAACCCTTTCAACCGGGTTAGCTTGTGGGTGATACGTTGAAGTTGGTGTTGGAACCATCTTGAACTTTTCACAAAATTTTTTAAAGACTTGGGCACGAAATTGCGGGCCGTTATCAGAAATAATTTTACGAGGGAATCCCATGCTCATGGAAAGGTGATAAATGCAATTAGCTACTTTTCCGGCAGTGGGGTTACACATTGGATATAATTCTGGCCAATGAGTTGCCACGTCAAGTATGACTAAAATATGTGTGTTGTTTTTGCGCGTCCGAGGTTTCGGGCCGGTCAAATCAACACTTAGACAGTCAAATGGGCTGTAAGGACCCATTTGCGCTGCTTCAATTTGTCCTTTCGTTCGAGGTTTGCAAGCTTGACAACGCTCGCAATGTCGAATGAATCTCGTAATGTCCGATTTCATGCCTTTCCAGGTATAAATTCGGCGTGCTCGATAAAGAGTCCTTGCAATTCCTGGGTGGCCAGAAAGTGGGTGGCCATGCATTAGCCAAATAATTTTATACTTCAATGTCTGAGGTACAAAAACTTTGAGTGCTCTCCCATCCTCCCCCAATTCATCAGACATTGTGGGATGAAATTGCATTAATAAGTCATCTTCAATTAAGAAGGTGGTTGCGTGTTTTCTGTATTGTTTCTTCTGGAGTCGCGTTGTGACGTCAGGCGGAAATTGATTACAATTTAAAAAATTACGCATCAATTGGCAAACTTTATCTTCTTTTTGGGCCTTGATTATGTCTTCCCTTGTGGGGGGTTCACAATCAAGACGCTCTACGATTTTGGCGACAAATGCCTTTATTAAAACATTTGACGAAGGAACTTGGAATTTCCTTGAAATTTGCGCTCTTATGACGTCATCTGATTCCTCAGAGGGGTCATAAATTTTAGTCCAATAGTTGACGAATTCGTGATCTTCCTTTTCCTCCAGCGTGGAGACAGGAAGTTCATGAAATTTTCCCATTTTCCAATTTCGTTGCGGTGATGGACAATACGATAATAATTCATCATTATCTCCATCATCTTCAGGATTTTCTGGTTTGTCAATCGGTGATCTGGATAAAGCATCCGCTAAAACATTTAGTGGACCTTTAATATATTGTATTTCGAAAGAGTAGCGCATCAGCTCCATTTGCCAACGCGCTAACCTTCCGGCAGGTTCGTCTAACTGCATCAACCATTTTAGTGCTTGATGGTCAGTCCTAACTATGAATGTGGTAAATTCCAAATAATGTCGGAATTTACGTAATGCCCAGATTACCGCTGGCATAAACACAAGGCACTTCGATATTTTGATCATCGATTTCTCTCATTTGCATAAGCGCGGCGCCTAGTCCTTTTCTGCTGGCGTCGGTATGCACAATAAATGGTTCTGTCAAATCAGGCATGGCCATTGTTTCTGCATTCGTCAAAGCATCTTTTATTTGATCAAAAGCTTCTTGATGAATTTCTGACCAAATAAATTCCACATCCTTTTTGAGTAAAGGACGTAGAGGTTCTGTCATTACTGCCAGATTTTTAAGTAATCGGTGAAAAAAGTTCACCATTCCCAAAAATCTTTGCAACTCTTTCAAGTTTGAAGGAGCTGGCATTTCTTTAATAGCGGCGACTTTTTTAGGGTCGACACTAACTCCTTGAACACTTAACTTGTAACCAAGAAAAGTTAATTCTTTTCTGCCAAATTTTGATTTTTCTGGATGAACATGAAGATTTGCATTTTCAAGTTTACTCAGAATTTCTTCCAGATGAATCATGTGTTCTTCAAAATTTTTTGATATAATAATTATATCATCGAGGTATGCCCATGCAAATTTTCGATAGGCGTCCCCCAAAATCTTTTCTATCAGCTTTTGGAAAGTTGACGGCGCATTTACGAGACCAAAGGGCATGACTCGAAATTGTAATCGACCCAAAGGGCTCCAAAACGCAGTTTTAGCACGGTCGTTCGGATGAACCTCTATCTGCCAATAGCCTTTTGACAAATCTATTGTTGTGACCCATTCAAATCTTCCGAGTTCTCGCAAGATTTCCTCGATGCTCGGCATTTGAGGAGGATCGTATAATGTGTGTGCATTGAGTGGTCTAAAATCAATGCAGAGTCTCGGATCACAATCCGGACGCATCACTAGAACTATTCGCATCCCATAGTTTCCAGTGGCTTGTTCAACGTACCCATTATCCAACATATCTTGACAGATTTGACGGATAATTTCACGTTTCTGTGGATTTACGCTTTTAAACGGAACTCTAATAGGAACTTTAGTGTCCAGTTTAATTTCATGCCTAACGAGGTGCGTTCTACCTGGTCGGCGTGATAAAATCTTTTCATGTTTCTTTAATACTTTTTCAAGCATTAAATTATTTTCCATTGACAAATTAGCGTCGCTAACAAGTCTTTGTACTATATTTTCTTCATCGGCAACTTTAGCTTGACATGCAGTGGCGGAACCAGCTTTCATGTGATTTGCTTTAATAAAGTCGCGTTTCATTATTTCTTCAGGTGGATCAAGGAACTCTTGATAACGATCAAGAATCGCTTGAGGAACAAAAGGTAAATCTTCTTTCAAAGACTTGACAAAATTCCAAGACATGGTCTTAGGATTTGGTTGAATGTTGAGTCGATTCATGAAATCACATCCTAATAAAATAATAGGATATTTATTTTTTAAAATTATGAATGGATGACTTAACATCCCGTGTGTCCACGCAAAAGAAAGCAGGAGAGTTCCTTCTGGGACTACATCTTCTGAAGCAGTCGTAACTCTCACATCCGGTCCAATTGGTCGAATTTCATCTTCCAGTTTCAGCGAAATTACTACGGAGTAGGCCATGAAGCTTCGATTAGCTCCAGAGTCTAACATCCCTGTTATCATACCGTTTGCCGTCTGCAATCGAATCGTCGACAAATCATTGCTGTTTGGTATGTCCGCATACTTGCATTTAAAACGTCGTGGTGGTTTAATTTCTATCGGTGGATCCAATGGTAATTCGTCCAATAAATCATTAGTGACTAGTGTTGTAGCCATTAATTTTTCAATACATTCATCAAGACCAGGTAAATCAATTTTATCTGATCCTTCAGTAGTTTCAGGTGTTGGCCTAGTTTTTTCATCAAGTAAAGTAACAGCATCTTTTATTTTAGATTCCCAATCAACTTTTAATTGTTGAACTTTTTCTTTAAAAAATTCTTCAGTGATGTTTTCACTTTGCAGCGCAAGCCTTAAACTGGAAACATCAATTTTTGGAAATACTAAATTATTTTCAATTTCTAATTTAATCTGAGTATTTAAAAATTCATCTAAAACTTGAGATGGTGTTAGTTCATTTTCCGAGGCGGTAGGCGTCGCATCCACTAGACCGTCTGGATGCGCGCTTACAAGTTTTTTAGAAGTTCGCCGATTGATTTCATCGATTTTTCGAACTCCTCAATAATCTTGTCTTTGCTCGATTTCCTATCAGGACATTCTTTAGCCCAATGTCCCAATTTCTTGCAGATGTTACATGGGTCAGTAGCAGGTGATTTCGCGACTTTTGGCGAAGGCGAACTTGAACGTTTGGCTTCGTCCTTTTTAGGGGTCGGCAACTTCGATCTACTGAGCGCGTCTGTTTTTGGTGAACCAAAAGTAACGTTTTTAGGCGCCATCTTTGGTCCAAATTTTCGAGCTACTGCGTTATTACGTGCTAATAAAGCAGCTGCAGCCTCGCTTTCTGGTTCCGAGTCAGATTTCTCTGGTTCAGAAGCAGTTTCCATTTCTGTCACTTCGGCTAAGTGAGCTTTAGGGGTTGGATGTGGATTTTTCCCATCCGATCCCTTCTTCGATTCCTTAGCAGTTTCTGCCAAAAAATCTCCTCGTTTTGGGGGTTGCAAAAGAGGGGTGTTAGCAAAACGTGTGTCTTTTGCCAACTCCTTTCTCCGTTGCTGTCGCTTAGCGTACGCAACTTTTTCATCAGCTGGTAGATAAGCTTTATAATTTTCGTCAATCCTTATCTGATTGGCTCGCATAAATTTGGCTAATTCAGCGAAACCACCCGGATAAGGTGCTCGTACTGAAAGTAGAACATTCTTTGAATAATCTGTCAATCCACGTCGGAATTGACGATCAATGGCTGCGTCTCCCATCGTATAAGGGAGAGTGACCAATAAATCCTCAGTCCTTCTTAAATAAGAGCGAAGACTTTCGCCTTTATTTTGAGAAAGATCATCCCACATTTGTAATAAGTCTTCACTTGACTCTCCATACTCAGTCATGAATTCTTCTACAAAGTGGTTCCAATTTTGAAATTGTTTAGAATAAAACCATTTCTCAGCTCGGTCTATAAGAGCTTTTGGTACTACTCTTTTCAAAGCAGTGTGACATGCAATGCCATTCAACCTTGAAATTCGTAAAACTTCATCTAAAAGAGTGGATCCAGCTTCCCATTCTCCATCGAATAAAGCGGGTTTGATGTGATCCCATCTAATAGTTCTTTCATCAACTAGATCGTGAGTCCAGTTGACTGCAGTATATTGTGCAATTTTCTGTCGTAATGCGATGTCAGCATTATCGGCAGTAGCGTCAGATCGATTGGAAGATCGACGATCAGCTAGTAATCGATCAATTTCTTCAGCGGTGTAATAATGAGTATTACGCCGAGAAGAATGGCCTCGATGTCGACGTCGATGAGATCGATGTCGATTATCGCGTTCTTGTTGCGCATTCACATCCGAATCCGACCTTGAATCAGATTGTGAATTTGAAGGCGTGTTGAAATGCGGTGTTTCAGGTGGGTCGGGTGGGTCGCCGTCATCATCTGGCGGTCGACGTCCACCTCCAGGTGGTCCATCTCCATGTCCATCTGGATTTCCTCCATCTGGTGGATTTCTCCTATACTGACCCCCACCTGGCGGGCTTTCATGTCCGTCCGGCGGTTCGCGTGCTGGATTGGTGTCTCGTCGACTTCTTTTCGACGAATCTTGCTGTTGAGCTAGTGGTATCGTTCGGGCAACATGAATACCAGTTTCATGCCGTCTATTTCGATCGTCAACCATTCCCAACAGTCGGTCACTATTGTGAAAAATAGGGTTTCGATTACCAGGGAGCGGATTGCGATCAGCTCTCCGTTCCTCAGAATCTGAAGGACGTTTTCTTTTTGAGCGATGGCGACGACGCGAACGTTGGTCGTCATCACTCGACAATCCAGATTGGCTACTTAACTCTGAAACAACAGAAATTGTTATTGTTTCGGGAGTCAAAATAGGAACAGTTGGCGCCGCCATTTCGGGTTGCACCAATTGGTCAGTATAATTTCTTGCTTGCAAACGATCTTTCATTTCTGCAAGCTCTTCTTGAGCGCGCAACAAATCAGCTCGGAGAATTTCATTCTCATTTATTTGATTTTGCGATTCGCCCGGTTGTAATCGCTCAGCAGGGCCGCTGGACTTGACTTGTCCGCTCGTACTGGGTTGATCCAGCGAGTGGAAAATCTCGTCTTCACGCTTGGCTATTTTGCTCTCGCGAGTACGCTGTGTTTTAGCACGTGTGTCTAATTCAGCAGCATATCTCACTAGTTGATTATGATTGCGTTGGTAGTGTTCTGCCAAATCAATCAATTCTTTGTTTTTCAGCTCCAACTTACTTTTGGTAAGTTCGAGTTGTTTTCGCGCCTCTTGGTGTGAGCGAATTGAAAGTTCATTTCTAACATTCATTTTAGAAAGATCTTCCACTTCACCTTTTAATCTATATTCTCTAGCTTTTTGGGCTAGAAATTCCTCATTTTGTCGATTGAGTTCCATGTGTTGGAGCTCAACCTCCGCTTTTTGTTGTTGAAGCTCAGCTTCTTTTCGTTCCATTTCAAATTGTAAATTTGAAACGGCACGATCAGTGTGAAGTCGTATCATGGCGCGATGAATCTCTTCCACCGTCATGTCGTCCGTTATTTGGGCGCCATCCTGGCGTGCTTGATTTCTCAAAGCATCCAGCATGGTCATGCGAGGAGGTGATTCGTGAGACGATTCACTTTCCATTTCACGTAATGTATTTTCCACTTCCTCCAGTGGAAGTGGCGGGAGTTCTTGTTCGTTAGAACTCGCACTTGAAGCGCTTAATGCTCTAGCAACTTCATTTTCAGCATCCTTAAGTTGTTTCGGATCTGGAATTGGTGTTATTTCTTCGGAAATAATTTTCTCCACAAGCATTTCAGGCTCGAGAGCCGGCAAAACCGTCGCTGCTCGTTTCTGAGTGCTTGGTCGACCTCGTTGTCGTTTTACAATTTGCATTGGCGTCGCCATTTTGTCAAATTGAAAAAGAACAATGGAAATAAAGGATCTTTTTGCAAAAATCGGATTTTAACAATCAAAACAATCCCGGACGGGCCCCCAAGTGCGGCGATCCGGGTTTTTACTTATTAAATTATATAAATTCAATAAGCAATCGTCGGTGAGATGCCGTACAGGACTTCTACTCTGTGGCTAAATGGTTGTCTAGGGGAATGATTTTTACACGGAGAGTAAAAGGAAAAATTAGATTGTTTTAATCGTTCTAAATACACTCGATAAATGCAAAGGGAAAATAATAATAATGTAATGACTGGGTCGATCTGGCTTCTCTTTGTACTTGGACACTCACAGTTGACCGTTGGCTCCAAGATGGCGTCGATGGCGTCGTGTGAGCGCGGGATTTTAGCGGAGTAAACTCAACGCTAAAATATGTTGCTAAAATATTCTAAAATCCTCGCGGAGCAAGCTCAACACGAGAATACGTCTTGCACACAGCGGTTTGATTATTACGGAGCAAGCTCGACGTAACAATCCGTCTTAACACAGATCGCTTTGTGGAGTTAAACTCGACACAAAGCCTTCAAATTGACAGAGCACGCTCAATGTCAATTCACACACAGAAATGGCTTAAATTACTCGTAGTAATTCAAGCTAGAAAGGCGCTATTCCGTACAGTTGGCACGGACCAGCAATGAATCTCAACTCTTCCAGATATCACAGATCACACTTAGCAGGGTTTGGCATAAGTTTGACACAGATGTGAATGGTTTGGAAGCAGAATCAAGAATGCGGGAAGAGTGGGCCAAAACCGTTTGGCTCACTCCTGAATCTGCTCAGAAAAGGTGCGCAGATGACGAGTTGCACAAAGATCACACACGGCCGCCTTTGGGTCGTGTGCAACAATTGAGCCGGGCACGCGCGAGGGGAAGGGATGCTCCGCCCAGGCACACGCCTAGCAGCATCATCAAAGCAATGCACGCTGCAGCGCGATTGGTTGACGCTGTTGCTGGGCCAAAACTTGCTGCAAAACACAATATTATTTGGGTAATATTGTGTCTTGTTTTATATTTTATTAATGTATGTTTTATTTCAATTTACATTGAAACAAAACATATAAGCTTGTTGAATATGTTTATAAGACAATTTGGAAATATGGTGCGCACTCAAATAGGAATATTTGAGGTCACCACAATTTATAGCAGAGGAAATATGTGTCTTCTGATGTTTTTTATTTATTGACTTGTAAACTGCGTGGAAGAGTGTTTAGTTGGATAAAATCAGTGTTCCAAGGTGGATTAATTATAGAAGGTTTGTTCTCAAGGTGGTCCTAACTAGTCGTAACTAACATTTGAGACTTAGTTTCTGCTGCGGAGGCAAGTGTTCCAAGAAGAGCTGAACGAGTGAATTATTGTACATACAGCAGAGATTGACGGACCATGGCCCAGTTGATTTTGGGCAGCTTATTGCTCTTCACAGGCTCGTCGTTGCAAGAATGGATTTCGTGAGACGTTTTCTTTAAAGGTCATAGGAAGAGAAAAATAAAAATTAACACGAAGATTACTTGTGTCATTATTAGACCAAATCCGTTGTTCTTACTTGTTCAATTGTTTCCAGATTGTTATATTGTTTGTTTAAAATTTGAAAAATTGCTAAATGTCCTCCATTTTTATTTTACGAAAGTTTCAAAAAGTTGTCGTTGGTGGCGCTTTTTATGACGTCATAAGCGACAAACAAACAGATTTTTAGCATGGGCTTGGCTTCATTTGACAGTACTATTAGGTTATTGGGCTTTTAATATTATAGTTACTCACGTAACTTAAAATAATCGAAATATACTTAAAACTTATCTGGAAGGACTTGGATCACCGATGGCACAGGATTTAAACTGATTGTTGAAGATTGGATAAAGAAGCACGCGTACACACAGGGGTTACATTGAACAGTGATTTTATTTAAACAGGATATGCAAATATCTATTTCGTTTCCCCCTTTATACATAAAAATAAGTCAACCCAATACAGTGTGGGTCACCGAAGTGACCCTCTGGTGGCCAAACATGGCGCCACCTCCAATTCCCCCCAATTGGCGCGTCCCTTTAAAACGCCAGTTTTTACAAATATTCATTAAATAATTATTTGCTATTTAGAGCACGCGTATGTGTTCAAAATAACTAATAGAAAATTATCTTTTGGAGTGTTCTAGGAACCTTTCGGAATCCGTATATCAGTTGTAATTGTTGTTAGATAGTGCTAAAAGGGTCCTTCCCTCCAGAAGAGAACTGTGTTTGTGACCAGCTGCCCCTGCGCTCTGATCACTTGCCTGCAGCACTTGGCGTAGTTGTCGCGTCCATCACGCGCCTGTTGCGGTCCCCCGCAACCAGACGGAGTTCTAACAACTTGGTCCCAAGATAAAACCACGTAACTTGTATGTAATTTAACGTCGATGGTACTTAAATGATGGGGAAAAATTAACCAACTTCTCTTTTTGGATTAGAAATGATTAAGCTTAAAAAATTAACTTGTTTCCAACTAATTTTTTTTTTAAATATTGATATTTCATTCATTACGGTTGCTTTGCAGTGACACAAACATTACACAATTCAAAAATAAAAATTTACAAAGTGATGCATTTTCAGATGGCTTATTTGTTGTTCTTATCAGCATTACATAACAAGTCCAAAAATTCTCTATCTGCACGTTCTTGCGTCTCGTCGCTAATCCACGGAGATGCAAACATCTCTTTATCCAAAGGCTCATCGACTCGACAACACCGAATATCTTCGGGCCGATGCCCCCCTTTAAAATACTCTAGCTGACGCCTCACAGCGATTCAATCGCTAGAACCGAACACGACCGAACGATTCATCAACATCGACAACCCGTTTCCCTTCGCCTGTACAGCTTGCAACAAGAAATTCACGGGCAAAGAACCTCACCAACAACATCTCAACAGTGCAGAACACGTGAAAAAAGCGCAGAACAAACCGCACGTTGAAAAGCGCGTCGACGGTGCATTTCCATTCGCCTGCGAAACTTGCGCCAAGAACTTCACGGGCGACGAACCCTACAAACAGCATTTGGCCAGCGCGCTGCACTTAAAAAAAGCGCAGAATCTGCTAGAAGACACCTTCCCGTTCGCTTGCGACACTTGCGTGTATTATTCATCACCACACATTCCCTTTAAGTATCGTAGTATGAATGTCGGTGACATAGGTGGTACGTGTCGGTAGTCCAAAACGCTTGTCCAATCGGCAGCGACTACGATGATTGTTTACTACTGCAGATTCCATCAGTTTATTGCGGTTTAGTGAGCATTTATTTTGCAAGAGTGGCCATTAAAGTTGTTCTTGCGTGGTTTGAGCGCGGAGAACAAAAGGAGGGTTGTGTCTGAAAATTTCACAGAGGCAAATTTTCATTAAATTTAAATTAAATTGAATTTACCACTATTTACTAACAGCACCATCTATTGACAAAATTGATTATTTCTGACCACAAACACCACTGTATACTCAACAAGAAAGTGGAATTGGTCTATGAGTTGCTGTTCTGTGTTGATGACATGAAACTTCCCAAAGGGTCTCCCAATGGTCCCCCAAGGATCCCCCAGGGGTCGTCCAAAAAAAAGTTTGGGACATTTCCTGTGCATGGTTCTTGTGTAAACAGTGTTTGAAGTTGGGTGTGAATTTGGGGAAAGTGGCAATGTTTGGGAGTCTGTAACTTTCTTATCCAGAGTGGTGTCGTTCTGAAATTTGGTGTGTCGGTGGAGGAGGGGCCAAGGAACTTCCAAAAAAGGTTTGGGAGATTTCCTGTGCGTGGTTGTTGCACAATCTCAATTAGAAGTTTGGAGTCTAGGCGCAGACCTAATTCCTAACTTTTAAACTAGTTTTTCAGGAATTTGCGCACACTTTTGGCCCTTCTACCATACATATTCGGAATCAGCTCGCTGAGTGTAGCAAAATGAGCCTATGTTTATTAAAATACTAAAATATTAGCATTATGTCATAAACAATGTACTATCTTCCCGAAGCACACAACCACCAAAATTCCAGTCAAAATTAGTTCTCTAACGCTTGAAAGCACAATTTAAAGAGCAGCTCCATCTTGGAAAAAGCACAAATCAGCAAAAATGTACAATTCTTTACAGTCAATAATCCAATTTGAATACATTTTACTTCGCAGACTGTTAGTAAACACTATCGAATCCGTAGAACCGTCACCGCTTTGCTTGTACTATCGTACTCTCAACACGATTGCCGATGCCGTGCGTCGTTGTCGCCCATCCTACACCAACTTTTCGAGCTGGATCTGAATTTAAGGTCAGAATTTGGTAGTGAGAACTGGTGAGAACTGGTGAATTGACGGTTTCTTAATAAGCACCCATCCAGTATTATGTTTGTATTTGATTAAATTTTATTTTAATTTTTTATGTATAAAAATTTCACTAATAAATGAATAAAACATAAAATATATCTTTAATTAATTCTGTTTTTTTTTATTCAAGAATTGAAAAATTGAAATGAACGGTTTATTGACCCAACATAGTTCAGAAATAAAATTAAATTTAAAAAATAATCTAATTGCAAATAGATTCTAGTACAGTTGGATCTGTTTTAAAACATGCATTCTCAAAATGATCATTGCACAGACGAGAATGTTTTGATGGCTTAAAACCTTTTCTACTACGATTTTTTAACCAACATGCTAAGATTTTGGAGTTTCCTGGAAACCTAAAAAAGCTTTTGTCACTTGTTGAACCACTTTTTGATGTGTTCTGTGCATGGATTGACTTCGGATTCCGTGGATTCTGTCGGATTGTGTTGGAGGTGGTCAAGGAACGAGGCAGTGGTTGCAAGGAACCGAATTAGAATGCTTTTTTAATGACATGAAAGTACTGGTGGCGCTGCTCGCGATCTCGTGACGTCGCGGGAACGCGACGTGAATGACGTGAAAGACGCGCGCCACAAAATACACAATGGTCAAGAATGACCAATGGAGTGCGAGACACTCCAGCATCCCCTCAATTGCGAAGCAACCGAGAAGAGCAATTAAAACAAACAATTGAACATATAATTAATTTGAACATAAGAATTGTTGTGCAAATAGTTGCACGAAATTTGTAACAGAATAGTGCAAGAGTTGCACGAAATTAGTAACAGAATAGTGCAAGAGTTGCACGAAATTTGTAATGCAAAACAAAACATTGAAACACGAATTGAAATTGAATAGCACATATTTGAACATTGAATAAATTGAAACACGAATTGAAATTGAATAGCACATATTTGAACATTGAATAAAATGAGTTAAGGATAACTCTCTCCTCCCCCCCCTGAAAATGGCTGGAAACAGCTAATAAAATTGCAAAACGCGCGGCTGAACATGTACCGTGTTGACGGGGACTGACTCGGTTATAGACTGTTTATCACCGGACCAGCAGGCAGCCTGAATGTGCCCAATCTTGCCGCACGCATGGCACCGGGACCGTCGAAACTTACACTCGTGTCTACGATGGTCCGTGGCGCCGCACGAAAAGCATTTGTGGCGGTCGTCACTCGATTGGGGCTGGAGGCTCGCAGGATCCGCTGGAGGCGCCGGGCCGTGAGAAGAAGAACTGTGGTCACGGTGGAAGTTCCGTCGCCGGTTCCCATCGGTCTGGATCGCGTGGACTGCCGTAGGAGGGTCCTCGAAACTGGAAACGTCGGCGTAGGCCAATTCCGCGGCGGTCGCAGCATCCAGCGCCTTCTCGAACGTCAAGTCGCTTTGAATGATGAGCGTGTTTTGCATGTGTTTCATCTGCAAACCCCAGATGAATTGGTTGCGCAGTTCATTATTGAGCGATTCGCCAAGCTCGCAGTATCTTGTTAGCGCTTGGAGTGCGGCCGCGAAGTCTGCAACGGATTCATCGGGCTTTCGTCGCCGTGAGCGGAAGCGGAACAGCTCGCCGCCGACCAGTGGCTTGGGCTTCTGGTGCTTTTCCATCAGCTTAATCACATCGGCGTACAGCATTTCGGCCGGATCTTTCGGGAACGGCAAGTCCGTGATTTTTTTAAAAGTTGCAATGCCGACGCAAGCCAACAAGGTATTAACTTTCTGCTTGTCGTTGGTAATTCCATTGCAGGTGAAAACGCACTTTAGCTGGGCAGTGTAAGTGCTCCAGTCGTCTGCTGGATCGTATTTGTCAGGGTCACCAACAAGGCGAGGCATCTCGTAGATTTAGAAGAATAAAATCGGCGAAAACACACGTATAAACTCACACGATTGGAATTAGGCCTGCACTAGAAAGGCGTGGACAGCGTGGACGGAGGACAGCGTGGTTAGAGACCGGAAGTGTTCGAAAAAGCACACAACAACACCAAAAAGTCACTGGAAATTAATTGGGTTGAAATATCCCATCCTCGTCGCCATTTGATGTGTTCTGTGCGTGGATTGACTTCGGGTTCTGTGGATTCTGTCGGATTGTGTTGGAGGTGGTCAAGGAACGAGGCAGTGGTTGCAAGGAACCGAATTGGAATGCTTTTTTAATGACATGAAAGTACTGGTGGCGCTGCTCGCGATCTCGTGACGTCGCGGGAACGCGACGTGAATGACGTGAAAGACGCGCGCCACAAAATACACAATGGTCAAGAATGACCAATGGAGTGCGAGACACTCCAGCCTGTTTACTCATAACTGTTATCTGTATACTTTCACTAGGAAAAGTAGTTTTGTTGTGGTTTCATTTAGTTTGTGTATTTTTTATGTTTGAAATGATGTAAAATGACTAATATTTAATAATAAAATGTTTTTAAAAGACTGGAAGCATTGTTTTAAGCTGTTACTTTTTCAAAATTCATGATTGTTAAGTTCGCTCAGTTTATTGGTTGCTATGTGGAGCTGGTTTTGAAATTTATGATCGATTGTTCTGTCTGGACACAAAATGGCTTCCCGTATTTTGGCCTACTTTTATGTAGCCCTACAACAGTGAATAGGCTCGGCCAATAGGAACTGGTCCCCTTCTAACGGTTGTTTATTGCAAGTTGGTGTCAGATGTCGACTAACATGACGCGTGTTTCATTGATTATTGCAATAATTCATATTTTCAGGCTAAATTCAAACAATAAATTCCACTTTTTGTTAAAACAATATTTTTAAAATTAATAAACTTAGTGCGATTAGAATGGAAGATACAGTAAACTATCTATGATGTAATAACAAAATGACAGTACTGTCGCATTTAGGAACTGTCTGCGCCTATTATTGAATCACTAGCCAGATTTTTAATATTTGAAAATTTTCAATGAAAATAACGAAATGATGGTCAAATTAAATCTTTTCTAACATTTTGTTGCGCATTCACAAACCAGAACATAAGAGCGCCAGGTCCATTCAAGTTTCTGTTTACGAACACCGAAAAAAAGCCAGAAACCATCAGGGAAAAGAAAAAAGAAAAAAGAAAAAACTATGCCTGGAATGGAGTGGATTTTGAAGTGATTTTATAGTCAAATGTTCATGTTTCTTCTCCAAACATGTTGAAAATTTGTATTGATAATTTTGGTGTCAACACATAAAACGAATGGTGAACCAAACCAACTAATATTTTCAAATACTCTTTACACATCCATAGACAAGTTGTTGGATTGTTCCGGTTTATTGGTTGCTCGTCTTCAGAAAGCTTACCTGAACTGTGGTGTGCAGATGATGACTTGGAAGTAGGAATAAGACAATATAAAGTTGTTTGCTCCTAACACAGTCCAGTTTTCGGGTGGTGTGTTCGAGCAATGTGGTCCAGATGACTCGTCACGAGTAACTACATTCAATACTATTGCTTGCTTTTGAATGCAACTTAAAAATGATTCATTTTATGATGTTTATGTGCAGTTAAAAGAGCCAAAGACATTAATCATTCATGAGTTATGTTTCCGCTGTTTCTGATCATTAATACGGTACTTTAGAGTTTTAAGTGCTTGAAAATGTTTGTTTTTGTTTAGACAGTAAACATCAATAATATTTTGCAAAGAAATACGATTACCTTTTCCAGGCACTTGACCCAAATGCCAGGAGCGATTGAGCAATAAAGAGTGCGTCAGAAAAATGTATACACGAAACCTGTACACACTTACAGAGAGAATACGGGTTTTGTGTATACATTTATTTGTGTATATATTTTTCTGGCGTTCTCTGTATTTGTTAAAATAAGAATGAAGTTTTTTTTTAATACACTAGATGCTTGAATTTTCAAAGGCACTCCCTGAATGCATGATCCTTAGGTGAGACCTCCAGGAACATAAGGTGCCCGGGATGTTCCTTGGATATTTGTACAGTTGACGTGTAGTCTGAGACACTGCTCAATTTAATTGATATATTTTGATAAATTATTTATTTTGTGATATTGGGTTGCCTCGTCAACAGAATACACTTCCTTCAAATTTCTTTTTAGTGTTTCTACAAAGTCATTAACCAACATAAAATACTGAATTAATATTTGACCTTGTATTTGATTTCTGATTGCTGTTTGCTGCTAGTCAATTTCCAAGTCAGATCCATCCATCATTGGGGAGTGGAAGGCCACAGTTTTTAGCTTTCGACTACAGTCTGTAGTCTGTTGGTAATTTCAAAAAAACTAACCAAATTTTTGAATTTCTTGTGTGTTTTTACACTTGTCGCGCTCAACTCTAACCGTCGCTAACTCGTGGGTTGATTACTTAATTCGACTAACTCACTACCGCTTTGTCTCAAGCGGTTTACCCAAAGAAATGATTACACAGATATAAAAGGTAAAATATAATATAGATTTATTCTGTGGGACAATATACAGATATATCTTATATATATATATGAAAGGTAGGTAAAAGGTAAATCGGAATGGGTGAAGGGAAATGGAAATGTAAAGGTATGATGAAAGCTGGCTGGAATCGGCGAGGTCGTCTGTTGTTTCGTTCGCGTCCAAGATGGCGTCGTCGTTGTGGCAACGTGGTGTCGTCTTGGGCCGGCGTGGCAATATGGCGTCCTCGGCTCGTCTCTGGCTGGTCCTTCGGGCTCACGCTGGTCGGGCGCGAGTGAATGCTTAGTTAAAAGGCTTACTTCGGGCTGTTGTCTAGGTTTTTGTGTGGTGTCCGGCGATCACACAGCGGCGGACTCTTCTGGCTCCCGGCGGTCACACAGCGGCGGGAACGCTCGTCGTGGTTTTACTGCAGTTTAGGCTTGTGCGACCGTTTGTCTGCACAACTCGCTAAACTGGAGTGGTTTTTACTATTTCTAGCTGGTGTGCTAAAATAGTGTGGTAATCTTATCTCGCAGGTTACTCTGCGGAGTTTGACACTGACCAAACGTACTCACGGTAAATTGTCCTTTGTCCTTGGTCAATCCCAGTATATTTACTTGGGCCTGATCTTGTAGGACGACGGGTTTACGTGTGTTTCTCGTTTGATGGTTGTGTTGGTTCTGCCCGCTCAGTGCAAGGCACATTCCTTTGCACAAAGCGGGGTTGACAGGTGACCAGAATCACCCAATGGTGGGGTGGACGAGCCATCCCCACTCCCTCAGGGCAGACGCCTGTCCATTGACTAGATGTCAATGCACTGAGGGAAGGGAGACGCGCTTGCGGCTCCCCTTACACCCGAAACGAGGTCACGAGAGAAACTCTTCGTTGACCCCGGTCCAGTCGGGTCACAACACTTCCCCCTCCGAGCTCAGACCGTGGGGCTGAGCGATCACTTCTTTCCTGAGGGACCCGACACTGAGTCCGTCACCTGGGCGTAACTCACTCCAGGGACAGGCGGTTGAGTGCCGGGTGGCGCGGGTAGATCGCCTACTAACGCCGAGGACCGATCTCGGGGGTCCTCATGCTCCGTAATGAAGCATAATGCATGGCCGTCAACTGGCTCATGCGGGGCACGCGTCCTCTCGTGTAACCAAACGCTCGGGATGTAGGCGGAGAAGCCGGTGTTCGTATGCCGGATGGCATTGGCTTCCGCTGGCGTCACTGGCGCACGGTGGGCTCTCAGCAACCTCTGGTGGAAGATGAGGTCTTTAGTCTTCCGGATCTGGTTGTGAAGCCAGATGAAGACCGATTTGCCTTTGTCCCGCTGCGCGAGGATAAACCTCCTGGTCGCCGTCGTCATCGAAAGATGGGGAAATTCTTCGATGATTCGCCCGTAATAATCTGGTGGAGGCGGTGCCGGCTGCGGCTTCTGGGTGGCCGCGGGAATCACGGCTTGTGTCGTTGTCGCCGCTTGGGCCGGTGGAGTCACGGGCGGGGTCGGCTTCGTTCGCTCGACGGACTTGACGGGTGGTGTTCGGCACAGCAAGCGCTTTGGTCTACCCGCCACTTCGAACAGGGCGGGTCCTTGCGGGGATATCTCCGCAGGCATCGGTGGCGGAATCGGAACTCCGCTCGTCGGCGAGATCATCATCTCCACATCCTCTGCCGATTCTTCCGTCTGGATGGTCATGGCGCGTAGTTGTTGGGTAGGCGCCGCCGTCCAGGTGGCGGAGGTGTAACGAAACGCCGTGCTTCGCAACTTGTACCCCTCAAATTCGGGGTTTACCACATCCCTGGTTAGCTCGTACCGAGTCAACACAGGGTCGGGCAGAATGGAGCTCCACTCTGCGAGGAGTGCACGGGGAACCTGTACACCCTCTCTGTCCACGACAGACCATGCGGCCATCGCCTGACGCCCTTCTCCGAAGAGTGCTGGGGTTAGCAGCTGCATCATGACCTTGGTCAATGATAGCTGTAGGCTGCGACGATTCACTGGATTCGATCGCTCTGAATCCGCAGTGAAGGCACGCGAGAGCTTACTCATCATCGCCGTTGCCCATTCGATGAAATATCGCTGGGCCTGATCCACACCTCGCAAGGCGGGCGCGGAGACTCTTGGGTCTTCCATCACGAAGCGAAACGCTGAGAGCTCGGAGATAGTCGGGTTGGCGGCTTCTCTCGCGAGTCGCGCTTCTTCGTCTCGCCTCTCGAAGAACAGGGCCGAGGAACCGGGTCGGGGTCGGCTCGGCCTGTAAATGTCGGTCAAATTGGCTCGACATTCCTGCATAATGCTCTGTCCAACGGGGAGAGGGACTGAGCGGTCGGTGTGTAAATTCGGCGGATCGCTCGAATTCAACAACGACGGCGGTCGCAGGTTACGGATCGAGGCAGGTACGATATTTTTTGTTGTTTTTTGTGTCTGTACCTCCTCATTATTGTTTTCTTTTTTATCCGTGTTTTTTGTGTTTGTTTCAGGAGTTTCTCCTGTTTCCCCCCCGACCAAAATTGGATCCGGAACGGATTCAACTATCTCGTTTACCGGAGGTGAAGGGGCGTCGAAATACTCCTCGTTGTCACTTGGCGGTGCTTGTTCCGACTCGCCAGCGAACATATCGACGATTTGGCCGTCAGTTTTAGACTTGACTTGGCCCTTGGCCCACATTTCTTGCGGGAATTCCGGAATGTACGGAGTTAACTCTCGTACCTGGATCGACTTTTGCTCGGTGTTGTCCTCGAGCTTGCGTAATTTATACGCGTTACCGCCATGCTTGCCGATGATCACATATGGACCATCTCTCTTGTCGGCCAAGCTGGCGGTGATTCCTCTCGCTGCATTTGAGAGGGTGTGTGCATCTTTCCACACCAAATCATTGATCTCGAAATTCACGAATTTTCCACCGCTTTTATCTTGTAAAATGCGGTCGCGCATGTTAAAAATGTGCGCCATCATATGCTTGTATGTGTTCGAAATTGTTTGCTCCAATTTATACACATACTCATGTGGTTTCTCTGGGTCCACCACATTTACCGACTCTGCCACTCGTGGGTCCCAAGGCACTCGTAGCTCTCGGGCGAAGTTGAGGTAGGCCGGAGAAAAATCTCTCGTCCTCGAGACTGTTGTTCGTATGCTGAACGCGATCTCCCTCAAGTATTCATCCCACCTATTGTGGATGTCAGTGAATATGCTTAGTGCATATTTAATGTCCCTGTTGAGTCGCTCAACGGGATTTGTTCTGGGATTGTAGGTCGAAGTATGTGACGCCACAATCCCGAATTTCTCACAAAACTTACCCCAAATTTTCGAGATAAATTGGGGTCCGTTATCGGATATTATTTTACGTGGAAATCCGTAACGTAACGCCACGTCGTAGATACATTCAACGATTTTCTCTGCTGAAGGTCTAGCGACGGCGTACAACTCGGGCCAACGAGTCGCCACGTCCATTATTACGATAATGTACGCATTTTTATTTCCCGTAACGGGTTTTGGGCCCATCACATCGACACTTAAACAATCAAAAGGCGCGTAAGGCCCTAAGAAGATAGTTTCGAATGGTGATTTTCTCCTCGGCTTACACGCTTGACATCGCTGACATTGGTGGACAAAAAGAGCGATATCTTTTTTCATCCCTGTCCAGTGAAAAAGCTGTGTAGCACGATAGAGTGTTCTGCTTACTCCCGCATGGCTCGCAAGCGGGTGCCCGTGTAACAACCACAGCACGCGACCGATTAAGGAAGCAGGTATTACTACCTTTACTGCGGTGTCCGATTCACTCAAGTCATCTTGGTGATTTGGGTGATGTTTCACTAAAAGGCCGTCATCCAATAGGTAATCTATGGATTCGTGTGCATAACGACGCTTCTGCCTTCTGGTTAGATTGGGCGGATATTTTCCTGTCAGTACGAATCTAGCTCTGTCCTGACATTTCTTGTCTAATTTTTGTTGCACAATTATTTCCTCCCTTGTCGGGGGACTGCTTTGCATCTGCTCGCCGACATGAGCGTGGAAGGCGCTTAGAAGCGGGTCATTTATTCTCCGCTCTAGCTTAAATTCCTTCCTTGCATTTGGGTAATTGTCAGCAGCTGGTTGGTATAACCGCGTCCAAAATCCACAGAATTTTACATCTGCCGGAGACGCGGTGGGAATTTCATTCATCTTCCTTAAATCCCAACGGTGACAACTCGTAGGGCAATAAATGATGCGGGAGTCATCCTCGCCATCATCGTCAGCGTCGATTGGATCTGACACTGGTGCCCGTGACAGAGCGTCAGCCACGACGTTATATTTGCCGGGCTTGTATTGAATGGTCAAGTCGCATGCCATCAGTTCTAACTGCCATCTGGCTAGTCGACCGGCTGGCTCTTTTAATTTCATCAGCCATTGTAACGCTTGATGATCTGTGTGGACCACAAATTTGGTATATTCGAGATAATCTCTGAATTTCCTTATGGCCCACACAACGGCCAAACACTCCAACTCGGTGGCATTGTAATTCTTTTCAGCGCCTTGGAGTTTGCGACTTATAAACATGCACGGCAGGTCTTGTTCGACTCCGTCGCGCACGTGTGTTTGGAGCAACGCCGCTCCTAACCCAACTCTGCTGGCGTCCGTGTGTAATATGAACGGCCGGTTTAAGTCGGGTAGAGGCATTACGCCGACTTCCGTCAGCATCCTCTTTATTGCATTAAATGCGATGTTGCACTCATTTGACCATACAAATTCGTTTTCATTCTTCAGGAGGTCGGTAACTGGGGCTGCCACTTCAGCTAGACCCGGTAGCAACCTGCCGAAGAAGTTTATCATTCCCATAAACCGTTGGACACCTTTAACGTCCTCGGGTGGTGGGAAACGATTAATCGCATCGATTTTTTCGGGGCCAATAGCTAAACCATTGACTCCAATGCGATAACCCAGGAAGGCAAGCTCCTTTCGACAGAACTTGCTCTTGCCCGGATGCACGTGTAACCCAGCTTTTGCCAGCCGGGTGAGCACTTGGTCGATGTGCTCAATGTGCTCTTCGAATGTTTTAGAGGCAATAACTATGTCATCTAGGTATGCCCACACAAACTGATGCAGGATATCACCCAATACGCTTTCGATTAGTCTCTGAAAGGTACTGGGAGCATTCACTAAACCAAATGGCATGACGTTGAACATCAACCGTCCAATTGGCGAGTAAAATGCTGTTTTTAACTTATCCTCTGGCCTCATCTCAACTTGCCAGTATCCCTTCGACAGATCCATCGTCGTAACCCAAGAAAAGGGGCTAAGCTCTCTCAAAATGGATTCGATAGACGGCATCTGTATGGGATCTATTTCTGTCACCGCGTTTAATGGGCGGTAATCAATGCATAGGCGTGGGTCCGAGCCCGGGCGCATCACGAGCACAACTCGCGTCGCGTATTCTCCCTGGGCCTCGGAGACAATGCCACTGTCTAGCATTTCTTGGCACATTTTTTGCACTATTTCACGTTTTTGCGGGTTCATTCCCTTATACGCAACTCGTATAGGTTTATTATCCGTCAATTTAATTTCGTGAATAGCCCTATTCGTTCGGCCCGGTTTTTTCGACAGGATCCCCTCATATTTAAGTAGGACCCTTCGTAGGGCTGCCGCTTCGTTTAATTCTAAAGCGGCGTCGGCGACAAGCGTTTCCACTACATTGTCCCGTTGCAATTCTGTTACGAATGCTTTAAAATCGTAATCTTGAACGAATTTCTTTAGGCCTTTCTCCCACTGTGTCTTGTCGGCCGCTTCTTTTACAAGAGCTGGTGGCACGACAATTGCGGGTCTTTCCTTATCATTTCTGATATAATTCCAAGATTTCGTTATTGGATTGGGTTGTATTTCCATTGACGCCATGAGGTCTAAGCCCAACAGAAAAATTCTGTCGCATGTGGGCAGGACCAGGAAAGGGTGCTGTTCTACTCCTCCGAGCCACTCCATGGTCAATAATATAACTCCTTTTGGACGCGCCATTCCGTTGGCGGTTTTTAGACGTATATTTTTATTAACGCCTTTTATCTTATCGGTGAGACCCAATGATGCTACTATGTCTTCGGAAACGAACGAGCGATCTGCTCCCGAGTCTAGTAGTCCCATAATTTTTTCACGTTCTATTGTCATGGGCAACATACATAGGCGGTTGGTGTATTCGACCGCCACGTTGCACATGAAAACACGAAATTCTTCTGTGTCTTCGACTACTTGAGGTAATTCTTCAAGCAGTAGGTTCGGTTCTTCCGCCTCAGCCTCAGCGTTTGCGGTAATTACCTGCAAAGCGTTGTTGGCCCTGTCTTGAATTTGGGCGTTAGCTATGTCACTACCCATTTCTTTGACTGGTGGCGGCTTATCGAACCCTTTGTTAAACCCCTTTTTCTTCATGAATGGCGCAGACGGTCGAGAAGTTATTTCTTCGCCGCCTGCGCTGACTCGTTTTTTGACTCGTTTTTTGCCATGGCGAGTTTAATCTCTGCCATCTGCTTCATTATTGCGTCAAATTTAGCGTCTTCTTTCGCTGTTCTTGGGCACTCATTGGAATAGTGACCCGGTTGGTTACACTTGAAACAACGAATATTTGATTTGTCTCTTGGGGCTTCAGTCGATTTTTTCTTTTCAGGGTCTGCCTTCGACGGTGGCGTGTAATTCTTTCGAAAATACTTCGGAATTCGGCCGGCATTTGGTTTTAACCTGGCGCGAAATTCTTCTACCGCTCTATCTCGATGGATGAGATGTACTAGCGGTCCTTCCTCATCGCAACCCGTTGATAAGGTATCGCGATAGCTTCGTATTTCTTCGTCCGTCGAATAATCGTCTTTTTCTTCTTTTTCGTCTGATTTTCCGGCATCTTGTCCGGCTTCCTCCCCCTCCTTGACCTCCTCCAGTGTCGCTTGCATGGCTGACGCTGTCGGTGCCTTTTTAGGGGCGGCCAAAGGGTTGGAAGGCAGCGTGGATGTCAGTTTATTTTTTATTTGTAAACCAACGCTAGCTTCTGCCAGCTCCATTATACCGCTAAGATATTCAGTAGGGCGCATAATCTTATCTGTCGCCCCATATCTTTCCGCACTCAACTTGAGACGTTTTGCGGTTGCTGCTTTCTCCGCTTCTGGTAAAGCGGAATAATATCTTTTCTCGATATCTATCGTGTTCTCAAACAGGAAGGCGCTCATCTCCTCGTAGCTGCCTCCTGTCGGTGCCCTTTCTTCAAGTAGCACCCGTTGCGAGTATTCCGACAAACCGCCGAGAAAGAAAAGGTTGAATCCCGTGGCATGAAATTCCATCGGGGCCTTTTCGAACAACAATCTGGCGCGAATGTCGTAATCCATTATGGTTTCACCAGGCATCTGGCGAAGACCTCGCATCTTTCGGCTCACCTCTTCGGGTGTCTCGCCGTAGCGTAGGTCGAATCTCATTAAAAAGTCGTCCCAATTGACGCCTTTCAATCCTTGGTACCACTCACGTGCCGAGCCTGTCATTAGCTCGACAATACCGTGGGTGAGCATGTCTCCTACGGTGGCTTTAGTGGCAGTCTTAATTCGAATTACTTCGTCAAGGAAGCGATCTCCCGCTTTCCATGACCCGTCGAAACGGTTCTGAATATAAAATTGCCACCTAATATTCCCGGTAACACTCATGGTGTCACGTCGGGAGACAGCGTATTTTTTCTTTACGCGGTCACCAGTGCTACGATTACGATCGTTTCGTTTGCTCAGATCAATTCCCTCGGCTTTTAACGAGCCGAGTAGGGCTCTTCCAAGCTCTCCCATCGTATACTGCCGACCCGTCGAATCGGTAAACGCGCTTTGTCGGGGAAGGTCCTGAAACTCCTCCCGTCGGTGGTCGCTATTTTCCGATCGACGTCGTTTCTCTCTATCGCGCGGAGAGTTGGATCTCTTCCGGCGATTACTTGATTTTTCCTTTCGTCTGTCGTCGTTGGATGAGGGGTCGGAGCTGGGGTCGGGAGACGGTGAGCGGCGTGGCGGGTTGCGCCGTGAAGAGTTTGACTCTTTCCGGCCCCTACGACGGTCGTCACGTTCCCTTTCTCTGCGTTCATCGCGTTCTCTTTCCCTTCGTCTTTCTCCGGAACCTCTCTCCGAATCGTGATGACTGGGTGCATTTGACTCCAGTCCATCTGACGACGAATCACTATTTCCGTAGTGAAAATATTTCGGTCTTTCATCGCGTTTGCCTTCTTCTCGCGAAGAGGTGCGATCATGCGATTGTCTCCTTGACGACTCGTCGTCTTTAAGGATGGGCACTGGTTGTTGCCACTCAGTCCCTTGTGGATTATCATGCTGTTGGCTTGTGAGAGCTTGCTCTTCATTTCGCCTAGCATTATTAGCGTTGATTAATCGCGTTATCGCATTATTTGTGTCTGAATCGAGAGCTTGCATGCGGGGCCGAGTTTGTTGTTCTCTGGCCGACGCATCTCTCTTGCGCGGAGTAGCTGGTGTTGCTCTCTCCGGCTGGGGTTTGGGTTTGGCCTTCGGCGTGCGCTTTGGGTCTCCCTCTAGGCTCTCGTCGGACAGCTCGGATGAACTGACCTCTGGTTTGCGGACGGATTTCGGGTCATCTCGTCGCAATCTGGCCATAAATGCTCGCTCTGCTTCTTGTTGCGAGTGGAAAGCATATCGATGTGCTCTCAGGGCTCGGTCAACTATCTCTACCTCCTCGGGAGTAGTCGGATTGGGCTGGGTTCTGCCGTACTCGAGAGCTTGCGCTTCTCTTTCCGCCAGCTTCCTCCGTCTCTCGCGAATGGCTTGTCGAGCCTCATTCTCTGCATCCGCTTCAAATTGAGCGGAATCAACCAATTGTTGAGCGTGTGCCCCTTCAACAATGGTGATTTGTGGGGATACACTGTGCGCTTTTAAAGCTGCACGTACGATCTGTAACGTTTCGTACACGGTAATTTTCCCCGTCGGAAGGGTGTATCTCACTCCCTCCGCTTGTGCCAACTGCATCGCATCAATCAAGGTGCCCGAGACGCTGTAAGGCTGGCTTGAAACACGCTTGACAGAGGATGAGTTGGACTTGTGTCCTTCGGACCTGACCGAAGCTGGGCGGCTTTGCGTAATTGGCGTGTTTAGTGCCGAATTAGCGGTCGTATTTGAGGCCGTCTTTTGTATCGGAGACGCTGCTTTCGGACTGCCCACCTCGGTGTCGTGCGTTAGACGAGGCGATTGGTTACGGGATAAAACCTCGTTTCCGCTCGTCTCGCCGTCACGGTTAGAACGCGGCAGTTTGGAGTGAGATTGCTCTTCACCCCGCTCTGTCTCGTCCAATCGCTGCCTCGTCTCGGTGCGAGACGGGTGCGATGCCTCGGATGCGCTTCTACGATCGGGTTTAGGCTTACGCCGTTTTTGCCTCGCTTCGTGCGCTGAGGCTTTGGGTAAGGGACCTCCAGATCGCAAGTGATAGTCGGCGCCTTTACGACTGCCGGCTCTCTTGTTTGCGTCGGAGTCGGAATCTGTTACTCGGGTATTATCTGCCATTTCTTGCTTTGGGTATGATGTAATCACAGGTTAGAATCAGTTATTCGACTTGATCCCGGACAGGCCCCCACGTGTCGCGCTCAACTCTAACCGTCGCTAACTCGTGGGTTGATTACTTAATTCGACTAACTCACTACCGCTTTGTCTCAAGCGGTTTACCCAAAGAAATGATTACACAGATATAAAAGGTAAAATATAATATAGATTTATTCTGTGGGACAATATACAGATATATCTTATATATATATATGAAAGGTAGGTAAAAGGTAAATCGGAATGGGTGAAGGGAAATGGAAATGTAAAGGTATGATGAAAGCTGGCTGGAATCGGCGAGGTCGTCTGTTGTTTCGTTCGCGTCCAAGATGGCGTCGTCGTTGTGGCAACGTGGTGTCGTCTTGGGCCGGCGTGGCAATATGGCGTCCTCGGCTCGTCTCTGGCTGGTCCTTCGGGCTCACGCTGGTCGGGCGCGAGTGAATGCTTAGTTAAAAGGCTTACTTCGGGCTGTTGTCTAGGTTTTTGTGTGGTGTCCGGCGATCACACAGCGGCGGACTCTTCTGGCTCCCGGCGGTCACACAGCGGCGGGAACGCTCGTCGTGGTTTTACTGCAGTTTAGGCTTGTGCGACCGTTTGTCTGCACAACTCGCTAAACTGGAGTGGTTTTTACTATTTCTAGCTGGTGTGCTAAAATAGTGTGGTAATCTTATCTCGCAGGTTACTCTGCGGAGTTTGACACTGACCAAACGTACTCACGGTAAATTGTCCTTTGTCCTTGGTCAATCCCAGTATATTTACTTGGGCCTGATCTTGTAGGACGACGGGTTTACGTGTGTTTCTCGTTTGATGGTTGTGTTGGTTCTGCCCGCTCAGTGCAAGGCACATTCCTTTGCACAAAGCGGGGTTGACAGGTGACCAGAATCACCCAATGGTGGGGTGGACGAGCCATCCCCACTCCCTCAGGGCAGACGCCTGTCCATTGACTAGATGTCAATGCACTGAGGGAAGGGAGACGCGCTTGCGGCTCCCCTTACACCCGAAACGAGGTCACGAGAGAAACTCTTCGTTGACCCCGGTCCAGTCGGGTCACAACACACTTTGTCTCCAAAAGGGAATCCAGCATCACATCCATTGCTCATTTTGTGTTATCCACACATAGGTTAGGGCTCAATTAATCGGCGTTGGGGTGAGAGTAGCCCGGATGGACGCGTTGCGCTTGCGCAGTAGTTTGAACAATGGCGGCTGCGGGGGAAGTACGTTACGCTTTTTGGTTCTGATTTGCGACGATTATAAGCTTAATTTGATTGATTTTTTTCATTTAGGATTTGAAGAAACTTTTAGTGTACGATCGTAACTGGCCGGCGATGTCTCAACCGCGAAGGTAAAGAAAATACTCGCTTAAAATTCACTCGTGTCTCATATTTTGTGTTTAAGTCGTGGTTTTATGTGAATTTTTTTACCTTCACTTAATTCGAGTGCTATTGCCGCGTTGGTCGTGTGTGCTAATTCAATGGCAAAGTCTCGGATCGGGAAGAATTCTGGAATTTTTAGGAAAAATTGGATTTTGTAATTTTTTAAATTCGGAAGACGAAATAACTTAGATGAATTTGATCGATTCAGTTCATACTTTTGCTATTTTGTTGCATGACGTGAGGTACTACATTTAAACGTGCCATCTCAATGACTAAAACGAACGAGTGAGTGGTGCGTTTATATTTTTGTAAACACGGATTGAACAAATATGGTTAAATTGCAACAAAAAATAATTTTTTTTTTGTTTACAAATTGTTTCGCAATCAGATGAAGTGTTCAACGAAAGCAAATATTGAGAGACCGGTCCAAATAGCAATAATCGATCTGCTTATGGCAACTAAAAAGGTTGCTTTCATCATTTTCATGACGGATGTTAATACTTATGCCTTAGACGTCTGAGCTTATGCCAGATCTCACGTTTAATTCCAACTTGTGTTGATTGATTTCTGAGTTGAAATGGTCCAGTGTGTTTTCCTCTGTGGGCTTGTGTAATCAATATTTGAATATGATAATGAATTTTAGATCATTAAATTTTTATTCGTGAATTAATTACTACATACACAATTTGTGTGCATTACAAACGTCAATGATTTTTTAAACTTAAGTAATAAATACACACAAAAATAATTTGAAGTTTGAATCACATGTTATCAGCAAGAATTTAAGTGTGTATCTACCAATTTACAAGTATTTTTTAAATTTATTAGTTTATGTTAGTGTCAAATTTAAAATACATTTCCAGAAGAAGGAATTAATTTGAATAAATTTGCTTGAGAAAAACAAGTGTGGGGAATAAGTAGTTTTAAACACGAGATTATTAAATAAGCAATACAACACTGGTTTTTACTTATTTGCAAAAATGATTGTGGCATTTAGAAACTCCAATGTGTTTAATGTGCCATACATTCTTTTTTTCAAACGATTTCTCGTAAATTAATTGAGTGTTTTGTAAGTGCATTACCACAAATAGAATTTTCTGTGCATTAGGAAACATCAATAATTTTAACATATGAATAATTTGAATGCATAATTTAAATTTTTTTAATTATTTTGTTTACATTAATGCGAAATGTTGGGTTAAATTGATGTGCATATTACTCACAAATCTATTTAGAACAGAAGGAATACATTTAAACTCGTTTACTTGACTAAAAGAAGCAAGTACGAGCTAAAGTCAGTTTAAAAATTAAAAGTACAATGTCACACAAGATTAGATTAGATTAGATTAGATTAGATTAGAATTATCAATAATTTTTTAATCATAACAATAATTAGAATGCATGTTTTCAATAAGAACTGAACTGTTTCAATCATTTTTTTTAAATATCTTAGCTTACAATGGGTGAAATGTATGTGCACATTGGACACACAAAACCATTTAGAGATGAAGAAACAATAACAATTTTTCTTGAGCAAAACACAGTATGGGCTAAAGATGGTTTAAATAAGCTTTGTATGCATACTCTAACTTACGACAAGGATGTCCCCACTCCCATTGGCCGAGCCATTTCATCTGTGTAGTGCTACAAAAAAGTAAGGCAAAACACCTGAATTGCATTGATAAAACAACCAATAAACAATTCAATAATTGTTTGCTTTTCTAACAAAACAACCAATAAACTGAACAAACGTGTATGTTGAAATGAAAACAACATAAAACTGTATCTTACAAATGGAAAAAATGATCGTTTATTTAACCAGAATTTGCATTTTTAGTAATTTTAAAACACGAACTACCGTATTGCATCATCGCATTATTTTGTTCCGCACAGCCGTGAGAATTCACTTTGTGAATACTGATAGTACAAGAGAGGAAATTGATGCATTTTGTCGCCTCAGTTGACAGGTTTTTAACAATGCAGAGGGACAAATCTTAGTTTGCACTTACTACGCCTTAACCCCGGGACACTTAAAAGTAAACAGAGTGATTGAAATTACATTCATGAGCAAAAACTGTGGACAAATGTGAAAAAATGGCCACGAAATGCTTAGTAACAATTAGAATGTATGGAATTCAGGTGATTAGTTTGCAGTGAAAGAACTACCAGTAGATCATTTTTGAAGTGTACAAGAATGCATTTTGATGTAGTACATTTGAATTACGAAATGCAAAAGAGCCAATGTAAAACTATCTACATGAGTGCTTTTGTTAGAACAAACAGGTTTAAAAAGTAAAAAGAAAAGTATTTTTTTGTACTAATAATTACGTGGTTTAGTTTGCAATCAATTGAGATGTTGAATGAGAGCAAAAATTGAGAGACCGGTCCAAATGGAAATAATCGATCCAATTTGACACAACAATTTGACAGTGCTAATTTTCTCTTCCTCTTTAATTATTTCTCGGATATCGCTTTCAACTTTAAATACATAGCTGTTAGGATTAATCTCGTGTTTTTTTACTTGAGGTATGAATATTGTCTCTTGACAGCGGTTTGGACAGGAACAGTGTGTGTGTGGATTCGTCTTGAATAGTGTCTCCAAATATATGTTGTGAGTGAGTTTAGCAGTTTCTTGAGTCAAGCAGAGTGATAGATTACTTTTCTCCATAAATGGCAATCTAACAATACAACAGATTTTGGACAAGTTAATGTTTTTGCATTAAGCCTAAGCTTATCATTTCCCCCCCCCCGAATATAACGGCATACAGCACCAACACCATTGCATATATGAAGTGCTGTTCTAATCGAATTATTTGAAAACATTTTAAAAGGCGGGTTTTTGAATAAATTTGCATATACCGGTATTAACGTTTTGTTGTTTTCGGGGGAAGATAGTATCGTATTCGCAAGCTGATTGCGGGCTAACGTTCGAATCCTGTGGCTTTCAAAATGGCAGCGCCCATTAACAATGACTTGAAAACGTGGGCAGGGAAAAAATTGATAGAAAATAAAGAAAAGCTAAGAAATAAAGGAAATTTTTAAAAATCCCAAATACAAAATACAAAATAAATAAATAAATAAATAAATAAATAAATAAATAAACTAATATTTTTTTAAATTGCCTTTGCTTTGAATCAAAGGATTACAGTATGTCAACTAGACAATCGGTCGGAGCCAATTTAGTATGCTTCAGTTAACCGCGCATAGTTGAATGGTCTGGGGGGATAGTTGAACTGCAGACGCCAGTTATTCCCATATTTCCTGTCCACATGTCACAACTTCACAAGTTTGTTTGGTGATTCTCGTTCAATTGGCGCCGATGAATTGTTTCCAAACCACCCAGACTGCTCAGTTGTGAGTACCTTGCAAATTCTGTTACTTTTCTTCACTTTGTGCTGAATTCAATTGACAGATGGAAACCAATGCGTTGAGATTGAAAACATACGTACTGGCATTTGAATGGTTGCTCCTGTAGTTTGTCTGCATAACATTTGGCTTCGCATGCTGAAACTCGGTTGTTTGTTGCACAAGGGCTTTTTGGAGTATTCAGTCGAACCAACTAGAAATGATTAATTAATGTTTCAATATCAGTGCGTTTTGTGTAAGCACACTCTACTCTGTGTAGCCCAGAAGTATTGTGCAGTCTATAAACCGTCTGAACAAATGGCATATGTCCGGACTAGAGAAGTAGAGAGAGTTAAAAAAGTAATCTTCCCTACATTAAAACAATTGGAAAATATATGCTAAAATGAGTTTGGATGCAAGAAGCAATACAAATGAATATAAACACCAGGACAAACGCTAGATTCGCAAAGGTTGAAATCCGAATTTTCCGCTAAGGGATAATGTGCACGTACATCATTCATGTAGGTGCACATTACGTGACATATCAGCACATTACATAACTTTTTTCAGTATAAAATCGATACGGTATTGTTTTATGTCCGCACCATTCAGTGATTTTTCTCTATACGAGACGCATTGCTTTGTCCGGAGTCCGGAACAGAGAGCTGTCTGGGCTGCGAAGCAAATTTGCCCTTGCTGACTATTGTTTGGGACCGGGTGGGTCCCTGCCAACTAGTCTGGACGGCGCTAGGTCTGGGCTACACAGAGTACATTTTACTATAAACACAACCGATTGACGAGAAATATCGACAATAATCCAATTCGAGTCGGATAGGTAGAAAATATATTTTGGGTGAAAGATTTGATTCTGCGGTAGAATGAAGGTCTGGAATAAATTAAATTATATTAAATTAACCCAGTGGAATGGAAACGGAAAACACAAACGATCTTACTGCTCGATCCACTTTGAATTTGGGCTTGGCGACAGTTGAATACCATAAAAACATTGTATCCTCTGAATTATATGGTTGATCAACTGTAACAATTCAGAAGTTAGTGCAAAACAATACCAATAGTTTCTTGTACAGTAAACCCAATTCTATTTTTAAAGGCTTTTATTTAACTTGACATGACTGTGTGTTTCGAGGGTATGAGGGTACGGCGTAGGGTGGAATCTCATACACCCTGTGAGATTCCACTTGGGAGTCAGCTGGAATCTGGAATCTGGAATCTCATGGAATCTGCTTCAATCCTAATTGATTCCAATTTAACTCACCAGGGTTTGTACGTGGAGAACTGAATCCAACTGAATTTGCAAGTTTCTTTATTCTAAAATACAAAATACAAAAGTACAGTGACAAGTGAGCGGGTTTTCATCAAATTCCAAAAGGCAATAATAGAAAAAGCCAAAGTGAATTGATGAAAAACTAAATTGTTGTTTTTATCATATTGTAATTGTTGTACGTTATCAGTTTCAATTTTTGGCCCTTTTCACATTTTACACCGTTATCTTACTTGTTTAATCCAAGATTCAGCTTCAACCTGCTAAATTGTCAACTGATGACGTCATGCTTTGTATTTGGGGCCACTGGTTTTGTCGCGCGTATTGTAATTATTGTTACATATCATAACTACAACAATTTAGTTCTTCATCAATTAACTTTGGGTTTTATAACGTACGTAATGGGTTACGAATCTGGATCGCTATAGAATAAAGAATGTTCACTCTCAAGATTTTAGCAAAAGTACATTGTTAAGTTTTCACCAAGATGGCGGGACACTACAGGTTTTTAAATCACTCACTGCACTTGACCTTTAAATTTGAAGGAAAATTATTTCCATTAATTGTAATTCTCTATGAAATTTTAGAAAATTCGGCTTTTTTGGTGTCTAGGAATTATTTAACGATCTAGAACCAATCACATATTTATTTATCCAGGTAGACAGCCTATTTTTCTACATTTTTTACAAGGTTTTTTCTGCAGCTTATCTATCACGTAAAAACAGAATTAGGTCTACTGTATTTGTTTCTACCTCTTTTATGCTTTCTGCAGACTCCAAAAACTGTTGAAACACATGTGCTGTTGAACTACAAAAAAATCTTCTAAGTGAAAAGGCCATTAATTTACAGAATACTCTGTTAAACTAATAAGTCTGTAAGTTTGTAGTGGTGTTTTATCAATACAGAGTATATTAATCGTGAGGAGTCTCTGTGTACGTGTTTGTGTCTGTCTGACCTCTATCTTTTCCGAAACCAGTGGACAGATTTTGAATTTGAAAAGTGCAATGGACAGCTCTATCTCGATACCAAGAGGGGGTGGATACTGGATACTTTTCACATTTATTGCATTCATATTAATTCAAATATTAATATTTATATTAACGCTAATATGCTAGTATTACTAAATACAATAAATTAAATGCATCAAAATTAAGATTAAGCTAACCACAAGCTTACGAGCGAACCTCGCAATGCCACAACATAACCAATAACAATGCGCTCTGATACAGTTTTTACTTCTCTCACCACAGACCAACACTGATACCAAACACACAAACAAACGCCAACAACAACTCCCAATGCCAATCTTGCTGGGATGTAGTCTACGTTGCTGCATAGTACTACCGTACCGCCCCGTTTAATAGCCCGGGCGTTTAATTCTGTTTTTGACTCACTCCGCCCGGCGCCAATTTGAAACCCGGCACTTATTCGGCGCATACGCGAAAAATGACTGATTTTTGGTGATAAATGCCAATGGTGATTTTTCCGTTAAAATCACCAATTTTTTGCAAAAGTAGGTGATTTTACCTGACCCGGTGCTTATTTAGGGCCGGCGTCAATTTCCGAAATCGCTGCTTAAATGAATCCCGGCTATTAAATGGGGCGGTACGGTATACATTTTTTTTAACACGGCTCTCTTTGGATTTCTTAGTTGTAACAACCTATTCCATTTTTTCCACGTTTACCCCTGCAGAAGTCTACGACAGCAAATAGAATTATGTAGTCGTGCGCTATTTTTAAACCTTTTTTAGGTGCAATAGCCAAAAGAATAGACTTGTTACATTTTTTAATTTAAAAACTAAGCATGAAGTAAAACAAACTAAATGGAGCTTTAACTAAATGGAACGTATACCAAAACGACAACATATTTCACCCTTACAATTGCACCGAAGGAAAAAATTGTGCGAAATGCTATACATTTTCGAATGCATTAATTCGGCAAATCTCAAAATATTTTTAAAAATATATTTTTGAACCAAATAGTCTGTTTCCTGTTTGAAATACAATTGACACGTCAAGATGTGCGGAGGGGAATCAGGAGGATGAGTTCAAAACCAGGGAAGATATATTGCATGTCATGAAACATAAGGATAAAATATACAAGTACTAGATTTTAAATTTCACTTACATCGGCTGCAGAAATATCGCACTCTGAGGCGGCTTTCCATAATTTGAGTGGATCGTTTGCGTATTTAGTTGACGGATGAAGTAAGTCAAAGAGCTGGAAACTACGAGCATCAATTTTCTGTCGTTCAACAAAATCCTCTTTAGCTTTTAATATTTCGTCAGTTTCTGTACAAATGATGACGAGTGGAAGATGAATTATTTTGTCTCTGACGAGAGTAATCGTTTTGACGAGTGGATAATCAAAGTAAGAATTAATTGAAATGTAAATTTGGTGAATGGAGATAAAAATTAGAAATAGCAGCACGACATTTTTCAATTTATTTCTTTTATCGGGCGTTTTCTGCTTTTCTTTTAGTATTTCTTGAATTTTATTTTGCAACTGGCGATCTTTGCTTTTCCTTTTTTTGTACACAATTAGAAGCATTTTGCAGCACTGAACAAATATTTCCACGAGTATTAAACATGACATTCCAAAATATAGTCCGATGTTTCCGCCAATGTCACATAGTAAAGTGATGATGTCGTAAGAATGTCGTTCTTGCAATGTCCGAACGTAATTATTCACAACAAAGATTTCGACAATAGTCTCCTTCTCAGAATGAGGTACATCATCACGGTGCATGCTGAGCTGTGTCACTTTACATACTTCAAGACATTTGCAGTTGCGGTAAGCAGAAATCCACTTGCTGCGTTGTTTTCGCTGATAAGTGTTATTGCATTCTGGTAGGTTTCGTGCATCATGAAACGGATATCTGAAATCGAAATTAGTACTGTATTACTTTAGTGTGTCCAGTAACTATTGTGATCAAAGAAGTTAATGAACAACACACGGCTTTAGTATGTGTGAGTCTAGAGCGAACGATTTGTTTGTTAAACTAAATAGACTGCCTTACTCTTTTTACTACCCTGGTTATATACAGGGTGTCCCAAATGAACGAAGCCAGTCAAATAACAAAAAGGCCATTTGAGTGAGATGAATGAAACGAATGTAGTACTAGTAAACTAAGTGAGGGCATTTCAAAAATGTGAAAAAATTTGACCTCTGACCTTTTCTTCAAGGTCATTCCATTTCTAACTTTTAAACTAAGACTGGTAGAACAAAATTCTCAATTGAAAAAAGAAAGAGCACCTTCTGTTTAATAGAATATCCAGATATACCCAGATATACCCAGATAACCCCTAGTCGTCGTATCGACGTAACATGTGGAAGGGGGGACGAGGGCGAGACCTGCCCAATAATAGTAAACGCAGGTGCGACGTAGAGTTGAGGGAAAGGTCCTTAGTTGGCATTCCCGAGGCTCACAGGATTATTAATTACAACGTTTAAATAAACAGCCTATCTGGATATTGTTTGATTAGAACTAAAAATATACCTGCAAGTCATAACTCTCCTGAGACAATGCAGCCAACATCCTTGTAAATTGTCATCGCAAGGATTTCGCTTACTGTTGATGAAGTGATACTGAAAAAAACATGCTACAGTTAAATTAGACTATTACACGTTAGATGCAATAATTTCAAGAACGTGTGAAATAACTTATTTCACACGTGCTGTTTAGGAAAATAATTTCTCTTATTTCAAATAAGAGAAATTATTTTCCTAAACAGCACTGAAACATACACAGTAAGAATGTATCTTTGATGTGTTTTGCAATTCAGATACCCAAGTAACATCCGAAGGAATATTCGGGGCCTAATATTGCATGAATATGACAAAGATTTGAATCTGGTTCACTTTAACGACCACATTTTAGCGACTCCATTTTAGCGACGCCGCAATAGCTAAAATGGCCCGAGCGCTGAAGTTGTCACGATTAATTCTGGATGGAATAATTAATTCTAACAATATCGCGCAAAAGCTAATTTGGCGCAATAGGTTTGGGCGAAGTTCGTAGACTCTCTTAAACAATTGTCTCTTTCAAATGTGGACATCCGGAGACTCAAAGAATCTAAGCTCGCGTTTGACTAACATTATTTATATTAGACAGTTTCCTCACTTACGACGGGTGTTGTAGACGTAAAATAATGAGATGCACGGTGATATGAACCCCAGGGTGGAAAGGGATATCAACGAGCAGTGAAAAATATAAAATGTCGGCATGAAATGAGAGCAATAGGGTTAAATATGAAGTAGCGCTTGTTTAAGGCGCAAAATAATAGCTAACATTCTTCTAAAGTAATCTAAGGGAGGTGTTGCCTGTTAGAGGACAGAAGGAGAAGTGATTTTAGATAGGCAAACAGGAAACAAGTAACCTTAGTCACATGACTGGTCAGTTGGATAGGAGAATGGGGGTGGAAGGTGTAAATGAAGATCTGATTGTTGGAAATAATAGTATGCGTGAAGGAGTTGTTTGCGCATCTATTAACAGAAGATGAGTCAAGGAGATGAGTCATTAAGAACAGATGAAATTGGAAAATAATATAAGAAATAAAACTGGGTCAGTTTAAATGAAAAAGGCGGGTGGGTAGGTCTGCCCGTGACAAAGTGAACGTCGATAAAAATCTTATATAAAAATCTGATAAATTTAATCAAAATTATCCCAAAATCTAGTAAATTAAATCAAAAATATCCCAAAATATGTTAAAGTGTGTCACGTCGTAGTCGACTTTTTAACAATGGTTTCGGAAATTTAAGAATTTCCAGGGATTGTAATAACCAGAAAATTTAGGTTCGCAGGCGCTGCAACTCTTAAAACTTTGCCGGGGGTGGTAGCTAGGTTAAGACAGCGTCTATTCGTGAAATCTGTATTTTATGGGTGCAGGATTCAATTCGGGCGCCGTACAAAATGGCGAACGTTGATACTTCGAATTTAAGACCAAAATATCGCTCTTCACTAGGGAAAATGTCGTCATATGCTAGGCGTACTTACGAAGAGTATATTTCTTCTCCTGGACACGCGCTAACGTTGGGTGAACGCGCAAACAGGTACCAAACCGCAGACAACGTCGTCGAACCGTCGATAATGAAATGAATACGCAATTGAGACGAGTATGAGTTCAAAATGTCTAGGCTGAGGAGGAAGTCACAGTCGTGGCATAAAATGTATTGACGAATTAAGACCGTCGAATACGCCGCTTTTCCAGTAATTCGTACGCAAATAATGGGCAAATAATAAAGGTTGTGGTTAGATAGCCAACCATGAGAATTCGGGCTGCATAATGACCGTATGCGTTGAGACGCAACATAAATCGCACTTGGAAATCTTCCAGTTAAGACAGAAGATGTTGACTAGTCGAAGGCGAAAATTATTCTCTCTGTCCAAGTTGTCTTGACAGAACAAGTCACCTCTGATCACATGTCAAAGGCCAAGTCAATTCCCAATGGGGACCGGGCAGAAAACAGGCGATCAGGGGTGAAATATGCAAATTTAAAGCGCGATTATATCAACTTATTGCAGAATTCTCATGAATTGTCTGGATGGGGTGACCAAAACCAGGCCAAATCAAAGATAAATGTCAAAAATAAGGAAAAGAATATAAAATAAAATAATAAATTTAGATTTGGGAAAAATAAAATAAATTAAAGGAATTAGAACAATTTCTCAATAAAATTAGGGGAAAACTAAAGGAAAGGCGCAAAATGCGCTCAAAATTTTGAAAATTTCTACTGCTCAAAGTCAGGACCGTGACATTCCCCCCCACCTAGATGTTTATTATATGGTTTCTATATAATCAACATCTAAATGGAGTTAACAAACATGATTGATAAAAATTTGAACATATAAATAAATAAAAATAATGAATCAACAACACATAACACAGGTAGGGATTTATTTGGACAGACGCAACAGGCGCACAACTTGGCGCAATTACAGACAAGAACAAACAAACACAAACAAATGGGTCTAGGAGAGGAATATTGTAAAAAATCGTTTGATTAAAAATTAACAAAATCAATAGACGTCTAGGCGCTAATTACGACTAAATTCTAAATAAAATAATAAAATTTGTTAAATTATTTGATAACACTTGGAATTTACAATGATATTTTTTGTTATGACTAGAGGATTAAATATCTCAAGATTAATTAACAATACCTATGGGTAGCAAAATTTCTATAAAAATGTAAATTATTAGCAAATAAAAATATTGATTAGGCGCTGATTTGGCGTCAATTATCACAATATAAAGATAGTAAAATTTCAATGATCACGAATGGTTAATGAAAATGATTAGCAAAAATGATTAGTAAAATATAAATATCAAAAAATAAAAAGTTCGCAAACGAATATTATCTTCTTTCGTAGGCGTTTGGATTTTCACGGAATTTTACGTAAAAAATCTTCATCGAGGCGCATAATAATCACATTTTAAACAATTATAACACTCATTGTTTGTATCACAATTATCACAATAAAGTCCACACACACAACAGTTCGTATATGGGTTTTTAGAAGACGCAAAGTCACTGTAGATTCTTAAAGTCAATCCATGAGTTTTATTATTTTTTCAAAATGCAGACGCGCCTTGACCGTCCATCGCATAATAGACCAGTCTAAGCGCTGTTTTCACGAGGATCACTCTCACCTGTTGTTTAGAAGTCGCGTAGCACTTCCGGCTAATTCGGTTCACTCGGTAAAGGAAATGTCCAACGTAATATTGTTTAATGAGGGACAACAATTTCTCGCCCGCGCTGTGGTCAAGTTGTAAGTCCGAAAAGATGATCGTTTCGAAAAGGCGCGTCAGAATACTCCAATCCACGACCAATTCGATTTTGGGCTCCCACGGCAATGAGTAGAAAATATCATCAATCGGGACAATTTCCTCCATTATTGCTAATGCGCAAGTTGGCTCCACGAGACGCTTCTCCTTAGGCTTCGGTTCGACCGGTTCACGCAAACTCTCTCGTGTGACAACCTCGCTTGTATTGTCGTCACTCTCCTTCGGCGGCGTCAAAATCATTTTAGGCATCCTCGACATCAACGGCGATCGACGTCCAGCCTTTGCACCGCCCCGTCCAACTCCAGGAAGTCTGAAAGGCTCGTCGGCCTGAATTACCTCAATTTTGTTGTGTTCTTGCGCTGCCAGGAATGCTTTGTGGTTCTCCTCGTCGCCCGTTGACTCGCGAAGCGACTCGACATCCGACATCGAATAATCCACATCCGACGATAATTCCGAGGCGAGTATCCCTGTGTCCGCCACGATTACGGGGTCGTATCGGAATGAATATTTGGTTCGAGGATCTGCCAATTTCGGATTTTCGGCAATTGCGTTCTCAAATTGTTGCACCAATTTTTCAGGCGCCAGCTCGATGAGAATCTTTTCTGAAAAGTTCTTAATTTCATCCTCCGTCATGATCAACTCTGGATCCAGTGGTGGTTTGGCGGGCGCATTTCTCTCGTCCTCCAGCCGCTGGGCCTCCTTCAGCGCGTCGGCTTCTCGAAATCGTTTGACGGCGTCGCGACGACTCTGATGCATTTGGGTGATGATCTCTTTTAAGTTAAAGTGCACAGCGTGCACAATGAGGTGCTGCACCGCGTGTTCATCTCCGGTACAGTCTTTCGTCATCTTTGCCTCTATCTCCTTGGCGATGTTTTCGAGGCGTCCGAAAATTGTTCCGATGACCGTCTTGAAGTCCAAGGCGCTAACATTGAAGTCCAAATTAATCGACATCTTGAAAAGTTCGCTCCATCCCTCAGATCTCAGATTGATTCGTCCTTGGCCCCTGTTCTCCATGGGGTACAGTATCTCAAGCTCGTGGCGCCGGAATATTTCAGACATTTGAGTGAAAATACGGTCTGGGCGCATCGTACATCCATTTCGGTCGAATCCCTGGAGATATCGTGGCTTCAGAGATGCGCATCCTTCTGACGACGTCGATCCGCTCGAGACCGCTGAAATGGCTTTAGCAATTGGATTAGAGATCTTGCTTTCCAATTTCTTGATGTCGTGGATCTTTGCGCATTCTCCTGCATCTCTCGCAATTTCGGCAGCGATATTCGCGATGGATGAAGACGGTGTAAAATTCAACAACGCCTTGATATCTCGGTCAACCTGTGGGGAAAAATCAGCTTTAATTAGTTTTTTGTTAAAATCAGCAATTGTGTCCATTTGTGTGTTTGAAGTTGCAATTTTGGAGTACGTAATCGGCACCGATGTTGCAGCAACCGAAGTCATCATCTTGGGCGTCACATTCGACTGGGTCACTGTAGTGGCATCGATAGATCGGGCAACTTGGCTCGATTCAGACGTCTCAGTCGAAGACGATTTGTTCTTCACGACATAAAAGTAAGGAATGACAATCGGCGCAGCAGCGCTCGGAGTGGTCACCGTTGAAACGTTGATCGACTTCGCCTCCGCCGCCGTCACGCTCGATTCCGTTTTGATGATCGGGGTTGACATCGTGTTGATGTTACTAACTTTCTCTCTCTCTCTTCTGTTTTCTTCATTCTTCTTTACCTTTTTAATCACTTGATCGCCCAACGAAAGTTCTTCTGTTGGTTTAACGACGGGCAAGGCGGCAGGCGCTCCTCCAACCGCTCCATTTTCCTCGACTATAATCGAAGACGCGTTCGATGTTGGTCTGGATCGTCCCGTCACGAAGTGAGCGTCCCGGTTCGCCTCCGCTCCAATCCTCTCTGTCACTCTCTGTGTATATTCCTTCAAACGATGCGTGCTTCGCTCCTCGTACGTATGTCGCGGACGCAAATTTGAATGTTGAAATGGCAAGTCGGCCGCAACTCTCTCCGGCTCCGAATACGCTCTTTTCGCATCCGCGATTACATTAGGCGCCGTCAAACACAGTTCTATGCCCGATTCCACGTCGTAGGTTTTTCCTTCAGGCGTCACAAACTGGTCCGGAAGTTCGGCAGGTTGCTCGCCGGCAATTATGTATGCTCCCTCTGGATATTTCCAAGTCAATGGCCGGATTCCCTTCTCTTTCGCCAATTGCTTTATGCGTGCCAAATATGATGCGTGCGCATGACGAAAACGAGCGATGGCGTTCGCACTGCCGAATGGAATCCTCGGCGGCGGAAAATCCACTCCTGCCAACGAAGTTTTATCTATCGACTCGTAGCCTAATACATAAGCGAACATAAGGCGCATCCATTTCCTAAATTTGCAACGGCGCAAGTCACCGCCGCCCCGACACGCTCGGCATTCTCGTGGCGCCCGCAGTTGGTAAATTTCAAATCCTGTCCCGCTACAAACTGGACACAGTTCATAGTTTGGGAAACTCTGGTCGTTCGGGTGGTCAGGATGAAAACGTGGCACCAGTCCTTCGCCCGAAGCTTCGATTGGTGGCATCGGCAGGTATTTTGGATAGCCTTTTTGGGTTGGTTTTGGAATCGTAATTGTTACTTTTGGATCGTAGGACGCCATAATAAATTATCGTAAAGTGAAACTAAAAGAAATGGAAATTTTCCAGGAAGAAAAAGTTATTTTAACAAAAATATTCAATTAAGAATGAATTGTTGTGAAATAGAAAGTACTTACGGGTGATAGACGCACAGTTTTTAACAATATTTATCCAATTTAAGTGATTGTTAAGTGTTTTAAGGCGACTATTCAGACGCAAACTAATTTCAAACTAACTAAGTCGTGCCCTCACATGTCTTTAATACACGCGGTCTCGCTACGGGGTCGCCTCGTCATAAAATATGACACGGACCTCTCGCGTGAACGAGATTCAATCACGCACTTCGAAGAAGCATGAGTTTGGACTTAGTAAATTTTCGTATCATCATTTTAAATTGATGAATTTCAAATTCCTAAACTAATCTTTACTTACTATTTTCAGCGTCTATCCTCCGTAAATATTTGGTTTAAAGCAGGGAAAATTATAAACACAAGAAGGAAAGAAGGTTGGGTAAAGTAAAGAAAGAAATAAAATTATAAAATGAAAAGAAATTAAGTTATTTTATCGAAAATGAAGCGATGATGGTTTCAATTTCCGATGTAAACGCAGCAACATGTTTTTCGATCATTGTTGCGTCCGTTTGGTCTAGATCATCATCATTATTGAACCAATGGCGCAATTCTACGACGTTATACGGCAGCATTCGACGACCATCCTTGTCCATAAGAATGACAGTATTGGGGCCAGTTAATTTATGGATTACGTAAACGCCTTCCGTCCTCTGTCGAAGTCCTGCAGCAAACTGTCGGTCCGCTGATGACAATTGTCGATTTTTAATAGACACAAAATCGCCTGGTTTGAAATCGTGTGGTCTTCTTTTTCGATCGAACCAACGTTTATGTCTAATTTGAGCTTTTTGTAAATTTGCAGTGGCATTATTTCGCAATTCTCTCATCAATTCATGCGTTTCTCGCGCTCGTGCCGGTGGCAGCGGCTGTCCATCGTCGGTGTCCGAATCGAAATCACCTGGATAACGCGCCTCTTGTCCCGTCACCATTTGATAAGGAGAATATTGAAGCGAAGCTTGATATGCTGAGTTGATTGCTAGCACAAAATATCCAATGTGAACGTCCCAGCGCACATGCTCTTCAATATAAGCTAAAATGCAGTTTTTTAATGCTTGGTTCCCCTGTGGATGATAAACAGCCGTGTAGCGATTGATGGCGCCAAAACTCTGACATGCAGCCTGGAATTCCATTGAACGGAAAGCTGGCGCATTGTCACTTATGATGACTTTTGGAAATGCCCATCGCTGAATAAATCCTTGCAATTGTTTGATAGTTGTTTTCCAGTCAGATGTCTCAGTTAATCTCACATCTAACCATCGACTGGCAGCATCCACAATTACTAATGCGTAACAATGTCCTCCAATCGATCGGGGCTTTTTACCATAATAATCGATGTAAATTGTGTGAAACAAATGTCGTGGTTTGGCCATGATCATTGGTCCATATGGAAGGCGATTTAACGGCTTAGCTCGTTGACATGGTTCACACTTTTGAATCCAAAGCAAAACGTCTTCCTTCATTTTTGGCCAATAAACTCGGGCCCGGAGTCGATGAAGTGTTTTTTCAACTCCTAAATGTCCGCAGCTCGGCGGGTAATGCAGAGCCTTGAAATATTGTTCGCGTAACATTAAAGGCAAATAGATTTGTCTTCTACGGCGAATTTTATTTATGTCGATCGGTGGATAACGACACAACATTCCCTTATAAATAGCAAAATCTACGGCACGATACCTGATACGCGCTGCTTGTACTTGGTCGTTGGGTAAATGTCCTTGATCAAGATATTCGATTAACTCGGCGCTCCACGTGTCTTCGTGTTGTCGACGAATTATTTCGTTAATTGTTGGTATTAGACGAAATGGTTGGTGGTCTTGCGGCGCATCATGGAGTCGCTCGGCCTCATCTTCTTCTTCGTCTTGTTGTTCATCAGCAACAGGGCGTCTCGATGCATTTCTTTGAAATTGTGATCGATCTTGACGTGTTTGTTGTGGCATAAATCCTGCACGTCCCATCCACGTTGGTCGATAAGTTGTTGAATCGTCCGACGAATCCGAATCCGGACCTCCATATCCGTCATAATTCGGTCTCGCAGCTCCAGATGGTCCTGCAGGTGGGCTCAACACATTAGGGGTCGGAAATGATGCAGTCGGCACATTTGGTGATGGCGAAGGCGGCATTAAAGGCGGCAATGGCGCAACAGCTCCAGGAGGCGTCGAAACTTGTGTTTGTTGACGCGCTCTGGCTCGAGTCAATACCTGATAGTTTGGTGGCGGTCTTTTCTTATTCTTAGAACCTTTTGGCCTGCCTAATTTTGGTTTAATTTGTTGCTGTCGTCTCTGCGCTCTTGTCATCACAGCTGCGTTATTTCGTTGTTGTGCCGCAGCCAATCCAACTCCAATAATGTTGATTATTGGTAATTTTGGCCAATCATTTGGATCGTCAAAATAAGCGATGTAGCATGTTTCATCAACGAGAGGCGAGTCGTCTGCATCCAATGGCTCCGATGGTTCCACAGGCGCACGGCTCAAGGCGTCCGCAACACGATTCTGTGCTCCTGAGCAGTAAAGAAATGTGAATTTATACTCACTGAGGGACAGAACCCATCGTGCCAGGCGTCCTTTTGGTTCTCGCTGCTGGAAAAGCCACTTTAACGACAAATGATCGCTTTCTAAATAAAAATTCATCATCTCAAGATACACACGAAATCTCTTGACCGCCCAAACCGCAGCTAAGCATTCAATCTCGGTGACGCTGTAATTCTTTTCTGCAGAATTTAATGCACGTGATGCAAAGGCGATTGGTGTTCGTTCATCTTGATCATTGAGTTGCATAAGTGCAGCGCCCAAACCTGAATAGCTGGCGTCTGTTTGTAGTATATATGGCTTGGTCCAATCCGGGAATCTTCTGTGTAGAGTTGGTTCAGCCAATCCTCTCTTGAGTGAATTAAATGCTTCTTGGTGTTGAATCGTCCAATTCCATTCAGAATCTTTTTTGAGTAAGGGGCGAAACACCTCGCATGTTTTTGAATAATTTGGGAAAAATGACTGATAATAACCAATCATTCCTTTGAATCTTTGTAATTCTTTGATGTTGGTAGGCGCCGGAAAATACTGAATTGCCGTCACCTTATTTGGGTTTGGTTTAATGTGTCCAGCCTCTACAATATGTCCTAAAACCTCGAGCGATGTTCTGCACAATTCCGTCTTGTTGGCGTTCATCGTGAATCCCGCCTCATCCAAGGCTTGAAGAATTATTTTAAGATGTTGCACATGCTCCTCGAAAGTCTTGCTGAAAATTATGACGTCATCGAGATAAACGAACACGAACTTGTAAAGATATTTCGACAAAGTTTTGTTCATGGCTCTCTGCAGAGTTGCTGGGCCATTAATGGGTCCAAACGGCATTCTCACATATTCGAAAAGTCCTCTGTGCGTAATAAATGCGAGAAATCTCTCGTCACCGGGGCGCACTCCAATCTGGTGGAAAGCCTCTCGTCCGTCTATGATCGAAAACCAATTTGATCCTCCTAAATAAGAAAATATATTATCGATGTCGGGTAATGGGTAGACATCTGGTAAAGTTTGAGCATTCATCGGTCTAAAATCCATAGCTGTACGCCAGTCTCCAGTTTTCTTTGGAACAACAACAGGCGCCACCGCACAATCACTTTTTGATCGACGAATAATGCCTTGTTTTAGTTTTTGGTCCAAATAAGCGTCAATTACCATCTTTTTTGCTGGGTTAACGGGTCTTACAGGCACATGAATTGGTCTAAAGTCCGGTTTTAAATTTACTTCAAACTGAGTGTTGTTACATAATCCAACCTCCTCGCGAAATACTTTCGAAATTGGTCGAAGAGTCTGAATTAATAAACGAATTTGGGGTACCGTCAATGATGACCACAGCTGATCGTAAATCCAATCCAGTTGTGTTGGATCACTGCTTGGTTGATATTGTAGTACATTAACATCCAAAGGCGGCTCCGAAATCGTCGAATGATTGTGTACTCTGGCCATGAGCGCATTTTCATCCACACGACGCAAAAGCTGTCTTCCCTGCGTGTTAAGTTGTTTTATTGTTGGTGACAATTCATAAAGGCGTCTCCGCTGTCGTCTTGCACGTCTGCGTTGGCTAAGCGTCGAAAACAATGATGAATTGAATTTTCTTGATTTTTTAATAGAATCCTTTCTTCTTGGTGACCATATAAATGACCACTGATCTCGTGTACGATTCCGAATCCTCTTGATTTGGTGCTGAGCATCGTCATTTGAATATTCGAAAATCTCTTGCGACAAAGGTCGATGTTCTAGAAGAATACAATTAATGTTATTAATTACTACCTTGGGTACATCCTTAGTGCTGTCCTTTGTATCATCGGGTTTCTTGATGGGAAATAAAAGAACAGATTCTGACTTGTTAGCTTGTTCTAAAGTCATGAATTGTCTTCGCTCTGGCGATCCCTTCAAATACCACTGGCACAATTCAAAGTCTGTGCACAGACCAACCGCTCTGCAGAAATCTCTTCCCAGCAGAAGGTCCTCTGATGTTTTGGGTATAATTAAGCAAATGAAAGAAATAACGGCCAAAGGTGCGCGCACCGACAGTTTAACAGATCCCTTAACTGGAATTTTGTCATCGGCCGCTGTACGCACTGTTTCGTGAAGTTCGAGCAACTCCAAACCCATATTGGCTTTAAGTTTGTTAAATAATGACTCTGACATTACACATGTCTGAGCGCCTGAATCTAAAAGTGCGACAAAACTCACGTTAGCCCATGTTATTTTGATGTATGGTGCCTCTCTATTGAAGCGATCAGTCTTCGTTATTTCAATTCTTGGCTCTTCGGATTTTTGCAATTCCTCGGGCGACAAAAGAACGAAGTTTGTTTGCAACGTCTCACTCTGCGTTGTCAACGAAGTTGATTTTTTGGGGGTTTCCTTGGCTTTCACAGACGAAAGTTGCGCTGATTTTGTTAGTTGTGGTGTTACGACACCGGGTGTTTTTGATTTTGATTTACTTGAATCTGTTTTGATTAATGTAGTTAATTTAATGTCCGTAGACGGGGTTAATGATTTGTTGTTGTCTTCTCGAACAGCAGATGGCGCCTCTGGTGTCGGAGTAGACGGTTTTGTACTTCCATCGATGTCTGGTGATTCTTCAGTCTTCTTCTCAGTAGAGTCCTTGATGTTTGTATCCGACCCACTCTCTGGACTCATGCTTTGAGCAGGCCGCTTGCGTTTCCCGACTGACGACTCCATTCCTTGCCACAAACGGGGCACACAGGCCTCCATGATTGCCTGTCAGACATGTACCATTTGTCCGTTGGTGTTTTTCTCCACATAGCATTCTTCGGGAGCTTTGGCTCTGAAGGCGCTTCTTTAGCGGCTGGAAAAATGACAACGTCCTTGGGACATGTGTGCTGTGTATCCGTTCTAGGTGTTGGAGTAGTAGTCGCATTCATGACGTGGACATCAGACCTTTGTGCTGCCGCTGATGCAGACTCCTTTGGCGGGTCCTTATTGGTTTCCTCGCTGTTGGGATCCTCTGGATCGAGTGCGCAGGCCGACATGTCCTCGAGCAATGCTGTAAATACTTTGTTGAATCTTGAAAAACGACCAGACCTGGACGAAGTAGATTGTTGATTTAACTTCTCCTCCTCTGTTTTGGTACGTGTGGCAGGTCCCACTCCTGCGGGTAAAGGCATATCCTGGTCCGAAACTCCGCACTGTTTATACTCGAAAGTCCGCAACGAATCCAACTGAAGGCGATTATCGACGTCGTTGCCCATTTTGACTGCGTCGTCGATCGTCCTGATGCACCAAGAGCGCATTAATTGTACGACTTGAGTTTGCATCATGCCCTGAACTCGTTCCCACTGCAAGCCCTTATCCTTGTATCCAGCAATATTTAAATAATGAATCATCTCGCTGAGGAACGACGTAGTTGATTCCCCTGGCTTTTGTTTGCGCTGAGACAACTTAACATTAGCTAAAGCTGAATTGATGGAAAATACCTGCCTGAAAACTAATTCAAAGTCTTCCCAATTGTTTGGTTTTGGAGTCAGATCCATCCACCAACGTTGCGCTCTATTTCGGAGCGCGAGAACCACGTATACTTTCAAATATATTCCTTCCGGTGCTCCCGTGGTAAACATGTGCGCATATAGCTTACCTAGGAACAAGTCCACTGTGTCGAAAGTAGCTTCATCCGGATCAAAGTATGGAATTTTTTCAACTTTAAGTTTATACCTTCCAACCTGAGCGGCTTGACGCTGATCTTCCGACTCCAACGAGAGTTGAGATCTCGTGTGAGGCTGCTGTCTTGAGGCGCTGAGTGGTATGCCTTGACTACCTCTTTGAGCGGAATCCGGGTCAGGATTTGTTGGTGGGTCCCGTGGAACATTGAAAGTCGTGTCTCCCTGTTGTGAATGTTGTTGGCGTCGTCTCGGAGAATAAGAGCCAGTGCGTCGTGGTCCTGACGCACGTCCAGTATCTCCAAAAGAAAAGTCGGCTCCCCGAGCGTCCTCTCGACCACGACGTGTGGCCCCTGAACCTGCTTCTGGTGCTGGTGGTTCAGGCTGAGTTCGCTCGTTGTGCGAATGGATAAATTCCTCCACTCTGTCGTTCAGCTCGCGCCTAATTTGCCTCATCGATTCGAGTAACTCCTGGCGAAGTTCGTGTTGTAACTCTCTTCTATCCTCTCGTAATACTCTCATCAATGCTTCCATCGACAATGCAGGTGGATTCCTTCGATGTTGTTGTGGTTCCGGTTGCATAAATACGGGTTGATAAGGAGGCGGCGGTCCTCGTTGAATTTCTTCTCGAACCGCTCGCATCCCGTCCACAACTCGTCTTCTTTCCATGAGTGATTCCTGCAAATGGCGTCTATTTTCCTCCCATTGATCCCGTGCCGCAGCCGCTTCCCGTTCATGTTGGAGTTGATCCGCTTCCATTTGAGCGTATGTCCTCCAAGGATTGGAAAATGGTACGTCTGTGGATATTGGTTGTACCAATAGATCCTGCTGTTGGTCCGGCTCATGGATAGGTGAGTCTGGAAGTGGCAAAGTATGCGCTTGTTCGGCTTCTACGTCCGAAACACTGGATTGTGACAAAGTGTCGCGTGAAGCCATGTTGAAATAATAATATGTGTGCCGGCAAAAATAAGTAATCAATTAAATAAATATAACGACCTATACTTGCGTAGTCTTCACTGAAGAAAATGGTGGTTTGTGTTCTCTTAGAACACGTTTCGAGTTGAATCCTGTCTAGCTCGCCAAGATTGTCACGTCGTAGTCGACTTTTTAACAATGGTTTCGGAAATTTAAGAATTTCCAGGGATTGTAATAACCAGAAAATTTAGGTTTGCAGGCGCTGCAACTCTTAAAACTTTGCCGGGGGTGGTAGCTAGGTTAAGACAGCGTCTATTCGTGAAATCTGTATTTTATGGGTGCAGGATTCAATTCGGGCGCCGTACAAAATGGCGAACGTTGATACTTCGAATTTAAGACCAAAATATCGCTCTTCACTAGGGAAAATGTCGTCATATGCTAGGCGTACTTACGAAGAGTATATTTCTTCTCCTGGACACGCGCTAACGTTGGGTGAACGCGCAAACAGGTACCAAACCGCAGACAACGTTAGATAGCCAACCATGAGAATTCGGGCTGCATAATGACCGTATGCGTTGAGACGCAACATAAATCGCACTTGGAAATCTTCCAGTTAAGACAGAAGATGTTGACTAGTCGAAGGCGAAAATTATTCTCTCTGTCCAAGTTGTCTTGACAGAACAAGTCACCTCTGATCACATGTCAAAGGCCAAGTCAATTCCCAATGGGGACCGGGCAGAAAACAGGCGATCAGGGGTGAAATATGCAAATTTAAAGCGCGATTATATCAACTTATTGCAGAATTCTCATGAATTGTCTGGATGGGGTGACCAAAACCAGGCCAAATCAAAGATAAATGTCAAAAATAAGGAAAAGAATATAAAATAAAATAATAAATTTAGATTTGGGAAAAATAAAATAAATTAAAGGAATTAGAACAATTTCTCCATAAAATTAGGGGAAAACTAAAGGAAAGGCGCAAAATGCGCTCAAAATTTTGAAAATTTCTACTGCTCACATTCTAACATTCTTCTAAAGTAATCTAAGGGAGGTGTTGCCTGTTAGAGGACAGAAGGAGAAGTGATTTTAGATAGGCAAACAGGAAACAAGTAACCTTAGTCACATGACTGGTCAGTTGGATAGGAGAATGGGGGTGGAAGGTGTAAATGAAGATCTGATTGTTGGAAATAATAGTATGCGTGAAGGAGTTGTTTGCGCATCTATTAACAGAAGATGAGTCAAGGAGATGAGTCATTAAGAACAGATGAAATTGGAAAATAATATAAGAAATAAAACTGGGTCAGTTTAAATGAAAAAGGCGGGTGGGTAGGTCTGCCCGTGACAAAGTGAACGTCGATAAAAATCTTATATAAAAATCTGATAAATTTAATCAAAATTATCCCAAAATCTAGTAAATTAAATCAAAAATATCCCAAAATATGTCAAAGTGTGTCACGTCGTAGTCGACTTTTTAACAATGGTTTCGGAAATTTAAGAATTTCCAGGGATTGTAATAACCAGAAAATTTAGGTTCGCAGGCGCTGCAACTCTTAAAACTTTGCCGGGGGTGGTAGCTAGGTTAAGACAGCGTCTATTCGTGAAATCTGTATTTTATGGGTGCAGGATTCAATTCGGGCGCCGTACAAAATGGCGAACGTTGATACTTCGAATTTAAGACCAAAATATCGCTCTTCACTAGGGAAAATGTCGTCATATGCTAGGCGTACTTACGAAGAGTATATTTCTTCTCCTGGACACGCGCTAACGTTGGGTGAACGCGCAAACAGGTACCAAACCGCAGACAACGTCGTCGAACCGTCGATAATGAAATGAATACGCAATTGAGACGAGTATGAGTTCAAAATGTCTAGGCTGAGGAGGAAGTCACAGTCGTGGCATAAAATGTATTGACGAATTAAGACCGTCGAATACGCCGCTTTTCCAGTAATTCGTACGCAAATAATGGGCAAATAATAAAGGTTGTGGTTAGATAGCCAACCATGAGAATTCGGGCTGCATAATGACCGTATGCGTTGAGACGCAACATAAATCGCACTTGGAAATCTTCCAGTTAAGACGGAAGATGTTGACTAGTCGAAGGCGAAAATTATTCTCTCTGTCCAAGTTGTCTTGACAGAACAAGTCACCTCTGATCACATGTCAAAGGCCAAGTCAATTCCCAATGGGGACCGGGCAGAAAACAGGCGATCAGGGGTGAAATATGCAAATTTAAAGCGCGATTATATCAACTTATTGCAGAATTCTCATGAATTGTCTGGATGGGGTGACCAAAACCAGGCCAAATCAAAGATAAATGTCAAAAATAAGGAAAAGAATATAAAATAAAATAATAAATTTAGATTTGGGAAAAATAAAATAAATTAAAGGAATTAGAACAATTTCTCAATAAAATTAGGGGAAAACTAAAGGAAAGGCGCAAAATGCGCTCAAAATTTTGAAAATTTCTACTGCTCAAAGTCAGGACCGTGACAAGTGCATCAAATTTTTTTCAACACTAATCACAAAATTCTGAAATTTATCCAAATCCACTTCGTTGTTAGTCAACCTGTCACCAACAACACCGCTCCTTTTATTTCAACCCTCAAACCCATCCAATGAGCAATTAGAAAATAAATGATTGACATAAAATGCAAATCCCAAAAAATTACTCTAAAAAATCATAACCAAAAATCCCTGTATCTTTCCCACAATCCCCTGCAAAACCTCAAAAACGTCGCTAAAACGTTCATGAAATGTGCTGAACGAATTTTTCGGTTGACCTGTCGGGCGTCGCAAAAAACTCACCAATTTTGGCTATTTTCGCTAAAATTGCATTCGCTAAGTAAACTAATCCGAAAGTTTTGCCCAAATTTGACAAAGTTTTACAATAATTTTGGATGTCTTATTTCATAAAGGTCTTGAAAATCTTTCTTACTTGTTGAACATTAACTTTATAAGCATATTTTTGGCGCGGATACGCCGTATCTCCAACGATATAATAGTTGATTTGTGAATGATCAATGGATACCTGAAAAATCAGAGAACAAGTGCACCTGTTATTTAGACTGAATTGAATTTATAAACAACATTTAACACAGCATTTGCTTTGCTAGTATGTTGACACAAATGCAATTATTAAGTGGTCATCTCAGCCAATTGCGGGAGTCGAAATGGATATTGTGGCCTGCTCAAAGTGGATTAATTGTTAGTTGAAGCACTCTAATGTGATCTTTACATAAAAGCAACAAGTTATTGGGCCTGTAATCTGTTGACCCTATTTCTTTGATTCTAAAGGTGCATTTTTGGCAACCGCACGCGATTTTTTAAAAGCTGTCGTCATCCGATTTTACTGGGAAATAAAATGATTTACCTTGGTACCGGAAATAAAAGGATTAATGAAATAACTAATTTAAACAAATGATTTTAAGTTTAATGATAAAGTTCTTTATTTGCATTAAAATAGTTAATTATTAAATGGGGTCTTGAATAAATAAATTAAAAAAATAAATTTTGGGCGATGAAGTGATTTAACACTGTTGTGTTCCACCAACAATCAGCTCGCGCCTCACCAGTGAGGTGCATCCCATAGTTTGAGAAACGCTGCTCTGGCGAAAAGAGTTTACTAGCTACTAGATTGTGGAATTTTGGGAACAGGAAATCCTAAATGGGTCATTACTTATTTATTTATTTATTTATTTATTTATTTATTTATTAATCTCACACTCCAGGAGTAAAGGTTACAGGACATTCATTAGTGCGTTGGAAATATCCCAATTCCCAACCCGGTTATACAATTGTTATAACAATGCGCCCTTTTCAAGTTAATTTTGGCTGAAAAATGCCGTTTTGCGTACAATAATGTAGTTATAGCAGTTGTACTTGTAAATGAACTTGAAAAGAGCGCATTGTTATAACAATTTTTCTTCAGATAACCATTGTCCAGTCACTGTAAATTATCGATGTGAAACTAAATACAAAATAACAAATTGATTGTGCATTAAATGTGAAATAAGCTTCAAGTTTGGACAATTCTGAATCAAGTTTGAAAGGATTTACAAGAAATTTTTCATTGTAAAATTGGTCTCTGATAATGCGCGGATCTCTAACAAAACGTGGGTGGGGACTTTATTCTGCCAATAGTGCGCAGGTACACAGGATTTACGCTTGTCTAAATCACCTTAACGTGGTCGCATTTTGCTGGGAATTTTAGTTTGATCACCATCTTGTAATTTAAATTTCCATATGGGAACCGCAAAGCTAAATGAAAATGAATTCACACATAATGAATGTGTATACGATTTTTGTTGATTTTTTTAACTTACCAATTGAAAGTTGAGCAGTAGGCTGTAAAATAGTTTCATAATTTTGAATTGTCAGATTAATGCGTGATTTTCCCTAGAAGGAATTGCTCAATTATTGGTAAATAGAATGAAAGAGAAATGGAGCCTTACCATCGCATAGTGCGCATCAGTTATGTAACTAGGTACACTCAGATATTTCGCAACGTCGGTAAAATTATATTGTTTACGGAAAGCATAGTAGTTACAGTCTTCGACTGTGTACTTACTGCCAGGCAATTTTGTTAACATATTGTTAAGTTCCTGTGTTGTAAGTGGGATAATATAAACATTTGGGAAAAGACCATGGGTTTTTTCAATCAAATACGCATCAGTGCTTGTTGGCTCATCCAGGTAATGCAATATTCGATCTGCAGTTTGGTACACACAAATTGCAACATTGGTAATGAGTAATGTGATAAATAGATAAGATGTGTATTTTTTCTTGATTGAAATGTTTTTCAGTGTTTTGACGAATGCCGGTGTCTCTGATTGCTCCGCTATGACGGTGCCAACAATGCGTTGCAGTTTTCTTTGCCTGAGTTGTTGAATTCGGCCAAACGTTCGATGTGATTTGTTGTTGTCCATTTTGTATAGACGATGTTAACTAGAATAGAACAATAATCTGCGGTTTAAATACTAGAATGTATGATTACTTATTTCTCACAAACATTTTGTAAAAGGAGATCTGGGCGGGCAATTCAGATACCCAAGTAACATCCGAAGGAATATTCGGGGCCTAATATTGCATGAATATGACAAAGATTTGAATCTGGTTCACTTTAACGACCACATTTTAGCGACTCCATTTTAGCGACGCTGCAATAGCTAAAATGGCCTGAGCGCTAAAGTTGTCACGATTAATTCTGGATGGAATAATTAATTCTAACAATATCGCGCAAAAGCTAATTTGGCGCAATAGGTTTGGACAATTGTCTCTTTCAAATGTGGACATCCGGAGACTCAAAGAATGATAAATAATAGATAGATAATGATAAACTAGGAAGTAATTTGGACACAATAGGTGCATTCAAAGTTAAAATCCAAATTTGACTTATCATAATCTGAATTATCAATAATTCATATAAGTCATTTGGCTAAACTCCATACAAAGTGAACAATTATTTGGCTGATGTGGCTGAAATATCTTACCAGTCACAGGAAATGATGTAATTTACATCACTGAAAAGATAATTCAATTGCAATAAGTGGCCTATTGATAAGTCACTCCAATCATGACTTATCAATAAGTGGCTGATGGAAAAATTCCTCCAATCATGGCTGAGCACATGAATTATTTGGCCACTGGAATAAGTCATTCAAGATGGATGCCCCCAGTCAGTCTATAATGAAAAGAGGAATCCAGCAAGAAACTGGTCAAGGACTCAAAAAATGAGCAGTGCTCATTACCTAGCTGAACAGCCATACTTAGGCAAATGCAAGGTTAGTAATTGCTGACATTTTTAAACACAAATTTATGTTTTCGAGCGCACGCCGATCGTACGATTGCCAGGACCGCACATTTCCGACACGTTCGCGGCGTCAACCGCTAATCGACGAGGAACGTCGCACGGACGTTCGCGGACAACGAGGAACGTCGCACGAACGTTCGCGAACAACGAGGAACGTGCAGCACAGAAAGCGCCCAGACGACGATTTGTACCATTTGGACTCGTGCGAGGCATTTTTGAACGTTTTGCATGTTTTTGGACGTTTTTTGGACCCAAATTTCGAGAGGAAAACACACGTGAAGTGTGGGAATCGATTTGGACACCATAGACCAGCGAAAATTGCGAATTTCGGACATTTTGACCAGAAAAAAACACGTGAAGTGTGTGGATTGTTTCGGATATTTCAACCAGTAGAATTATGGATATTTTGGACCAGATTTTCAAGGAAAAGCACGTGAAGTGCACCAGATGACTTCACAAACCTTTCAACTTCTTGAAAACATCATTTTTGAAGATTTTCTTGATTTATTTGAATTTTTGAATTTTTTTTTAAATTTTTTTTTGAATTTATTCATTGAATATTATTGTAAACTAGCTTAGTGTTGTGTTAGCATTTTACTAACCTAATTATAAGAGCGCTACTAACCTGCAAACATTGAACCTCGTTTGCATGTAATTTATGTTTTGAGCATTTCCACTGGGCAGTGGATTTTTTTTTAGTGAAAATAGTACTTTTTCAACATTAATATTTTTATTTTTATAAAGAGTTAATTTTTCAGTAAATATATTGGATTAAATTAAATTAAATTAAATAAATTAAATAAAATATGTTTTTTTTTTGTGAATATATTAAAGTAAGTTAATTTTTTTGTGAACATATTAAATCAATATTTTTTAAATAAATGAATGTTTTTCTGTAAATATCAAAAAATACATGAGTGCTATTTAGTAAATATTTTTTTAAAAAAATGCATGCTTTTTAACAGATTTTAAAACATATTTTTTATATATGTAAAAATGGATAAAATAAATCATTAAAAACTAGTAGGTAAAAATCATGAAAAACTGGGTGAAAATCGTAAAAAATCGTGAAAAACAAGATAAAAATTGTGAAAAACTCGGTAAATATCGTGTAAAATCGTGAAAAACGATAAAAATCATGTAAAATCGTGAAAAACTGGGTAAAAATCGTGTAAAATAATGAAAAACCGGGTAAAAATCGTGTAAAATCATGAAAAACTGGGTGAAAAAGGTAAAAATCGTGACAAACTGGGTAAAAATCGTGAAAGCCTCAGTAAAAATCGTCAAAAACTGTGTAAAAATCGTCAAAAACTGTGTAAAAATCGTCAAAAATCGTCAAAAACTGGGTGAAAAGTCTTGAAAAGCTTGTAAAAAATCATGAAAATAAGCAGATTATGATTTTTCAAATTTCGATTATCATCTGATGATGTAAATTGCATCATTTCCTGTGACTGTTAAGTCAAATTAGTCAAATCAGTCAAATCAGTCATTTCAGACAAATAATTCATTTGACTTTGAATGCACCTATTGAAAGGTAAAACAGATAACAAACTGAGTGAGCATTTCTTGTTGTTGGAAAATTGGTAAATTACGTGTGTTTTCCATCTTTGCCCTGAGATGAGAAATAAGCAGGACCAGCAGTTTTGCCTAAACTTTCCTCTCTACTTCTCTAAACAAAGTAGATGCTTTATTACCATGTAACTTGACCAACTGTCACTAGGGGAAAAAGATGGAAGCTGCATGCTGCTTTGTACCTTGTATTATTGGCAATACAATGTACTATTTCGATGCAATAAAGCCTGCATGATTTCCTTGTGGTGTTAATACACCACAGTGTGCATTACTCTTTCCTTGTTGTCATTGTAAAAAGCATACACGCTTGATGTATTCTTGCGTACGACACTCTCCCTTTGCCATATTGTTTTAAATGCGAGTAGACATACTTTTTCTCGTTACTGGAGACGTCCTTCTTTATTCCTCTCAAGTTGTTGCAATTAAAATACTAAATGATAAGATCGTATCTGCTTGAATGCGATTGAGATAATTAACCCTTCCAACCCAAAAGAATTGGCCTCCCATCTCTCCCTAAAATGGGCATTTTTTGACCCAGATTCTGCGCATGCGCAAAATCCGGGTTTTAGGGAACTCCTAACATCTAGCGAATGGGGTTAGATTGACTATTTATGTAGTGAACGCCATATGGACGTGGTGGACATGATTGACATTAGCGGAGCCTGCTGATGATCATAATTTTTGTCGTTTGGACTTCTAAGATGGGTCTTTTTTGACCCAGTTAAACTTTGGGTTCAAATTATAGAAAAACTTAAAAAATTAAAAAAAATTTTACTATGGTATAGTGTCTGGTGATGTTTCAAAGGAATAGTCACCAAAAATCAGATAAAAAAAAAATTATTTCTTATAAAAATAATGATTTTTTTAAAACAGGGTCACAAAATGACCCATTTCAGGGTTGGAAGGGTTAAGTACAAGATTTATTTTGTAAGAGAATTTATCACTATACAAAGTCAACCGGACCATTCAAATGTGAATGTCATGCATTATGTTGCGTTTAAAATACCCGCAAACGATGGCGCCATAAGCAAGATTACAGATTATAGATTAAAATTCTTGCCACCAAAGTAATTTGCCATAAAGACTTTTTACAACTCTGCTTACGTAGTTATTCTTTCCTATTGCAAATCTTTTTGGTTGCTCCATAAATATCCTCTCTTTCAGCAAGTATGTTGTTTTAACGTCGTATTGATCTAGCAACAGGTTCTGTTTAGCTGCCATGTCCAGTAATATTCTTAGCGATTCTATTCGCACTTGGTGACACACAATGGCAAACTTCACCATCATCAGCGGGAAATTGTACAAAAAAATGTACTGGGCTTAAGTAAGTACAGGTATAGAGTTTAACAAATATCATGGCAAGGGAATACCGTATTTTACCGATTAAGAGTCGCCCTCGAATTGTAGCCGCCCTTGAATAGTAGCCGCAGCTGATACACCAAGAACACCGTATTTTTGCAGTAGCCGTATTGTTTCCGTATTTAATCTCATGACGCTCAGACTTCGTTTGTTACATTAAACAAATGTAACAAACGAAAAACCGAAATTAAAATTGCTGACAAAAATGGCAGTTTTGAATAAGAGCCGCAGCTCGATAAAATACGATGTATGCTCTAGCAAGATTACTGGATTAACCACTGCCCCAATAGGGACATTGGTCTCCAGAATCCCTCCAATCTCTGAAGACAGGATCTGGATGCTCAGAACACTTTCCTCATTACTGGAACTCCAGGTATTCAACAGGAACTGGATACACAGGACAAATATAAAATAAAAACATTTACTTTACTGCTAAAAATAAATACAAAATAAAAGTAAAAATTTTCACAGACAACAGGATTTGAACCTGTGTGAAAAGATTCCTGATCCATTGCCTTAACCACTGGGCCACCACTACACACTATTGTTGCCTTCATGCAGGCAGTCATGTTGGTGAACAAAGTTGTGATGTCATATATCATGTGATATCAAATTACCTGGGTTCCAGAGTAAGGTTTGAACAGGCTAATCACCAAGTGTAGTGCTACACTTGACCTTTTTACTCAAAAAATAAGAAAATAGTGTTTCAACACACAGTAAAGAATCCTGTGTGTTGTAACTGTTTGTAACAATGTGAGAGAGCGTTGCATTTAAATATTTGAAAGAAACATTGCTCAAGTCATGTGAATACTTTATTTAACAATAATTTTAACAATTGTGAGGGACACACTCCTGCGGTCTCCTTGTCAGTAGTGTGATGTTGGTCCCACCACAGCCTCCATGAGTGGCCACATGGGCCGAGGTTATTACGGCAAAACAGTAAAGCCCACCAACTCCTTCACCCATGGGGATAACCTCCCAGTCGGTTGCTGTGTGGCGTGCCCAAGAGGCACAGCTAGCAAGTGGGTTAAACAAGGAAACTCCGTCCCCTAGTCAACAGATTACAGGTCACCAATTTTTCAATTCTTGTGAACTTTTAAGATGTCAAATTTTTTGATTAGCTTTCTGTACTTACAGTTTGAAGTTGCGATTAATGGAATTGCGGCACTTGATCTGTTCGAATTGCCACTGCAATACAGTATATTGATGTCGTGTCTGTTCAAAGAGTAATTTAAAATTAATGACAACTTGAATAATTTATCACAAAGACTTGATTATTACTAATCATCAATTGAATGTCAGAAAACCAACCATTAAAATGTTTTAAAAGACGTTTGATTCTTATATCCTCATACTAGCTTGCAGGTGGTAACAAAATCTTCATACTCTGTATTTTAATGTAACAATAATTGCATTTACACAAAAGTTTTATGTAAATGTGAACTGTGTTTCAATTATAGATCATTTGTCAGTAAAATGACACTGGAAAGGCTGTTTTGAGCACAAAAACAAGGGTGAAATGGCAAAGTTGCACATTGACCAGAACTAAATGGCAGATTTGTGCCCTGGTAACATGTGCTAGGCTAGCAGCAGGCAAAATGTCAGATACAATAGAGCTTTTGGGCTCGTCTTGTACTATTTTTATGTGTCTTACAATTACACAGGAATCAGATCACCACTAGCAGAGAAAAATAAAAATTGACCATTTGATCATCACATGAAAAACACAATGTTCTAGATGTATTAATGTACTTTGTCACATTTTTGATAAAAAAAAATCAATTTAGATGTAGGAGAAGCGATTGGCATGACTGGAAGTTGATGATGATGATGTGCAAATAGGTGAAAAAATGATTGGCAGTTTTGTGGCACATTTGGATGGAATTTGCAGGTCATGATGAACCAGATATCAAGTTTTTTCAGAGATTATATAAACTCACTCTCCTGTATTAGTATGATAAAAGATGAAATTCAAATATATACTGCTATTCTTAACGGGAATACTACATGTTCTAAAAAAAATGCCCCGGTCAACGTACAACTTTGCAATTCCAGTCATGTTTTACTGCTGAAAATAGCCTTTCTTTGTGCCATTTTACATACAAATGATCTATAATTGAAATGTTTTATGCTATTTTGACTAGCAAGATCACATTTACATAAAACTTTTATGTAAATGTAAATATTCTTACATTAAAATACAGAGTACTTGAAGATTTTTATACTATGTGCAAGCTAGTATGAGGATATATGAATCAAATGTTATTTTGAAATATGCTTCTATATTTATTATTTTAAGCCAGATTGGCATGAGATTTTGTTTCTTCAGATGTATCTTTTTAACTGCTTAAAAATTTAAGGTTTAATTAAAACTGGATTTAATTTGAGGTCAATCCAAATATTTTATTTCTATCACTTTCACACGAGTATGACGATACATGGAATTAACTTTTAGATATCGATGCCCTCGAGACGCCATGGATCACACAGAGCCTCACTGAGAAACCAGATCGACAGATGTTAGAAAAGTGGAAATTAGGAAACATTGAAATAATGGAAAGAGGAGCCGGAAGTTGCAAAGGTGGAATCGGTATTCTGATAGGGGCAGACAACTTTTGGTGCTTGTTGACTGGATGGCAAGAACGATTGGGAGAAAGTTTGATGGCACCAGAAAGCAGAAACCATATTCGGATGGTCCCTCGACGGTTGCTCCCCAAGACAGTAACGCGTAATTGCGTCATTAGTTCAGGTTAACCAAACTGCCGTTGCAGACAAACAACTTGGCAGAAAAGTTCTGTACACTCAAATTGATAGGAATGCGCATGAGTCCGTCGAACAATTGGAAAACGAAGAAAAAACGACAATTTGGTTCAAGACGAACATTGAGTGGAAAAACGACCGCTATGAAGTAGGACTCCCATGGAAGGCGGACGCGAAGGAATTCGACGACAATAGGGAACAAGCAAAACGACAATTTTAGGGTCTGGTAAACATATTTCGAAAAAAATCCGAAGCTTTATCTCAACTTTAAAGCGGTGATTGATGAGCAGATGAGGACCAGGGTCGTTGAAAGGGTCAAATCAAATGTAACTTCTTTGCAGTTTAAAACCGTAATTTTGCAATTCGGAGAGATTCGAAGAAAATCAATTACTTTTACTGAAAAATCGTCGATTTTTTTTATACTTGCCCAGCCCAAATAACCGCAGGGGTTCAAATAGGCGCCTGGGGTCGGGTTCAAAAAATAAATTAACGCCGGGCCGAAATTTGAAGTTTTATAGTAGCATTGTCGCTCTTTGTTATAGGCCAATCACCGGCCATTTTGTTGAAGTTGCTTTTGTTGATACAAAGTAGCGACAGTAAAAAATGTGCTGAAAGTTTATGAGGTCAAACATGTGGAACATTTATCAGGTCAGACACGTGGAACAGTGCGTGCTTACTTTCTAAAGAAGGAAAGTGTTGATCTTAATTCTTTTGTTCATTTGAGAATGAATATTTGATGCCTTCTTGTTGTTCGCTTAACTTTCAATCGAAACAACTATGGCAACGGAATTGACAATCATGATCATGTTTGATAGAATTTAAAACACTCATTAATGTGTTAGTGCTCATTTAGCATGTGTATCGACTCTTGAATTCTAGCCAAACCGCCAGGACTCAAATGCAACAAATAAATTTAAAGCAAAGATACTGCCAGACCGTTAAAAAAAACAGAAAAGGTCTTGGGAATGTGAAGAGGTTTTGACGTCGACAGGGCCGTGCCGACCTATGAGGCAAAGAGGCGGCTGCCTCAGGGCGGCAATCTGACAGGGGCGGCAATTTGGACCCAGAAATGAAGAAAGAAACAAAATGCAAGAGAATTACATTTATCAATCATTGGCTGGAACTCTGGCGGGATGTTTTTATCTCTTTCTGGTTGTTTGCAAAAATCTTTTACAGTTCGTCGAAGCCTCCTGCGGGATCTGTGGTTAATTCTCATTGTCCTGTACACGATAAAAGTGGAAATGTGTTTGTCATTATTACGAGAGAGAGTATTTTTATTTACTTACCATTATACAAGTTATTTTTCAAGAACTCAAAATGCACTTGCTAGTCGGTTCGCTGCGCTCAAACTGTTGAAGAAATTTTACTGCAATGCAGATGTATTTTGATATTTTCTAGATTTAATTATCTTAAATAATTAATTAGATGTGAAATGCAAAACGAAGAAATTAATTAACTTGAGAATAAATTACAGAATTGATTAACCATGTTTCATAATTTAAAACATGTGTTTTACAATTGATTTACTAGTCTAGAGTTCTACATTAAATTGTGGATTCAGAATGAGAGAGACATTTATTCAGCATATTAGGGAAACATTTTGTAAATTGTTTTAACTTTTTGACAATCTAAGTAAAGCTGCACAAGAAATGTATTGCAGTTAATACTAAAAGGCTGAATATGTGACTGAAGGTGATAGCTTACCCACAAGGTTTTTCACTTTTGAAGCAGTCGGCTGGCATCCCCTTGACTTTTAAAACCTGTGCTCGGAGGAAAAATTTTGTCACGGGCAGGCTACCCACCCTCTTTTTTATTCATTTTATCTTTAAACTAATCCATCCTTATTTTTCCTTAAATTCATCACTTCATCTAGCTAAGATGAGTCACCTTAAATACATGCGCATCCACAGCATGCGCATCTTATTATTTCCAACAATCAACCTGAGTTACTACCTTTCACCCCCTCTCCCACTTCTATAAACCGGACCATGTGACTCATGTTCCCCTAATAACTGTTTTTCCCAAATTCTAACACTTCTCATCCCTCTCTCGACAGGCACACACCTTTAGTGAGAGCTGAGATTGTCACCCCTTTACTTTAATCGCGTCTTTACCAGCGCAACTACATTTTCACCTTAATAGCGCCTCTTTTTGCCCGCCTTTTATATTTGAATGCTCGTGATATTTCTTGCCCCCGTTCAAGTGTTTATCTCGCGCATTATCATTCTTTTTAGTCTAAACACATATACAGTGATACTGATCCAGTCGAATATAAATAACGTTTGGTTACAGCGAGTCCGGGTTTGTTTCCCGCCTGATGTCCTCATTTGACGGCGGTATTTATAAGCAAACCTACGAACCTGCCCACTTATTTGCGCTCACTCAACATTGCGCGTAAATTTAAGTCATTAACTATAATATCTCAGTTGATACGTGACAAACATGGCGAGCCTGACAGGATTCACGCTCACTTTTAAGGCATAAAAGCGTAAAAAGGTTAGAATTTTTGATTTAATTATTAATCATTTCACATTTTTTCACATGTCGAGACAGTTGAATAGTGACGGGATTCGTCCCGTTACGCGCGACCCATTTGACTTTAGCGAGTTAGAGATGGAACAGGAATGGCAGCAGTCGGCACAGAGAAGAAATGCTCGCAACACATCCGACGAGTTTAGCGCATGGCAACGTGCGCAACAAATCCAACGAGCTCAAGAAGAAAACGAACGCCAACAACAAGAATGGCTTGAACATATAGGAAGAACGCGGGGTGAACAACAGCAACCGCTCGTGAGTATTGCTAATATTTTGCCGGCTACATCCATAAATACGACAACGGCAGTAGTAAGCTCACGTGCGCAACCTCAAGTAAACTTTGCAACTTCCACACCGGCTAATTTTTTGGCGACGCCATCTTTTTTCTGTCCACCACAGTTGCCTAGGGAATTAGTAGACACCGTAACTTTAAATGCGGAAGGTTTGCTGATGTCCGACCTGCGAAATCAATACTATGCACAAACTCGTGGACTGGTCAATGAATTTCGCGAAATTATTCGACAAGGTCCGCGCTCTCTACGCTCAGGGACCGTCAGGTCTGTGGACGGTGGATCCTCTCATGGCTCCATAAGAGTAGTGGGCACCTCGACACCATTTGATACAGGACTTCCCGCAGCAAATTTGCGCCGACATCAGGAAAATGCGCACCGATGCCCGCAAACAAGAACATCTGCTGCAGTCGTGCAAAATGTTTACACAACGACCACCGCACCGATAACAAATGTGACAACCATTTGTACCCAGGCCCCATCTATGGAATCAGCACAGCTCTATTCTACAAGGGCTAATAAGGACTTGATGAGTTCTCTCCTGTACTCCAAGATGGGATTTCCGCGGGAACGGTCAACCACAAAGGCAAAACTTTCATTGCCGTCGGTAAGGCTAGGCAAGTCGAGTACAAATACTAATCCATTCAAGCCAGGGAAACCTCCTTGTTTTGATCCAGATAAAGCTGATCTTGGTTATATTGATCTTTACCTTGCACAGTTGTATGCACACATGTATTCTATGCAGGCTCCGGTCGACGAATATTTAAAAGTATTTGTCATTCAAGCGACAAGAGGAAGAGCACAGCGATGGTGGTATGCACTTAAACCAAAACCAACTACATGGGAGGACTTTGAAATATTATTTCGACGAGCTTTCTCCATGAATTCGGCAGCGGCTAATGTGAAACTTGCCGGACGAAAACAACGCAACGGAGAATCGACGATGTCATTTTTGAGTGAGATTGTTTATTATCTCGAAGTTGCAGGTTACACAGACCCGGAATTACAATGGGAAAAGGCTCAAAATATGATGCAGACCGAAGTCGTTCATCTTTTAAGATCCTGGAGGGTAAATTCGCTGGACGAAGCAATCCAGAGGGGGAACGACATCGACAATCGTTTACAGCTGGACACCCTACGAAAAGATGAATATCGGGATCTGGGTCTGTTGGACCAAGGTATGCCTTCTTTACGCGACGCGCAACGTCCTACCGCGCTCAAGGCTGCGGAGAAGCCCAAAAGAGACGAAGAAACTAAATCTTTCACGTCCACCGACGCCAAACGTTTCGCACGATATAAAAGACAATTTCTAATGGAATTAGCTGCATTTCAGGCGCAACCAGAACAACCTCCGCCTGCGCAAGCAGTGACTCCGAAACGGAACCCGATCAGGATGCTAAAAAGAGTACAGTTGCGGGAGCGGCGCAAAAGGCGACAATTAAAGTAAATTTCGCTACGTTGACGCCTCCAACCGACGTCCCAAAGGACCACGCGTGTTCTATATCTGTAGTTACGTTTCCTCCCGCGCCTAAACCACCTACAACGGTCAAATGCCCCGATAGAGGCACCGCATGGCGCAAGACGAAGAAGGACTGGTGGTACCTAGTGGAAAGTACAAACTGGCATCCCATCTGTCCCATCTGTTTCAAGGAATTCAAAAGACCGGAAAACGCTACCGGCCTGAAGCTCGGGAAGCTGGCCGAGCCAGGCCGCAAGTAATCAAACCGGCCCGAAGTGCGAAGCGCTTGGATTCAGTGCGACGTGCTACACCCCTCATTAACCTGAGCGAGAACAATTCAAAACAGGTTAATTCCACAACATCTTCAACTAGTATAACTCCCCAGGAGTATAAGCTTCGAGATAGTGTTGTTTCATCTTTATCATCACCTTCATCCACTAATATCATCGCAGCGAAGACGCCAGTACTGCAGACTGCCGTTTCTAAAACTGCACCAGGGACAACGTCAAAATCAGCAGTCTTGCAACCTGTGGTTTTGATTAAAGACTCGAAATTGACATCAGTAAGTAACATTACTAAAACTGTGCCTAATCTTGCATCTACTCCTAGTTTTGACGCGACGAACAAACCAGAGGAACTGATTTCTCCAATGACGGTCGCTTTCGTAATGCTGTCACCTGAAGAGATGAAAGAGAATCCCGAACCTATCATCGAGATAACTCGCGCAGATCGTTTGCGCCAAGAGGCACCGTGTGTTAAAATATCGTGGGCCAATGTGTCATTCACAGCGCTTTTAGACTCTGGTGCGCAAACGTGCGCGATGAGTGAGGACCTTTTCCAACAATTACACGAAAAAATGGGGCTGGAATTCATCCATCTTCATGAGAAAGTACAGGTCGCATCTGGACAGACGGTAACTTCCAAAAAATCGGTACAATTAGCATTACGCGCACCATTAGGCGTAGTGAAATTTGTGTGTTTAGTAATGCCCGACGCGACTATTGACTTAATTTTGGGTCGAGATTTCTGCCTAGCGGTAGGCCTAGCTACTGACCATGCAAAAAGTCAGTGGGGTCTCGCAGGCTCAAATGAAATTCGGAAATTCATGACGTATGAAGATGCTAAAAAATCAGAATCTATTTTAGTGCTACCTATAGCGCAGGAAGCAGTCGAAAATTCTGAGAAGATTCTAAAGCCCATTAGTGAGATTGTTCCATCAAAAACTTTAAAAAAACCCCCAAACATAACTGAACTTAATTGTCTACTTTTAATGCATCGACCATTGAAAGAGGAAATTTTCGAGTACCCGAATGACGATTCGCAGCGTCAAGTGAAGCGCATTAAAAATCGCCAACAAGACGAGTGGTCGAACATTTGGTCACCTAAACGAAAGGAAAACATCAAAATTCCGAGTAAGATAAAAAAGACAATTTCTCGTAAAATAACGTTAAGTCAATTCCGACGACTTCGACGTCTTCGACGAAAAATAAATGTTATTCGTCCCATTGCGAAACAACTGATAGCGCAACGTGCCAAGGACTTGGACGATAAGAAAAAGCTGATTGATAACAACACAATTAGTGCGCAAATCAACAATGGTGAGAATGACTCTAAATCAAATGTTAATAACATTAATTTTCTACGATATCAACCCAGTCATGATCCGACTGATCTTGACTGGATATATCACCAATTATGGAATAAATTGACTGTTTCTCAAATCAAATTACTAATCGAGACTTTGCAGCCTATTTCCCAAATTTTTAGAGAAGAAATTGGTTTGTGTAATAACACCGAATATGAGGTCAACTTAAAACCAGATTTCCGGCCTATTCATGTTCCTGTGAGGCCTGTAAATCCTGCAAAGAAGGCCATCATCGATAAGTATATTGACAAGAAATTGAAACAAGGAATTATTCAGCGCTCAAAAAGTGATTGTGCCGTTGCGCCAGTCGTCGTGCCAAAGAAAACAGGAGAATGGCGTACAGCGATGGATTTTCGCCCCATCAATGCGCAAACCATTCCCGATGTATATCCACTTCCTGACATAGATAACATTTTTGCTTACTTAGGAGGTGCGCATTGGTTTTCGATAATCGACGGGCGCGAAGCATTTCACCAGATTGGTGTGCGCAAGGGTGACGAGCGGTATTTAGCCTTCATAACACATCGAGGTTTATTTGAGTATGTTCGCATGCCTTTTGGCCCAATCAACGGACCAGCGACACTACAGAGAGCAATGAATAAAACTCTAGCCAAGTATCTTTACAAATTTGTATTTGTTTACATTGACGATGTGATAATTTTCAGCCGCACTTTCGAAGAACACGTGCAACATCTGCGTCTTGTTCTGGAAGAATTGTTTAACGCCGGGTTTACCATGAATGCAAGTAAAACCGAGCTCTGTCAAAAGAAACTCGAAGTTTTGGGCCACATCGTGGAGTCCGGTCAAATTTCTCCCAACCCGAAGAAAGTGTCAGCAATTCAAAATTATCCCGCGCCTACCAACTTGCGCGAACTTCAACGATTTAAAGGTATGGTTGGTTATTATCAGTCGTTCATCGCGAACTTTTCCAAGACAAGCGAAGTTTTTCGCCCATTACTTAAAAAGGACGCAGTTTGGAAATGGACAGATGCGCAACAACTTGCGTTTGACTATTTAAAAGATCAAATAGCCATTCCAACGTTAAAACGACGCTTCCCCAGTTGGAAAAAGCCATTCATTCTTCAAACAGATGCCAGCTATTCTGGACTGGGGACTGCATTAATGCAGTTAGATGATGCAGGACGAAGAATACCAATCGCTTTTGCATCACGCGGACTCAACAGCGCAGAAAAGAACTATAATGTAACTGAAATTGAATGTTTAGCCGCAGTTTGGGCCGTAAAACGGTTCCGCGCATACCTCGAGATGATGCCATTTTTTCTCGAAAGCGATCACCAATCATTACTATGGTTATTTCAACAGAGAGAACCAACTGGACGACTTGCGCGTTGGGTTTTATCACTGAGCGATTACAAATTTACATTTTTGCATTGTTCAGGATGTAAAAATCGTGTTGCCGATGCGCTAAGTCGAGCGCCAGTTGATCCACCTGAAGTTGATGACGAAGACGACAGCCCAAAGGTGGATGAAGCCTGTTATTTGGCATTCTTCGATGATTGCAATCAGTGGCCAGCGTTAAAAATGATTGAGACATTGCCCAAAAACATTAATTCAACATACAAGAAATTATTTAAGCAAGTGTTTCATCAACAAATAATAATTTCAGCTATTTCACCAACAAAGAATAGGAAGGATAAGAAAAAGTCGCGTCTTCCGCGACCAACTGGTAAAGCTACGGTGCCAAAAGCAAGTGCGCAAACAACACCTTCGACCGTGTCTGTTCCAGCAACACAGCCTATTTCCAATCCAGTGGCGCAAACACCAGTTGCGCAACCAGTTCCGCAAGCAAAAACTCCTAATTCTTCACCAGTTCGTGTTTCAGTGCCGTTTAGAACTAAGCGACGACATTCGCTAATTCCAATTCTAACAAGGAAAAGAGGACGACCACGCAAAATTGCGATTACTCCTGTTCTTTCTCCTAATGCAAGACGTGCCATTGCTACTCGAACCAGAGCTAAGGTAAAGGATCCCACCTTGGTACCCAAAACTCCTCCGTGGTTACCGCCAAGGTATGCAGGACATTTAAAAACATGGACATTTCCGAAACGTTTGAAATCGCAATGAGTTGGACAGAAGAAGGCCCTGAAATCTTCAGTGCCCTCTCATGTATTAAAACCCAAACCTATCCCTACCAATAAATCAATTCCAACTCCTGTTCTTGCCCATATTCCAATTCCTGCACCTATTCCAACACCTCCCACCAGTTCTATTCCCAGCATTCCACGTAAAATTATACCGACTAAAATTCCCGTGCCTATTACTCAACCTAGCGTGCGGCTACGTGCTCCTTTCACAGCTTCCCAATCATCCACATCTGATGATTTAGTCGCTAAAATAAGACGAAATTTTCGCAAATTAACTGGGATTCCTACCCCAATTTCACAACCTAATACGCATAGGAGACCTACTCCTAAATCAATTCTAAAACCACCTCCCAAACCTTCCATTTTACCCACTTCCTCTCCAACTCCTTCCATTCCCTTTCCTGATTTTCCAATTCCTATCCCCTCCCCACCTTCGGGGCCTGTGATGTTTGATCCAGGAGCGGGACCATCAGGCCAACAACGCCCTGGTGGCTACGTTGAGGAGACGGAGTCGGATTCCTCGTCGTCCGATGAAAGTTTTGGACCCATTCGGGACGTGACGCCGTTGGAACAACATTTGGTGCCTCATCGAGTAACACCAAGAGCGTCACCGAGACTGCGGCCACGAGCTAATCGAACAATGACCGAGGAGGAAGAAGTGTTAACCGAAGCCGAACAACAAGCTGAGCGGGAACACGATCCACCAATCGAGCATCCGCCATTTGAACTATTGCCGACTGCTGCCGAAGTTATAGCTGCGCAACAACGAGATCCCTGGTCGCGTGAGATAATTTATTATTTAACCGCCCAAATGTTACCCGTAGATCCCGATGAAGCTAAGAAAATCAAGGCTGATGCGCAGAACTTAGGCATGTACAAGCAAATGTTATGCAAATTCTCTCCAGTTCACATTAATGACATTCGAAAAAAGCGACAGATTTATCTCCCTTTAGAATTAAGAGAAAGGTATTTTCGCGCATTGCATTACCCTCCAGTAGTTGGGCATATGGGCCGCGAAAGAACAATGCAAAGATTAAAATCACGCGTATATTGGCCAAAAATGCGCGAAGATGTTAATACCTGGATCCAAGTTTGCGAGGCCTGTCAGCGCTCAAAGCCATTAAATCGTTTACCGTATGGAAAAATGATAATGTCCCGAACGCGCCGCCTTTTTTCCGCCATTTATATAGATTATTATGGCAAGAAGCCACGTTCTGTAGAAGGTCACTGTTACGCATTTGTAATGGTAGACTCAGCTAGCCGTTGGTTAGATGTTCGACTTACAGAAGATTCTACTATTGCCACTACCATCGCGCAAATTAAAAAATTTACGCAGCGCTGGGGTTTTCCCAAAATAATTATCAGTGATAACGCCCCTGCGTTTAGATCTCCAACTTTTCGCAACCAAATTCAGCAATTAGGCGCCACAAATAGGTATACCGCCGCGTATCACCCGCAGGGAAACATCGCGGAGAGGCTGAATCAATCGTTAAAGAATTGCATTCTTGCGTATATCGACGATCATACGCGCTGGGATGTAAATATCGGGTATTTTGTGTTAGCTATTAATTCAGCGTATCAAATTTCCCTAAAGTATTCCCTATTTAAAATGGTTACTGGACAGGAAGCTCGATTCCCGGGCGACCTGGACAGTGACTCAGAAGACGGTGAACCCCTACCCCCAGTTGAGGCAGAAAATTTACACGAGCAAATGCGAATTATGCGAGAACGCGCGATCAGCAACTTGCGCGAATCCCAAATTCGACATAAAAAATGGTTCGATTTAAAAAGGCGACCCCACGATTTCCGTCCAGGAGATTGGGTAACTTTGCGCAATCGACAGCCATCTTCTGCTGATAAACAGTTTGCCGCCGGGTTGCGCCAAAGAACCGAAGGAATTTACCTTATACACAAATTGGTGGGCCCAAATACTGTCATCCTAATGGATGAAAATGGTCAGAAAACTCAACCATATAATGTCGTTGAACTAAGACATTGGTATTTTGCCGATGCCAACTCTTTAACATTAGCTGACGTAATTGTTATCGATAAACATGTTGAAATTTTCACTTTTCATACTCTCGATATCTTTACAGCATATTTTCTTTCTTTCAAATAATTTCCCAAATTATTTTCAAAAAAAAAAAAAAAAAAAAAAAAAAAAAAAAAAAAAAAAAAAAAAAAAAAAAAAAACACGGAATAATCCGGTGTAAATCTATGTAAATCTATCTTTATTTATCTTCATTTAATTTTCGTTTATTTAAGAATTCACCTTCTTATTTCTTATATTCTTTTATGTTAATTTATGTTTTACATTTTATGTTTTTATGTTTAATGTTAAATATTTAAATATTTAATGTTTTATGTTTATGGTTCACCGCAATGAAAAAGACTAAGTCCATTTCAAACAGGGACTGTTTATGTCGCCAGAGTGCGCAATACGAATATAATCTCTAACAATAACACGTGCTCGCTTTTCAAGTTGATTTAAATTATTCAATTAGTTTAATTTATGTACATGTTATCCAAATTAATGTTTCGTGTATTGAATTATTATTTGTTTGTGTCACCAATCCTTTTAAAACATTCGTAATCTTAAGTTTACAACGATAACACTCTTCGTGAACTTCTACCAATTAACACCGAAAGGCGCTCTTCTATATAAATTAGTTAGAGTCTAGTCTCGAACCCCGATCTGTATACACATGTGCGAAATTCCAATGTGACTCGAATGTTCGAGAACAACTTTCACACGGATAACATCTCCATTAACTTGTGTATTTGTGCGTCCTTATTGTTTCGTCGTGTGCGCGTTCATCTGTGCGCCCGGTAAACTGTGAGTATCGTTTGTTGAACGTATTTGTCTGTTGAATATATTTATATAAACACTTGCCTCCATCGGAAATAGGCACATTCTCCTACGTGCTCTCGTATTGAAACCAACATGGCCTCCGACGGCAGGGGAGATGTTCCGAGTTTAGCGATGGAAGTGAACTTCCCCAGTCATGAAATCTGCCCCGTTTGCTCGGGATATGGAGAGGAGACGGACCCACCTCGAGCCCCCTGTCGATGTCGGGCTTGTAATGGAACCGGAGATTTGCGGCGGGATGTGTTTGTGTTTTGGATGCGGCAATTGTATGAATGGGCCCTATATTATCATCAGCGGGACCGGCTTACTGTCGAGGACATTGCGTACCCGCCATTTAGACCATTGAACGGGAGTCCGGCAGCTATTTTAAGATTCCAGACGACACATCGTTGGTATTGGCGTCAGGCGCGGAGGATTGCACGAATGAATCATATGGTGCCCCGACGATGGATATATCCTGCGCATGAATTCGTCCCGGTTGTCGATGCATCAATTCCAAGTCCATCAACTGACAACATTGAGGAACCTACTAGTGACGTCCTTGCGCAGGCTATTGCGCAGTTATCCGGTTTGGCCATCAAGGACAACGACGATTGGGACAAAGATGAGGATGAGGACTCATTTTTAACTGGAATCTCGATGAACGTTACACAGGAGATAGGTGATCCAGGAGATGAAGTTCATGAAAAAATCGAGCAGGGTCGGGCGTGCCTACCGTCAGTGCGAGACGACGACTCGCTATTTAGCATCACCCCACCACTCGTCGACATGCGGGAGGAAGTTATTGCTGAGACCCCAGTTGGGCAGATCCAGAACATCCAGAAGGGGGAGCGACGGGCGAGAGATCCCCGAGTCGCGAATTTGCCTTCCTCACCAGCGCGGGAACCCCCATTGAACATTCAGGGGACTGAACCGGATGCTCCAACTGCTGGACTTGCGCAGGGCCCGTCTGTTATCGTAGCACCAAAATCTAAGATTCCTGTTTTGGTCACCTATTCACGAGTGTCTATGCCTCGTATTCCTGTTGCGACCTGCGCACCTTTGCCAGCTGCCATCCCAGTAGCCACTGCGCAACAATCAGCTTCTGCTGAGGAGCCACCGGAAGAACGAACGCAAGCAGAATTAGACGAGGAACAGGCCGCCATTATGCTGGCCACCTTCGGCGATTTGGTTACTGACCAATATGGAGTAAGCGCAAAACCCGTACACACTTTCGACATACTCGAGGACTTGTTAAACCAGTATGAGGTAAATATGGGCACTGAGGGTCCGGGGGCGGCATCAATTCGGTTCCACATGGAGCGCCGCGCATGGATGGCCATGATTAGCTTCATGATGGACCGAGACTTTCGTATTTTCCGGGCTGACCACCGTACCATTTTTGAGGAGATGCTTTTGCGGATTCGACACATGGCCAATCAAATTCAGCATCGTTTGAGCCAGTCTGACATGTGCGATCTGAGTAGCGCACTAGAATTATTAACTTGGATGATGCATGACGAAATTTCCCGATTACTTTATAGAACCCAGGAGCAACGTACTCGTCAGCGCGCAAAAGATGCGCAACAGGATAAAGCAGATGAAAAGAAATATAAGGCTGCTCAGAAATTGATTGCTGAACATCGAGCGGAAACCGACAGAAAAGCTGTGGAGGAAGCTAGTAAGAAAGAATTCAAGCGAAGACGCGAACAAGCTCGTTTGATGGAATTACGAGAAATCCGACGTTCCCCTGACTATCATTATGTCTTTTTCCCGGCGTCTTCAGCTCGTTCTGGTCAGGTTGAGTGGGATGAATCCCAACCATTCATTACTTTAGAACTTCTCCCAAGTCTCATTTCTCATGCCACAACCGCTTGCCATTTCTCCAATGAAGAATAAGGATGTCTCCAGTTCAGCATGTCCATTCCCGCTCAGCGACAGCTTTTCCGAGCTTTGGCCATTGCTGATTTGCGCATGCCCCAGTCGGAGGCTGAACCACTGCTACGTCTACTCTACCGAAGGTATGGTGAATACTTCCTACAACATTGTTGCTTTGAAATAAATCGACACGGGGCCCGCACCTTCAGAGACGTCCAGCGTGTCGTGGTGGAGGTCGCCTATAATATGTTACGATATTTCCGCGGTCTTCCGCACCACCAAATGTTGGAATTTGAGTAGAGGAATAAATTTCAACCTTGACACTTTTGCAACCAAAGGTATGGATTTTCAATGATGTGTTGAATTTTGAAGCCTTCGCCCTAGAAAACATCTCCGCGAGAGCGAGAGTTTGGGTCATTCTCTCATTTTAGCGCAGTATTTGAATTCCATATACTTTCGTTGCGCAACTTTACGTTGACCAACTATATTATTTTTTATAAATAAAGTGATTTAATCATCGTTAAATTGTCCAATTGCACCACCGGATCGTGGATCTCCGTGCCCCTATTAAATTACCTCCACGAAAGTGTCGAGTTCGGGCTGTGTGCATCTTTAAAATTCATGGTATCCACAAGAAAATGTTTATTCTCATCTTTATGTCCCATGTTAAGTGTCTAAAATTGTGAGAATCATCCCCGAAAATTGGAGAAGACATCAAATCAAAAGGTTCAGTTCTACTGCGCGCCTCGTAAAACATCTCCGCGTGAGCGTGAGTTAGGGCACTGTTTTAACTTTTCCTACCTAGATGTCTAAAAAATTCATTCATCTTAAGTGTTAAAATTCACGTAAAATCCTTACAAACTGCTAAGATTCATCTTTAATGTTTCATGTTTAAGTGCGCAATATTTTCAACCACCTGTGATAATTCTTACTCGTGAGTAACATTTAATTTCATTATGTTAATTGTTTAAGTTTAATCAGTGCTTCGGAACCGAACTGTTGGCCGGACAATTGGACCTTTATGTGTTTCAAGTGCTTCGATTATTAATATTATTCTTTAATTACGTTTAAATTTTATTTAATGTCTTTATAATTATATTATTATTATTATTTAGCGCCATTTCAATTTAATATAATCATTTCAGAATTCTAAGATTTCTTGTTTAATATTCCAGAAATTAAGGATTTAATTATGTTTACGTTAAATTTTCTTTATTATTTCTTTAAATAATTATTCTGAAATGATTCAAATCAAAAATGTTTTCTAATCATCCAATGTTTAAAAATTTATTGATAACTGTGATAATTGTTAATTCTATTTATGAAAGTTTAATTTTTCAAGTGTTTTTCAGCAAATTATGTGATATTTCCGTGGCAATACGGGTCGTATTGTGCGCGCGGGTATTTGTTAATTTTCCATGATTTTCTATATTTGTTTTTTGTTTCCTCAGTTTAGAATCAATAATGTCAATAATCCTTACCAATTATGCGCAAAGTTTCGCGCATTTCCTATCCTTAATTGAACAAATCATTCCTGTGTATCATACTTACCTAATGCAGATCGCATTGTTTCGTATTACCTACCTTTTTGTTTGTTTTTAGCGCAATTACGCGCCAGTACCTAAAAAATTTAACAAATTACCCAATCTGACCTAATAAATCCTTGTCTGATTCCTGATAAATTCTCATGTGTCGACTCTTTTACTCGTTTCATTTAAAATTGTTGAGAATCTTTATTCGTTGATTTTAAAAGCAAAAAGTCTAAATATAATTTAGCAAAAAGTTCAAAATATTATTCCACAAAATATTTAATTTAATTTATAGAGAATTAAACAAATGTACAATTATCATCCCGTCCGTCCCAGGTATTCGTCGGCCCTTTTAGGTTTAGTGTGCGCCCTCCTTGTATTGTCCCTGTGTCGTCCTGTGAATTTGAGTAAGATTTTTGAAATACCATTGTGAATTTATAATTTAAGATAATTTAATGCCAAATATTTTACAAATTGCATTATTGTTTCCAATTTTGATTTATGATTGTTAGATTTAATCTATTGTTACAAATTATCAAAGGTTTTAACGTTATCAAATGTGTGAACGTTGCACGCACGTAATGCACGTGCAATTGAATTGTTGTAAAATTTACCGTAAAGTAAAGACGTGTTATTTTATGTTCCCGTTACAACGTGCGTTTTCATTACTTGGACATTCGAAATCTTTGTGGAACCGAATAGGAACCAACAAGTGGTAGCAGAAGGCCGGTTTTTCTTCGAAAAGAAGTATCCACGGCACTCAGACGACATTTTTCGAAGATTCGAGTGAGAACGAAGTGCGCACGTGACGGAATTCGAAAATCGGACGTCGTGAAAAATGGCGGATGCGATTTCGGGCGGTTCGTTGAATCGAATTGATCTTCTTACACCGGAGAACTATTTCATCTGGCAGTTTAAGGTTGGAACTTTATTAGCAGCTAAAAGTTTGAAAAATATGATCACGGACCCAGCGGTGGTGGAACCGGTGGTGGGCTCTGCGGGTTACGCAGATAATCTCGTAAAATATAACACTTGGGTGAAAAACAACAACGAGGCACTCGGCATCATTATTTTGACCGTTTCGAACGAGGAAGCGACGAATTGCATGGGGAAAACCAGTGCAAAAGAAGTTTGGGATGCGTTAAAAGCGCTGTACGCCGGAACGACGGAGGAACGTCAAATCGACGCGGCGGCAGAATTGTGCGAATTACGTATGAGACACGACGAAGCAGTGGACAGCTACTTAAACAGGGCAAAGTCAATTCAATCGAGAGCCAAGGCAGTCGGACGTGACATAAAAGATCGCGAATTGATGATGTACGTGACGCGTGGTCTCGTGACAAGATTTTCCCACATTGCGAGGAATTTTCGATCGAATGCAGCCGCAACAATTGAAGAATTACGACGTGAACTCAAAATGGAGGACCAATGGTCAGCGTTTAATTTGAAAGGAGCAGCGACGGAAAGCGGGACAGTGGCGTTCAAGGCACAAGTCGGAAAAAATTCGGGAGGCAGGAAAACAAAAGGTGGGACAAAATTTGTTTGTTATGAGTGTGGCAAAAGTGGCCATATTGCCAAAGACTGTTGGCAGCGCCATCCAGAGAAGCGCCCCACGAAAATGACGCAGAGACCAAAGGAGGCGGCAAAGATGGCGCAGGCCAAAGTAGAATTTGCAACAATACAACACGCGCTAGTGGTTGAATTGGAATCGAGTGATCACCTTGACGACTGGATTTTAGATTCAGGAGCTTCTGTGCATATGTCGAGCAAGCGCGAGCTGTTTAAAACGTTTGTTGAGATGGAGACAACAATAACCACAGCCAAGAAAGGTGTGAAGCTTCTAGCAACTGGAAAAGGAAGCATAATTTTGGATTGTCAACTCGACGGAGCAGCAACAATGAAGATTTTGCTGCAAGATGTGCTCTTTGTTCCAGAGCTAAAAGGAAATTTGCTCTCAATTCCGCGCTTGACGGCAAAGAACTACACCGTTCAATTCAGAGGAAACTGGGCGGACATTAATAGTCCAATTGGAGAGACGATTGGAAAGGGAGCGAAGTGTGGCACCATGTATTTATTGCAACTGAAAAAAAAAGAGCAAGCGAATGCGGTTGCCACGACAACTAAACAAACCAAGGAAATATGGCATAAACGATTGTGTCATGCAAACGAACGAACAATCGACAAGATGACCAACAAGGAATTGGTTTACGGGTTGGAATACAACAATGCACCATTGGAGAAATGCACCGCGTGCATACTCGGAAAAATGACGAAGAGCCCGTACAAACGAATAAACGAAAAGCAGTCGGATGATGTTTTGCAACTAATACACATGGATTTGATTGGACCATTCAAGACACCATCAATGGGAGGAAGCAGGTACGCTTTTGTAATTACTGAAGACTTTACCCGCAAGAAATTTGCTTATTTCATGAGCGAGAAATCTCAAACATTTGACTTCTTCAAATCGTTTAAAGCGATGGCGGAAAAACAAACGGGAAATAAATTAAAGCGTATTAGAAGCGACAACGGAGGCGAGTTTGTCAACGAGAATTTTAAACGTTTATGCAACGATGAAGGCATATTGCACGAGCTCACAGTGCCATTCAATGCAGCCAGCAACGGCATTGCGGAGCGTACAAATCGAACGCTCGTAGAGGCGACACGAACATTGCTTTTGGAATCGGGCCTACCGCAAATATTTTGGGCCGAAGCATTTTCAACGTCAATACACGTGAAAAATCGAACTTTGACGAAACCAAATGGGGATTTAGTTCCAGAAGAAATGTGGATGAAGCGCAAGCAATCAATAAAACATCTTCGAGTTTTTGGTTGTGAGGCTTTCCTGCACATCCCAGCAGAGAAGAGGCAAAAGCTTGATCAAAAAGCAAAACGCGGAATATTCGTGGGATATTCGACGGATAGAAAGGCGTTTAGGATTTACGTCCCAGCAGAAAAGAAAATACAAGAAGGTAGAACGGTGGAATTTAATGAAGAAATTCGAGGGGCGGACATCTTTAATTTGACAAAACCGGACGAGAATAGGCGTTTTTGTCAAGAATTCGAAGACGAGGCAATTGGAGAAACAAATGCTAACGATGACAACAATGTTCAACAGCCTGCAGTGATTGTTGAAGATGAACAACAAGAGCTGCAACGAGATCAACCAGCGCAGGTTGGCAGGCCTCGAGGAACAACACAAGCCGTGCTCGAGCAGCGACACGCGGAACAAATGGAGCAGCGTGAGCGACAATTGCAACAAGAAGGTGTACGACGATCACAGCGCATCGCAGCACAACATGAAGCAGTGAACGCAGCGGTTGAGGCAGCGAATGCAGCATTCGAAGGCGTTGACGACTTATTTACACCGGAAACATACGAGCAAGCAATAAATTGCGACGAAAAAGAAAAATGGAAAACGGCGATGGATAGTGAAATAGACTCATTGCACGTGAATAATGTTTGGACATTGGTGAAGAAGGAAAAACAAATGACTACGATAAAGAGCAAATGGATTTATCGGATAAAACTCAACGTGGACAGGAGTGTAAATAAATACAAGGCAAGATTGGTGGCAGTGGGGTATTCCCAGAGAGCAGGCATTGATTACACGAAAACTTTCTCGCCAGTTGTAAGAGTCGAATCACTCCGCATCATTTTATCCATGGTGGCCAAACACAAATTGATGACGCGTCAATTTGACATAAAAACAGCTTACCTGTACGGCCTGATTGATGAAACGATTTTCATGGAGCAGCCGGAGGGATATGAACAGAAGGACTTGATTTGCAGACTTGAACGAAGCCTTTATGGCCTGAGACAATCAGGGAGATGTTGGAACGAGAGACTGGACACGGAATTGCAGAAAATTGGCCTGACACCACTAATCAACGACAGGTGTGTGTATATTTACAAGAGAAAACAAGCTGGGATTTGTAATGCAGGGAAGCATTACATATTAGACTTCTAAACCCTGTCCTTTTGTCCCTAAATAAAACACCGAAATAAAAGAAAATGAGGTAATTTAAAAAAAAAAAAAATTTTTTTTTTTGCCAATATAAAGCAACAACAAACAAAATCCCACCAAAATTTGAAATGATATGCTGCGGAATTGTTGCATCCGGGGTTTGCTACAATCGGGAAATAAATCGCGCAGAAAACGTATTGCAACGTATGGCTCACGGGATCCGCCAGGTGGCGCTAGTACAATGTTACAACTTCCTGTGCAGGACGGAAGTAGTATTATTAGACGGCTAAAAGTGCACTAAAACCGGTTTATTAATTCAACCGGAGGTCCAAGAAATCTGAAAATACCTTACAATAATAATATAAGCATGCTGAATTTAATGCCGTTGTCCGTTTTGCTCTAGCTGCTATAGTTTTTGCGGAATCGTTGACGACGGACGGACGGACGGACGGACGGACGGACGGACAGACAGACAGAACCGTTTCATGAGACTTTCTAAACATCAGGTTTAGAAGTCTAAAATGACTTTATTATTCTGGGGGTGTACGTAGATGACATTTTGGCAGCGTTTACTAGTCAAAAGATATTGGACCGGATTCTAAAGAAGATAAAAAGAGTTTTTGAAATTGTTGATTTGGGAGAAGTACATTTCCTATTGGGAATGGAAATTTCGATAATGGACAACGGAATTCTAATTGGTCAACAAAAATACATAAACGATGTTTTGAAGAGATACGAGCTGATGGACGGAGTCACTGCAAACACACCAATGGCTACTGGACAAGACTTAGATGATTTTGAGAAATCGAAAAGAGTCGACCAGCAACTTTATCAGCAAATGATAGGATCGCTGATGCACGTGATGATAATATCACGACCGGACATATCATTCGCAATAAGTGCGTTGTCAGCATATTCAAGAGATCCGCGCCAATTACACTTCAGAGCGGTCAAACGAGTGATGCGATATCTGAAGAAGACGATTGAGATGCGATTGTTTTTCTCAAATGAGGAGGGGAAATTACAAGGATTTGCGGACGCAAGCTGGAACGTCACCCAAGATGCAAAATCACATACAGGGATGATAGTAAAAATTGGATCAACAACAATAACGTGGAAAACCAAAAAACAACGATTAGTCGCGATGTCATCGACAGAAAGCGAGATTTTGGCCATCTGCGAATTGCTGAAATCCATAAAATGGGCGCGAGACTTTTTGAGTGAAGTGGGCGAAGGAAGCTGTGTGCAGAGAAAAGTACCAATCTTCACGGACAGTCAACCAGCAATGCAGATTTTGTGCGGTTCGAACCAGTTTGGAAGAACTAAACATATGAACCGACACTTGATGTTCATAAGGGACGAGATAAAACTTGGCAACATTGAATTAATCCATTTACCAACAGGTGACATGATTGCTGATTTCCTGACGAAGGCGGTCGCGAAAGACAAATTCATGGAGGGACGCGACGGCGTGAGTCTGAGAGGAGAAGTTAAGATAAACGAGGACGAAGAGAAGAACGAAGACGAAGACAAATAGTTTTAAGTTCGAAATAATATTTTATTCATGTTTTTTGTTTTTGTTTTCGAATTTCATTGAATGTTAGTTTTAGTTTTTCTTAATTCATTTTAAAACTTATAAAAATTTGTAAGGAGGGTTTGTTAGATTTAATCTATTGTTACAAATTATCAAAGGTTTTAACGTTATCAAATGTGTGAACGTTGCACGCACGTAATGCACGTGCAATTGAATTGTTGTAAAATTTACCGTAAAGTAAAGACGTGTTATTTTATGTTCCCGTTACAACGTGCGTTTTCATTACTTGGACATTCGAAATCTTTGTGGAACCGAATAGGAACCAACAATGATTTGATAGTCGATTTATTATTTAATTACTTGGATTTATATAATTTATTATTTTTTGAACCATTGTATTGTTTGCGCATTGCGCATTATTGTTATTATTTTGACGTTTTTTCTCCGCTTATACCTTTATTCCATTCGATAATTTCTCGAAGATAATAAAGGATTAAGGGGGGGAGGATGTCACGGGCAGGCTACCCACTCTCTTTTTTATTCATTTTATCTTTAAACTAATCCATCCTTATTTTTCCTTAAATTCATCACTTCATCTAGCTAAGATGAGTCACCTTAAATACATGCGCATCCACAGCATGCGCATCTTATTATTTCCAACAATCAACCTGAGTTACTACCTTTCACCCCCTCTCCCACTTCTATAAACCGGACCATGTGACTCATGTTCACCTAATAACTGTTTTTCCCAAATTCTAACACTTCTCATCCCTCTCTCGACAGGCACACACCTTTAGTGAGAGCTGAGATTGTCACCCCTTTACTTTAATCGCGTCTTTACCAGCGCAACTACATTTTCACCTTAATAGCGCCTCTTTTTGCCCGCCTTTTATATTTGAATGCTCGTGATATTTCTTGCCCCCGTTCAAGTGTTTATCTCGCGCATTATCATTCTTTTTAGTCTAAACACATATACAGTGATACTGATCCAGTCGAATATAAATAACGTTTGGTTACAGCGAGTCCGGGTTTGTTTCCCGCCTGATGTCCTCATTTGACGGCGGTATTTATAAGCAAACCTACGAACCTGCCCACTTATTTGCGCTCACTCAACATTGCGCGTAAATTTAAGTCATTAACTATAATATCTCAGTTGATACGTGACAATTTGTTTTTCAATTAATTTTTTACTGGTGTCACTTAACCACTAATATATTAAACATGTTTCAAAAGTTATATCGCAAAGGGAACTCGGGACTGAGGCGTGAGAAAATAGGTTTTTCATATCTATTTGTTGATTTTATTGTGTAAGAAAAACATTGGTTGCCAAGCATAACGCTTGGCAACAAGATGCATTATTGTGCGATTTACAATGGATGTATTTATTCATAACAGTTGTTATGGACATAACACTAACCAATCCTCATGTGCAGTGTGGTGGGAATACGAGAAACCGTTCTGCTGTGCTTATCTATGGCAGATATTTCCGTTTATGGAGATTGCAGTTCGGAACCAGCAAGACTAGTGGTGAACAGGGTGAAAGCGGGATTTTTGAGTTATCAACTGTATATTTTATTTCTTAATAACTTTACATGTTGAGTTTTTACTTTAAATACACTATACAGAATTACAAAAAATGTACAGATGTAAAGAGTAAAGAAAAAAAGCCTGGGAGTGAGGTTAAAAGTGTTTTTGATGTCAGAAAAAAATGCAAAACAAAATTTTAATGAGGTGGGATTATAAAAACGTTAATTGATTTTACAAAGAATCGAGAGTGAATTTCATATTCACTAAAAGTTTTTGTCAATTTGTGCTGGATATTGTTAGTATGATCTTACAAATTAAATTAAATATTCATCTTAGTTTTTGACACTCTTTTTGTTTCTTTTGTGGACCATTGGAAGTGCAGTAGAACATGTGAAATGGATTGCAGTTAAAACAGAAAGGCCAAGAGTGAGACTTAAGGTGTTGGCAATGTCAGAAACTAGGGCCACTAGTTCTGGATTTGAACTGATGAAAATGTTTTCTTGCAGCAAAGAAAGAGGCACGTGGTCACATTTGAGAACAGACTAAAATTTCATTCTTGGTTTGGACAATAGAAAACTAAAACAATTCAAACAAAATACTCAGAATTTTACATTGAATGGGGCTACAGGTGCGAGCGGAGCAACCAGGTGACCCCAGCAGACAAAACATAGAACTTTATCGGTTAACTATTTAAGAACATTCACATTAAGGAGTTGAGGGACCAGGAGCACTTTAGAACGAAAACACTGTGACCGCCTGGATTCGTGCAAATGGCCGAATTGATTTTTGCTCATCCATTGTGTATATAATTTTTGTCTTAAGAAACAATTAAGCGTGCTTAAGTGGTGTTAAAATGTACAAAACTTACCTCATCGACAGCACGAAGGATGTGTACAGTGTAAATGTTGTGAAAAGCAACACTAAGGCAAATTTTCTGTTGAAGGTTATTTTGCCTTTGAGGATATAAATTTTGTTTTCGTCTGTTGCCGTTAAAGTAATGGCAGCAGCAATTGATTGGCAATTAAAAAGGGAAATTATGGCTAGTAGTTGTTTATTTCTATCGCACATATTTACAACTTCCGTCTTTGTATCTTTGTTGGGTAATTTGTTGCATCCGGTTTCAACTTCCGTTCAAGGCTCCACCCACAAGGATGTGAATGGTCTGTTTTTTTTTTCCTAAGTATGCTAATGTGTTTTTTTTCTCAAAGCATAAACATTTATAATCATAAGCCTACTCTCTCATCCTCGCAAAGTAAATGTGTATTTTTTTGGTAAGCATTTCTAGAAAAAAAAGCTGCATTTAAAATAATAATTTTTTTCTTTCCTTTTAGGTTTCTTGAAGTGCTTTCTGCTGGGATTCTAAAGAAATACAGTATGTCTCGTGAAAAGATGATCTCTTCATGGTTTCACGTCGATTTTGTGCATTGAGGAAGCATGCGGGACTTTTGTTGATGTTGGGGGGAGAGGAGCCCGGATGGACGCGTTGCGCTTGCGCAGTACGTTGAACAATGGCGGCGGCAGGGAAGTACGTTACGGTTTTTGTTTCTGGGTAGCGACGATTATAAGCTGTTGATTTGATTAACTTTTCTCATTTAGGATTTGAAGAAACCTTTAGTGTACGATCGCAACTGACTGGCGATGTGTAATCGCGAAGGTAGGGAAAATACTTGCTTAAAATTCACTCGCGTCACATATTTTGTGTTTAAGTTCGGTCCCATGTCGTGGTTTTATGTGACATTTGTTACCTTCAGTTAATTCGAGTAGTATTACCGCGTTGGTTATGTGTGCTAATTCAATGGCAAAGTCTCGGATTGGATCGGATAGAATTTTGGAATTTTTACGGAAAATTGGATTTTGGAATTTTTAAAATTCGGGAGGCCTTAGATGAATTTGATTGATTCAGTGTTAATATTTAGTGGTCCAATTCGTTAATACTTTTGCTATCTTGTTGCATGTCATGAGGTACTACATTTAAACGAGCCATCTTATGGTCGTGGTCACAATTTGTTTTGGTTTTTGTTGTTTTTTACTTCTGTAATTGTTCACTACATGCGCCTAGTGTTTTTTCTACATGGGTGAATAATAACAACTTTTAGAATACGAAATGAGTTTTAGGATATTAAATTCTTATTTGTGAGTACATTACCGTATATTTGTGAGTGTTCGGACGGACGCCACGTGGTCGGGGGAGAGCCACGGAGGCGCTGGACGCAACACACACGATAAAACAAACCACGAAATACACGGAGACACAATATAGTTTTAGTTATGGCTTTATTAGATGTCTAGGGGTATGATTGTAGTGTCCCATAGTGTATTTCCCAAGGCGGCGGTTCCTTCGAACCGTCCCTAATCAGACCGCGTGGCACGGCGGCCATCGGCCGCCATGACACACGAGGTCGGTAATCGGTTTTGGGCCACGCCGCCGAAGTTACGGTTAACGTCCGGCGGACGTGGCGCAACTGGACGCTCAGGTCCCGGCGGGCGATATCATCGCCACGCCGATAGTTTGGGTTATCTCAATAGCCAGTTTTGGAGGCGGTCGCAACACGACCGTTCGCCTTGCTGGTTGATCAACAACTCTCTTGTCCCTACGGGGACCAACCACTTCCGGAAGGGCGACTTCCGGGGCCCGATCCTGCTTGACCAAAGGCCCGCAGCTCCACCTGGTTGCGGGGGACCGCAACAGGCTGCGCGAGATACGAGAGGCGCTGGAGCTGCGCCAAGTGCATTGCCGTTGCAGTGCAGCGACCCGTGCGCAGGGGCAGCTGGTCACATTTCCCCCCCCTGGAAAAAGGTAAGTACGAGGGGGTACAACGCAATCACTGAAGTGGTTGTTGAAAGTTAACACATCGCATTACTTTTCTTTTTTCAGATTATCAGATGACCATATTTCGGACGAGCCATCAGCTAGAACGAAGATCACCGGTAGGAATGCACTTGGGAAAATAACAACACTACAAAGGAACACACACACACTTACCCCCAGGATGGAAAACTTGTACAATTTAAACACTATTGAAAAATAAAAATGTAAAATAACACTTGTAATTTAAAAATATATATGAATAAAAAACACTTTTTGAACTTTAAAATCTAACATTTGTAGTTATTGAATCCATTTAACATTAAAAGGTAAGTATGCTAATTTTAACACTTTGGAATAATTAATAATAAAAAAAAACTTGTTTTGACAATAAAAAAAAATTATTTCTGGCACTATAAAAGTCTTAACAGGCTTGGCCAAAATCTCCTTTAAAACGGCGGCGAAAACTTCACTGCAGCGATTTCCCCGGTGTGGGTGGCGTATCGTCGGTTTTTGGCTCTTCTTCAGTTTTGTCGTCGACGAATTCTTCTGCTAGCTTCTTGCGTGACTTCTTATTCGACTTCTTTTTCACGGCGGTAGCTTTGGGCTCGGGAACGACTGGCGGTGGTGGTGGCGGCGTGTGCGACTCCTCGTTCGGTGCGCCGTCAATCTGCATCGCGGTCTCGATCGTTGCTTCGGTGGCGACTACATTGTTGTCGCAAACTGGTGGAGGATCCGCGAATCCCTGGAACACGACGTTCGTCGGGCGTTCTCCAACCATCGGCGGCATAATGACAGCCGGCGTCGCCGCTGTATTGGCACCAAACATCGTTTGCGGTAGTTGGCAGGCTGCTGGAAAAGCGATTGCGGCCGCCGTGGCTTTGGTCGGGATCAGGTTCACAATACCTTGGATTGGTTGAGGACCGTACTGTCCCGCCCAAGCTGTTCGTAGCTCATCGGGAGTTTTTTCCGTTTGAGCTGGGATTTTCTTAACGAGTGCGCGTGGCGCATTCGATGTGATTGTGGCCGATGGCGCAGTCAATTGCTGATGAGCCGCTTTCTCGGCGTCTCTTTTCGCCATTCGGTCCTTATGGTCCGCGTGTTTTTTCGCTCTGTACCGAATTTTTGCTTCGGTGTTCACGCTTCGTTCACTCAACGTAGGATTTTCGATCGCCACAAGTCGTCGCATTTCCAGCAATTTCTCCGAAATGTTTGGACGGGCGGTCGGTGGTTGGTGAGGAGTTGGGGCGACGGTACTTTGTACGGTCGCTTTTGTCTCCTCGGCAGCCTTCTTTTTAAGCACAAATGGCTTATGTGGCGGACGAAGAACCTTCTGCGACGTCGTCGCTGCGGGTTTCTTCGTAGAAATATTGGTAGAGGCAGTCGGCGGCGGTTGAGAGCGTACGCTCTTTGTTGCCGTTTTCTGTCTTTTCTTTGGGGGTTCCGTCGGTGTGGCATTCGCCGCACTCGCTTGTTCCCTGTCTGCGACTTCCCTTTCGCGGTCTGTGCGCGATCGGACGCGCATCCAGTTAATTTGTCGGTGATGTTGTGGAATCGGCTGACCGGGCAGCGTCATGAACATGACGAACCATTCCTCGAGTGGTTGGTCCGCCAGAACGATTTCGTCTCCGCCGCAGTTCATGCACGGGATCCGCGATAGATTCCACAGCGTGATGTAGCCGAAGCCGTTACAGATTGGGCACTGAACCCATTCGTTGTTTCGGTGATTTTCCATCGTTTTTCCAATCTTTTCGTTTCGATTTTCCAGAGAAGTTCCACACGACTGGTCAGTGGCGATCGCAGCGAATAAGTGATTTGGACAACGAATGGTGGTGGCTAAGTATAGAACCGGAAGACGTTTCGCGAACGTTTAATTGGCGTATGGACCGCAGATGTTTTGTAAACAGTCTGTGATTGGTCCAAATGGGTCTCCCGATTTGAAGTGTCACCTAGCGGTCAATCCCGATATCGGATCGGTAAAACGTGATTTCTCGAAGGTCTATTTGAGTCCGAATTTGGTTTTGGTCGAGCCGTCGTGGGTTTTTGTGAATCCACTTGTGGCAACAGCAAGGGTTTTATTCTTTTTGGTTTCCCAAAAGGTTTTACTGGTGTTGGCAACTTAGTTGCGATACCAGATTCCGTTGGTTGCACTGGAGTTGGCAATATCGTTGCTGTTCCAGTGTCCACAGGTTGGTTTTCAAGAACTTCTTCATCTTCCTTATCTAAAATGGGCCATTCAGCCTTTTCTTCTGAGGGGATGAATCTCCTGAGTTTTACAATGTTGTGTGTACCCCTCGCTTGCAAAGTTATTGGTTTCGCAAGGGCATACGCATTGTTGTTAAAGACTTTAGCTATTACATAAGGTCCTTCAAAGCGATCCTCAAGGGACGCAGCATATCGATTAGCAGCATTGGACAATGGGTGGGTCTTTAGTAGAACCAAGTCTCCAATTTCGAACTTATCGTCGCTGCGGTGTTGATCGTAGTAAGTTTTCTGTTTTGCTTGGGCCAGACTCTTATTTTTAAGAGCTGCAGCAATCAGAGTACGGTGTCTAGCGACTAGCATTCTGACAGCGTCGTAGGGCCTATTTGGGTCGAATGGGGTGTCATAAGACACATCTCGATTATCCCAAAATGGTCGTAATTCCCTGCCATACGTCAGCATTGCTGGTGTAAAACCGGTAGACACATTTGGGGCAGAGTGCAAAGCAAAATTTATCTGGTCAATGCATCTGTCCCAGTGATCGTGCTCAAATGTAAAAATTCGAAGCATAATCTTGATATTCCTGTTTACGCGTTCAGTCAGGTTAGTCTGGGGATGGTAAGGCGTTGCTTTAATTGGTACAACCCCTGCATCGTCACAGAGAGTCTGAAACACGTCAGAAATGAATTGGGGGCCATTATCGCTCAACATAAAACGAGGGCACCCATGACAGCTGAAAAATCGTCTTAAAATTGGTGCAATTGCAGTCATTTTAGCGGATCTCAGCGGTGTAGCTTCCATCCAGCCGGTGGCATAATCCACCACAACTAGAATGAAGCGATTTCTGTTCGAGGTTCTAGGTAATGGACCTATTAGATCGATTCCTATCTTCTCAAAACGACCAATTTTTGGAGAAGTTGGGACCATCAATCCCTTTGGTTTTCTCTGAATCGGTTTGCAGCGTTGGCAGCGATTGCAGCTTGCTACATGAAGTTTTACTTCTTTTTGCATGCCAGGCCAGAAATAAACTCTTTTCAATCGCTCTAGAGTTACTTCAACTCCTCCGTGACCAGCCATCGGATGGTCGTGAATTAGTTGAAGTGCTGCGAGTTGCAGAGATGGTGGAATAAAGATTTTAAATCCAATTCCCAAATCCTCTTCCTCCACAAAGAAATCAGTTTTAAAAGGTGCATAAATAATAAGCATTCCTTTTCTAGTGAGTGTGCAGTCGTACTGCCTTTCTTCCAAGAACTTAGGAAGTTCTGGTCGAGGTTGTCCATCATCCAATTCCAACCATTCGATTAGTTTTGAAAGATGTTTATCTGCACGCTGCTGTAATATAATGTTCTCGAAAGACATCGGGTAATCGGTCTCATTGGTGAGATATGCCAGAGCAACAGGCTCTATAATCTCAGTTAGAGTTGCTTTCCCTTCTAATGGATTGCCATTATCAAGAGAGACTCTGGATAAGGCATCTGCGACTTGATTGTCGGTGCCTTTCCGGTACTTGATGGTGAAATTTTCATTCTGCAATTTCATTGCCCACCTAGCCAGTCTTCCAGCTGGATTTTCCATTGTCATGAGAAATCTCAGAGCATGATGGTCAGTCTCAACTTGGTATTCAGAATATTCAATGTATGGCTTGAACTTATCAACCGCCCAAACCACAGCTAAACATTCCAAATCGGTGGTGCTGTAGTTGTTTTCCGCGCCTTGCAGAGTTCTGCTGGCGTACGCAACTGGTCTTAAAGCACCATGGTCATCAATTTGCATGAGGACAGCTCCGAGCCCGCCGCCACTAGCATCTGTATGGATGGTGAAGTTGCGTGCGAAATCAGGCAGAGGCAGCATAATTCCTTTTGCAAGTTGATTTTTCAAATATTCGAAGGCAACATTGCATTCTTCAGACCATTCCCATTTTGTATCTTTCTTTAGAAGGGCAAAGAACGGTTTTTGAGTAATACTCAATTTTGGAATCAGAGCAGCATAGAAACCCACCATTCCAATAAAACGCTGAAGTTGTTTTATACTGGAAGGGGTTGGATAATTTAAAATTGCTTCCACTTTGTCGTTGTTTGGGCTGTAACTCCCATTTGACATCGTGAAACCAAGAAAACTTAGTTCTTCTGGGCAAATAAATGACTTTGACGGACTCGCTGTCAATTTATTTTTGTCTAATTTTGACAATATGTCATCTAAATGCTGAAGGTGTTCTTCAAATGAGTCGCTAAAGATGATAATATCATCGAGGTAAGCGAGTGCCCACTTGTGTTGTGCAGTTCCAAGAACTTGATCCATCATTCTCTGAAACGCACTGGGTGCATTGCACAGTCCGAAAGGCATACGAGTAAACTGGTATGTTCCATCAGAAGTAGAAAAAGCAGTTTTCTTCTTGTCACTTGGTTTAAGTTTTATTTGGTAATAACCTTTAGTTAAATCCAAAGTAGAAAAGAACTTTTTTCCACCTAAACAGGCCAAAATCATAGAAATTGAGGGCATCTGATAGACGTCCTTAATTGTGATTTTATTTAGCCAGCGAAAGTCAATACAGAGGCGGTACCCTCCGTCTTTCTTTGCAACAATCACGGGGGGATTTTTATAACTCCCCTCGCAAGGTTCGGCCCAACCATCTCTCAGCAATTCGGCAACCAATTCGCGATAAATCTCAGCTTTCTTGGGATTCATTGGTCGGTCTTTGCATCGAAATGAAGGCGCATCTCCAGTCGGAATTGGATGTTCCAACGTGGGGTGGCAGCCAGCTTTGTCACTAAACACATGTCTGTATTTTTCTACAAGAGTTAAGATTTGAGATCTCTGCCTTGGTGACAAATTGCTTTTTGCTAACAGTCTCTGGCTCAAATCAGCCGTGGAGACAGAAGGTGACTTTGATTCTGCAACCAAAGCATCCCATCGATCCATTATTGCATTTCCAAGTTCTTCAGGCGATGGTGGGTCGTCGAAGGGAAATGTGTCATGTGGAAAATCAAGAAAGAAATATTCTCGATCTGTTAGATTGAGAACAATCCTATTTTCGATAATCCAAGAGCAACCTAATAATATAAATTTGGAAGCTGATGGAAGAACAGTAAATGTCACAGGGATTTCGCCACCCCGCCACTTGAGTGACAGCGTGATTGTCCCGATTGGACGTGTTGGCCTATCGCCAGTGTATACAACTCGATTTTCTAAAAATGGAGTCATAAAGTGCAAGAGGTTTAGCTTTTTAAGCATTCCCCCGCTGATGTACCTGTGGGTTGCCCCAGAATCCATCAGAGCGGTGACCTTTAAACCGTTTAGTGTTGCCTTGATGTAAGGCAGGGGAGTAATACTCTTTCCTGTCTTCAATGCAACGTTTACATGGTCGATTTCAGGTTCTGTGGAAAAAACCACGCGAGGATCTGGCTCTGTGGATGAAATGTCATCAAATAGAGCATCCTCCATGTCCTCTTCCATTGGAATCAACACTATAGTAAGAGCGCAGTCGTCAGTTACTCGGGGGTTTCTGTCGACTGCGACTCCTCGTTTCCCGACATTTCAGGCCAGCCACCAAATTCATTGGCTGCAAGCATAGCCTGCATCATGCTGTGTTGGGCAGCGGCGATTGTTTCCATTGCTGCTTTAGCGGCTTCCACTTTAAGGGGGCAATCCCTTTCAAAGTGTGCGCCACCGCAGCCCCAGCAACCGCCAACTCTTGGTTTGGTCGCATAGTCTTCGAGCCTATTGCTCGGGACTAGCGCCTTCTCGTTGCCTTCTGCGGCCTTTGTTGCTGCTATCGCAGCATTTTTAGGCGCAGGGAACAGTGTTCTATTGTTTGGATTTCTCAATCCAAACGGAACAAATTTCGGTTTATCTCCACCCGCAGCATTTGGTATTGTTACCATTTGCTGGTTGGATTTTTGAATTGGCGTAACAGTTTCTGTTTTTGCCGCCTCAATGATTGCTGCATTTGTCACAGTTTCCTGATTTATGATCGCGGCCTCCGTAGCAATGCAGGCTCTCCTGAGCGACGCCCAAGTGTTCTGTAAATTAATGGCATTTGCGACCATGTTCTTGGCCGCTGGGCGCAGAATTGCCAGCACTTTTTGAATTTGCTGGCTCTCGTGCACAGGAATAGTCAATTGAGCGTATAACTTCTCGAGTCTTATCACCACTTGGGTGGCAGACTCATGAGACAGTTGCTGTGTTTTAGCAATTTCTGCTAAAAGCAGCGCATCGCTCGGACGAAAATGGGTGATAAATTCATGTTCGAATTCCTCCCAATTCGTTTTGGCATGAGAAGAGAACCATGTGGCCGCATCTCCTCGGAAAAACTTAAACAAATGCTCAGCAAGCACTTGGTTCAGATAGGGCAAAGCAAAGCGTAGAGAACGTTTTAAATCAATAAGGAAAGACTTAGCTTTCGTTTTGTCCCCTGCAAACGCTTCAATTCCAATGGATTTGACTCGTTTACTTAGCTCTACTTCATCCATTGGCCTGGGAGCAGGCATAGCCTGGTCAGTTTTGTGAAGAAACTTTTCTCCCCAAGCCAGAAAAAGAGGATTTCCAGTCGTAGGCGTTGAGCCTGTGCTGGATCCAGAGTTTGGTGTTGTCACGGTGGGAGAAATCGTGTTTGAGATTGCAGATTGTGCTCTCAAATTCGATTGTCCAGCCGCCACCACGCTGTCAACGATAGCTTTTTGACTAGCTATCATCTTCAACAAGCTTTCATTCGATAATTTCGCAGAGTCTAACTCCTGCAAAGCATGAGTTAACCGGTCGCTAATATCACCGAATTCCGTGCGCGTTTGCGTTAATTGACGCATAGTGCTATCCGATTTGTCTTGGAGTTCCACCAAGTGATCGGCTACTTTCAGAAGCGTGTCTTCCCACACTTCGTAGGTTGTCATATCATCGATAACTAGATTAAAGACGTTGCAAGTCGTTTCAAGCATCGCTTGATCCAACAATTTAACTTTAGGACTTGACATATCGTCGTTTGAAGAAGCAATCGAATTGTTATCCGAGTCGTTCAAATCTGAATCCGTTGCGGGTGTGAAAGAATTAGGTGCAGGAGAGTCCCACGTGGTCTTACCAGTTCTGGTCGCTGGCATTGACACAATGTGACCAAAAGCAGGACCGCAGCTTGCAAGGTGAACAAGTGGAATTAAGTCACGACCAATGAGGAGACAGGAGATTAGGCTCAAGTAGCCATTCTTGGGAGAGGGATTAGTGATGTCACTTCCCCCCCCTGGTTTCCCATTGGTAGAAAAATTAAATTAATTCATGGAATTGATTTCCCAGAGTTCCAAGAAAATGTCAAAATTTAAAATTCCAATCATTCTCGAAAATTCCGAGATTTCCACATGTTTTTCTATTGTTTTCAGGTCGCCATCTTGATTTTTTGACAAAAAATAAAACTTTGACCAATATAAATGCCGAATTTTCTCCATTTCTGAAGAGAAACAACATTTTTTTGAAAGCAAAATAGAAATTTGTTTGGAACTAGAAGTTCTGAACCAGATCAAAATGGTCTGATTCCACAAAAACATGACTTTTGTGCTTTCCTAAAAAAGCACGAAATCATGTCTGTAGAACTTCGAAATTTTCAAACCAGTTAATTTTATCATTGTTGGCAACAAATAACAAAATCAAACCGCGCTAGCGCGCAGACAAACCGATTCTTGATGCCTCGCAAGAAGAAACAGAGGAAGAAAGATAAGAAAATAAAAATAAAAAATTACAAAATACTGGGTGTTTTTTAATCTAAAAGACACTCAAAAAGTTCCAATTTTTAGCAGAAGGTTTTTGCAGATATTTACACTACGGGGATATTGTTGCAATCTCTTCTTCTGCCCCAAGAGACCAACAAACGCGCCCGCTCACCCCTTTCGGAGACTCATTCCAGTCTGCACGAGGCTGCCTTTCGACAGAAACGTGCCTACACTGAGATGTCTGTTCATCCCAATGAAATGGTGTTTTTTGTGGAACAGTCAGTTGCACTTAAAGTAAGAAGGAAATGCATCTTCTGTCCCTAGTCGCCTTGGGTCCCACCCTTCAGCCGCCATTGTGAAGCCATATCGCCCTCCATTTGGCGCTGTATACAACCCGGCATTTGAGGTGATTACTACCGCTGTCAGGTGTGGAGTCCCAAGAAAACCATGAAAATCATAGATAGGGAAGTTTAGAGAAAAAGTAAAAAATGAAAAAGATGTAAAAACAACTAATTTCCAAATTACAGAGATTGCTCCAGACTGTGGTTCGAGCACAGTCCTTTAACAAACTGCAGTAGCCCAGAAATCAAGCAAGAGTGAATAAAATTCAGAAACAAAAGTTACAGGCTAGATTCCCAATCTTTTTTCAAAGTTGGTAGCTACCTGAACGCACAGATATCGTTCCTACGCCCTAACGAACTCTCTGTGCCATTTGAGCACTTCACCATCGGTATCCCCGTACCTCTGGCAGCTCTCCCTGCTGTCCGTGTCCCAATTTCAGCAACTCTTGGGTTAAATACGTTAACTTGCAGTTGCCTACCAACCAGTACACGGGACAGGGTAGGATTATGACCGATGTGAACCCGGATGAGCGCCTTGAGCAGCCACAACGCAACCCATAAATTATGAGTCGCAACAAAAATCAAGGCAGTCTTCCCATGTGTGCGGACACTTCGCTGCTACTCGGGTCCAACTACACGCCAACTCACCGCACGTGACTGTTCCCGCGCCAGCGACCACTAAGCTAGCAACCTGCATCCAAGCGACTAAACGTCCTACAAGAAATTTGGTGTCACTCAAAGCTCAGTTCAACATCGCCTCCTCGCCCGGCCCATAATGGAACCAGTGATTGCAGCGTGGCACCTGGAATATGACCGCTTCTCCCCCGTGGGATTTGGTTTGCTGGTGGCCACCAGCGCGCCTCCTCCACGAATCGAGTTTGAATACGCTGCAGACTGTCCCATTACTTTTACTTGGGCTGCGCACCAAGAAATAGAAATAATAAAGAAGGTTTGGAATTATATTCCCCTCCCAACCACTCAGTTTTTTAGGCTAAGCTAGAAAGGAATAGAAGACCGTTGGAAAGTGTGGCTAGTGTAAGTCCCGGCTTGCCAGTACCCAGGCAAGCTGGACATGCAAAGCCACCAATTTTTGTCTGATCAGGGTCCAATGGTCAGCGATTAGCGGCCGTTTCGCCTGCTGACCCCCTGTCACAATCATGACCAAGGAAATTTCCCCCTCTAGTTGAAAGAAAAAATTCATTTAATATTGTGCTTCGCACAATCAGTAAATTAGAATAGTATTCGCAAGAGAATTCAAAATCCTGGACGGGCCCACAATTGTGAGTGTTCGGACGGACGCCACGTGGTCGGGGGAGAGCCACGGAGGCGCTGGACGCAACACACACGATAAAACAAACCACGAAATACACGGAGACACAATATAGTTTTAGTTATGGCTTTATTAGATGTCTAGGGGTATGATTGTAGTGTCCCATAGTGTATTTCCCAAGGCGGCGGTTCCTTCGAACCGTCCCTAATCAGACCGCGTGGCACGGCGGCCATCGGCCGCCATGACACACGAGGTCGGTAATCGGTTTTGGGCCACGCCGCCGAAGTTACGGTTAACGTCCGGCGGACGTGGCGCAACTGGACGCTCAGGTCCCGGCGGGCGATATCATCGCCACGCCGATAGTTTGGGTTATCTCAATAGCCAGTTTTGGAGGCGGTCGCAACACGACCGTTCGCCTTGCTGGTTGATCAACAACTCTCTTGTCCCTACGGGGACCAACCACTTCCGGAAGGGCGACTTCCGGGGCCCGATCCTGCTTGACCAAAGGCCCGCAGCTCCACCTGGTTGCGGGGGACCGCAACAGGCTGCGCGAGATACGAGAGGCGCTGGAGCTGCGCCAAGTGCATTGCCGTTGCAGTGCAGCGACCCGTGCGCAGGGGCAGCTGGTCACATATTTATGTGCACATTACTCTTACAAAACCATTTAGAGTCAAAGGAATGAATTTGAACTCATTTCTTGACCAAAACTAGCGAGTGTGGGTTCAAGTTTATTAACATTTCGAATTTGTGTGGAAGAAGTGTGTTTGCAGTGAAAAAAACTAGATCATTTTTATGTGTACAAAGATGTATTCGATATGGTAAATAGGAGCTAGAATAGGAAGTGGGAAATGACTAAAACGAACGAGTGCGTTTATATTTTCGTAAACACGGATTGAACAAATAGGGTTAAATTGTTTCGTTTGCTTTGCAATCAGATGAAGTGTTCAACAAGAGCAAATATTGAGAGACCGGTCCAAATAGCAATAATCGATCCGCTTTTGGCAACTAAAAAGGCCGCTTTCATCATTTTCATGACGGATGTGAATACTTATGCCTTAGACGTCTGAGCTTATGCCATATCTCACGTTTAATTCCAACTTGTGTTGATTGATTTCTGAGTTGAAATGGTCCAGTGTGTTTTCCTCTGTGGGCTTGTGTAATCAATATTTAGAATATGATAATGAATTTTAGATCATTAAATTTTTATTCGTGAATTAATTACTACATACACAATTTGTGTGCATTACAATCATCAATGATTTTTTAAACTTAAGTGATAATTATACATAAAAATAATTTGAAGTTTGAATCACATGTTATCAGCAAGGATTAAAGTGTGTATCTACCAATTTACAAGTATTTTTTAAATTTATTAGTTTGTTAGTGTCAAATTTAAAATACATTTCGAGAAGAAGGAATTAATTTGAATAAATTTGCTTGAGAAAAACAAGTGTGGAGAATAAGTAGTTTTAAACACGAGATTATTGAATAAGCAATATACAATACTGGTTTTTAATTATTTGCAAAAAATGATTGTGGCATTTAGAAACTCCAATGTGTTTAATGTGCCATACATTCTTTTCTACAAACGATTTCTCGTAAATTGATTGAGTGTTTTGTAAGTGCATTACCACAAATAGAATTTTCTGTGCATTAGGAAACATCAATAATTTCAACATATGAATAATTTGAATGCATAATTTCAAAAAATTTAAATTATTTTGTTTACATTGATGCGAAATGTTGGGTTAAATTGATGTACATATTACTCACAAATCTATTTAGAACAGAAGGAATACATTTCAACTCGTTTACTTGACTAAAAGTAGCAAGTACGAGCTAAAGTCAGTTTAAAAATTAAAAGTACATTGTCACACACAATTTATTAGATTAGAATTATCAATAATTTTTTATCGTAACAATAATTAGAATGCATGTTTTCAATAAGAACTAAACTGTTTCAATCATTTTTTTTTAAATATCTTAGTTTACAATGGGTGAAACACAAAACCATTTAGAGATGAAGAAACAATAACAATTTGTCTTGAGCAAAACACAGTATGGGCTAAAGATGGTTTAAATAAGCTTTGTATGCATACTCTAACTCACGACAAGGTTGTCCCCACTCCCATTGGCCGAGCCATTTCACCCGTGTTGTGCTACAAAAAAGTAAGGCAAAACACCTGAATTGCATTGATAAAACAACCAATAAACAATTTAATAATTGTTTGCTTTTCTGACAAAACAACCAATAAACAATTAAAAAATTGTTTGCTTTTCTGACAAAACAACCAATAAACTGAACAAACGTGTATGTTGAAATGAAAACAACATAAAACTGTATCTTACAAATGGAAAAAAAAACATTTTACTATAAAATAAATATAAAATTACATCATTCTAATAATTAGAATAATCAAAACAATTAAATATAAACTAAACTATACTTTTCCTTGTGGTAGGAGTAATAAAGCTCGGCCAATGGGAGTGGGGACAATCTTGTAGCGAGTTAGAGTTGAGGTAAATCAAGTTGGGAATACAACACGAGAGAATTTACAAAAAAGCTTATACCCATCTGCATTTTTTCTAATGATTGTTTATTTAACCAGAATTTGCATTTTTAGTAATTTTAAAAACACGAATCATTGCATCATTGCATTATTTTGTTCCGCACAGCCGTGTTAATTCACTTTGTGAATACTGGTAGTACAAGAGAGGAAATTGATGCATTTTGTCGCTTCAGTCGACAGGTTTCTAACAATGCAGGGGGACAAATCTTAGTTTGCACTTACTACGCCTTAACCCCGGGACACTTAAAAGTAAACAGAGTGATTGAAATTACATTCATGAGCAAAAACTGTGGACAAATGTGAAAAAATGGCCACGAAATGCTTAGTAACAATTAGAATGTATGGAATTCAGGTGATTAGTTTGCAGTGAAAGAACTACCGGTAGATCATTTTTGAGGTGTACAAGAATGCATTTCGATGTAGTACATTTGAATTACGAAATGCAAAAGAGCCAATGTAAAACTGTCTACAAGAGTGCTTTTGTTAGAACAAACAGGTTTAAAAAGTAAAAAGAAAAGTTTTTTTGGTTTACTAATAATTACGTGGTTTAGTTTGCAATCAATTGAGATGTTGAATGAGAGCAAAAATTGAGAGACCGGTCCAAATGGAAAGAATCGATCCAATTTGACACAGCAATTTGACAGTGCTAATTTTCTCTTCCTCTTTAATTATTTCTCGGATATCGCTTTCAACTTTAAATACATAGCTGTTAGGATTAATCTCGTGTTTTTTTACTCGAGGTATGAATATTGTCTCTTGACAGCGGTGTGGACAGGAACAGTATGTGTGTGGATTCGTCTTGAATAGTGTTTCCAAATATATGTTGTGAGTGAGTTTAGCAGTTTCTTGAGTCAAACAGAGTGATAGATTACTGTTCTCCATAAATGGCAATCTAACAATACGACAGATTTTGGACAAGTTAATGTTTTTGCATTAAGCCTAAACTTATCATTTCTCCCCCGAATATAACAGCATACAGCACCAACACCATTGTATATATGAAGTGCTGTTCTAATCGAATTATTTGAAAACATTTTAAAAGGCGGGTTTTTGAATAAATTCGCATATATTAACGTTTTGTTGTTTTCGAAGGAAGATGGTATCGTATACGCAAGCTGATTGCGGGCTAACGTTAGAATCCTGTGGCTTTCAAAATGGCAGCGTCCATTAACAATGACTTGAAAACGTGGGGAGGGAAAAAATTGATAGAAAATAAAGAAAAGCTAACAAATAAAGGGAATTTTTAAAAATACTAAGGTAAATACAAAATACAAAATAAATAAATAAGTAAATAAACTAATATTTTTTTAAATTGCCTTTGCTTTGAATCAAAGGATTACGGTATGTCAACTAGACAATCAGTCGGAGCCAATTTAGTATGCTTCAGTTAACCGCGCGTAGTTGAATGGTCTGGTGGGATAGTTGAACTGCAGACGCCAGTTATTCCCATATTTCCTGTCCACATGTCACAACTTCACAACTTTGTTTGGTGATTCTCGTTCAATTGGAGCCGATGAATTGTTCCCAAACCACCCAGACTGCTCAGCTGTGAGTACCATGCAAATTCTGTTACTTTTCTTCACTTTGTGCTGAATTCAACTGATAGTTGGAAGCCAATGCGTTGAGATTGAAAACATACGTACTGGCATTTGAATGGTTGCTCCTGCAGTTTGTCTGCATAACATTTGGCTTCGCATGCTGAAACTCGGTCGTTTGTTGCACAACGGCTCTTTGGAGTATTCACTCGAACCAACTAGAAAGAATTAATTAATGTTTCAATATCAGATGTGTAAGCACACTCTACTCTGTGTAGCCCAGAAGTATTGTCCAGTCTATAAACCGTCTGGATAAATGGCATATGTCCGGACTAGAGACGTAGAAAGAGTTAAAAAAGTAATCTTCCCTACATTAAAACAATGGCAGAGTTTACAAATGACGTCATAATGACGTCATACCCATTTGAAAACGAGGCTAAGGGGTATAAACAAACCCAAACTGAGGTGTTTTCACTCAAAGTTGGAAAAATGTGGAGAGCCGGAATAAACGTGACCGTTGGGTAGTTGAAATTAACATGACTGGTTTTATTGACTGGTCAAAAATATAGGGGGCGCTGTGGAAACAGCGTCACAAAATAACAGGTAGAAAAATAACACAATGTCAAGCAGGGAAGCGAACACAGTAATATTCCCCATTATTAATCACGGGATTGATAATTAAAAAACTGAACAATGGATTAAAATGGAAATAAACAAATATGGAATATGGAATTTTAACATGAAATCAAAACGAATAAAATTGATTGATTTAGTTATACAAAAACAAACGAATTACTTAATTACAACATTTTCGGATGCTGATGCAATTGAGCGGATGCGTTTAACCAATGGATGTGGCGCGGAAATGGAAGCCGGAACGTAAGGACGATGGCTGAAACGTGCGAAACGTAGCTAGAACGTGCGGAACGTAGCTGGAACATGTGGAACGATGGCCGGAACGATGGCCGAAACGAGTGGCGTGGTAGCCGGAATGCGCGGCGTGGAAGCGGGAACGCACATCAATGTTGTTTGTGATGGGAGGAAGGGAAAATCGTGGAGATTCTCCCCCCACTCTGATGATTTGGAGTGTTTCCGGAGTGGAATTCGTCCGTCCGCACGAAGCGGATTTCGGGCCGCTGCCAAGCGCTCGGGTGTTGCCCGATTGCTGGTGGGTCGATTCCGCGTTCATCAGATCGATTTGGACGTTTTTGGATAACGTTGACGAAACGTTCTCGGCATTTTCGGATTCGCATGGTCGAAGAAACGGTTGGAAATGTCCGCTACTACACATGCGAAAAATGTGGGAATTTTCTTTTTGTCACTGGCGAATCCGTTGCTGTCGACACAACACCAAAAATGTTCAACCTGTTGCGATGTAGCCATTGTTTGGTGGAAGCCACAGAACAATCGAAAATCAGGCCTAACACGTGGTGAACGGTCCAAATTTTTTGACGAAAAAGTTCCAAAAAAGTTGCGAGACACATAAAACTTGCTTGTAGTTGGAGTCCTTAATGTTGCGCGAGAGTTTGTCCTTGGTTTCTTGTCGCCATTTAGTGTTTTTCGTGGGCCTAACACGTGGTGATCGGCGTGCAAAAATTGACAAAATCGACGAAAAGGTCCAACAAAAACTCGAAATCACTTTGGAAACTTGCGCGGAATTGGTCTCTAGTGTAGTGCGATGGATTGTAGTCGCATCCTCGTCGCCATTTGAGGTGTTTTCACTCAAAGTTGGAAAAATGTGGAGAGCCGGAATAAACGTGACCGTTGGGTAGTTGAAATTAACATGACTGGTTTTATTGACTGGTCAAAAATATAGGGGGCGCTGTGGAAACAGCGTCACAAAATAACAGGTAGAAAAATAACACAATGTCAAGCAGGGAAGCGAACACAGTACAAACAACATAGAATTCAGGGTAAAATGTACATAAAATCTGATTATTACTGTGACAAATTTTATTTTAAAGATGTATCACACATTTTTAAACATTTTGTGTGTTTCTTCACATAGTTTTACTTGTTTTTAATCATTTTCCATATTTTTTCACTGGTTTTAAATATTTTTTACACCCTTGTTGATTGTTTTTTCATGTTTTGAAAGATCTTTCACTCATTTTCACTTGTTTTGAATGATGTTTTACAACTTTTCACCCGTTTTGAATAATGTTCCTCAAATTATCAGTCGTTTCACTTGTTTTTTGTACATTTTAAATGTTTTAGTTTGAGAATTCTTATCTTCATATCAGTTACGGCAATGACTTACTGGTATGATTCTGTTAGTCGTCGAAGCTTACTATGACGAACACATTCAAAACGTTACCATAAGGTTACTATTGTAGTAATCTCCCACGACGATAAGAATCAATACAGTACATCATGACTAAAACAGTAACTGATCTGAAGACACACTCTCACCACTCGTGACATGTCTACTCCCGTTACTGCTACTGCTACTGTCCGAGGCCTAAGTGCTCGTGACCGGTGGCGAGGTGATGGTCGGCGAGTGCAGCGTGCATGCGGAGGCCGCCCGCCCGGTCTTCATGATGGAGGGCACGGTGGTCGAGCTGGGGATGTTGAGGTGCTAGAACTGCACCGCGCTGCCTTCGAGCCGAACACAAGCGACTTCGACGCCGATGACTCGGTCTCGGCGCCACCGCCGTGCACTTTGAGCGTCGAGATGTTCATTTTGGGAATGGACTAATCGGCAGCTGTCAGCTGTCAGCTGTTAGCCGTTGGCTGTCGCAGTCGTCAGTCGACAGTCAACTTTCGACTTTCGACGATCAGCCGTTGACTGTCAGCCGTTGACTGTCAGCCGTCGACTGTCAGCCGTCGAATGTCGCGGTCGTCAGAAGTCGAAGGTCGCACTGTCACTAGCAACGGCCGACAGTTGAGGGCTGACGGCCGCAACAGGTCGACGACTGACGGACACGACAGTCGACAGCTGACAGCTGACAGTCAACAGTCAGCCGTCGAATGTTGCAGCCGTCGACATTCGATCGTCAGCCGCAACGGTCGACAGTCGACAGCTGACGGGCGCAACAGGTCGACGACCGACGGACGCGACAGTCGTCGTCCGACGTACGCAACAGACGACATCCGCTAAAATGAGTTTGGATGCAAGAAGCAATACAAATGAATATAAACACTAGGACAAACGCCAGATTCACAAAGGTTGAAATCCGAATTTTCCGCTAAGGGATAATGTGCACGTACATCATGTACGTGCACATTACGTGACATATCAGCACTTTACATAACTTTTTTCATTATAAAATCGATACGGTATTGTTTTATGTCCGCACCATTCAGTGATTTTTCTCTATACGAAACACATTGCTTTGTCCGGAGTCCGAAACAGAGAGCTGTCTGGACTGCGAAGCAAATATGCCATTGCTGACTATTGTTTGGGACCGGGTGGGTCCCTGCTAACTAGTCCGGACGGCGCTAGGTCTGGGCTACACAGAGTACGTTTTACTATAAACACAACCGATTGACGAGAAATATCGACTTCAATCCAATTCGAGTCGGATAGATAGAAAATATATTTTGGGTGAAAGATTTGATTTTGCGGTAAAATGAAGGTCTGGAATAAATTAAATTATATTAAATTAACCCAGTGGAATGGAAACGGAAAACACAAACGATCTTACTGCTCGATCCACTTTGAATTTGGGCACGACGTGAGTTGAAAACCATAAAAACAACCTATCCTCTGAAGAATATGGTTCATCAACTGTAACAATTCAGAAGTGAGTGAAAAACAATAATAGTTTCTTGTACATTAAACCCAATTCTATTTTTAAAGGCTTTTATTTAACTTGACATGACTGTGTGTTTTGAGGGTATGACGGTACGCCATAGGGTGGAATCTCATACACCCTGTGAGATTCCCCTTGGGAGTCAGCTGGAATCTGGAATCTGGAATCTCTTTCAATCCTAATTGATTCCAATTTAACTCACCAGGGTTTGTACGTGGAGAACTGAATCCAACTGAATTTGCAAGTTTTTTTATTCGAAAATACAAAATACAAAAGTGCAGTGACAAGTGAGCGGGTTTTCATCAAATTCCAAAAGACAATAATAGAAAAAGCCAAAGTGAATTGATGAAAAACTAAATTGTTGTTTTTATCATATTGTAATTGTTATTACATGCTCTCTCTCAGCTTTCCTGTTGTACGTCGTCAGTTCAAATTTTCTCTCCTTTTCACATTTTACATCGTTATCTTACTTGTTTAATCCAAAATTCAGCTTAAACCTGCTAACTTGTCAACTGATGACGTCATGCTTTGGATTTGGGGCCACTGGTTTTGTCGCGCGTATTGTAATTGTTGTTACATATCATAACTACAACAATTTAGTTCTTCATCAATTAACTTTGGGTTTTATAACGTACGTAATGGGTTACGAATCTGGATCGCTATAGAATAAAGAATGTTCACTCTCAAGATTTTAGCAAAAGTACATTGTTAAGTGTTCACCAAGATGGCGGGACACTACAGGTTTTTAAATCACTCATTGCACTTGACCTTTAAATTTGAAGGAAAATTATTTCCATTAACTCTATGAATTTTTAGAAATTCGGCTTTTTTGGTGTCTAGGAATTATTTAACGATCTAGAACCAATCATCTATTTATTTATCCAGGTACACAGCCTTTTTTTTCTACATTTTTTACAAGGTTTTTTCTGCAACTTATCTAGCATGTAAAAACAGAATTAGGTCTACTGTATTTGTTTCTACCTCTTTTATGCTTTCTGCAGACTCCAAATACTGTTGAAACACATGTGCTGTTGAACTACAAAAAAATCTTGTAAGTGAAAAGCAATCCTACAATCAATCTACAAAATTGCAAAATTAAAAAAGAATACACTAAAATGTGTAATGTTTGTCAAAACGATTCAGTCGAAAACACAATGTTGAACAAATAAAGAAGTTGAACTTTACTTCGTGAAAATACAGGTCGAACTGCCGTTCGAAAACTTTAAACAATACTAGAGCGCGTGGCGCGTGACACACACGATTTCAATACGTTAAACAAATGTAACAACTTAAAACTAACAATACTCCGCCTGAAAGCGTCTGTGTTAATTCAATCGCGCTCTTCTAGGATTTTCTTTTCTATCGGTCTCAATCCCAGCAGTGGGCGGAACTTCTCGAATTTATTCCGCTGTAGAGGCTTCCTGAATATGTCTGCCTCGTTGTCGTCTGTCGCAATATAGTCCAATTTCACAATCTTCTTTTTGACTTGATCACGTACAAAGTGAAATTGAAGATCTATATGCTTCGTTCGTCGTTTTTCAACATTATTTTCGGCAAAAGCTTTCGCTGGTTTGTTGTCGCAAAATAACGTTGTTGTGCTGTCCCCAATAAACTGTTTCATGCCAATTTCTTCAAGTAATCGGCGTATCCATATGACATCTTTGGCGCAGTTTGCCATAGCAACGTACTCCGCCTCCATCGTTGATGTGGCGACGATCGTCTGCTTTTTGCTTTGCCAACTAATTGCATTTTCGCCAATTTTCAATAATGTCCCCGAGCATGATTTTCGAGTTTCTTTGCAATTAGCCCAATCAGCGTCGGCGTAGGCTTTCAAGATCCCATGTTGCTTTTCATAATTCGCCGTTCCTGCCAAATACTTTAATATTCGTTTGGCTTTCTTCCAATGCACAATTTTCGGTTTCGTGTTGTATTTTGCTAAAAAATTGACTCCAAAAGCAATGTCCGGTCGTGTACAATTTGCAATGTACGATAAACATCCTATGAGTTCTCGATAAGGACATCCTGTTGCATCTGGGCTTTCTTCTTCCGTTTTGTCATCTTTTTGCTGTGCTTCCATCGGAGTAGAAATTGATTTGGCATCTTCCATTCCAAATTTTTCAACAACTTTGACAATATACTTCTCTTGTGTTAAGTAATGACTTCTGGTTGAGTTTTTGCCAAATTCGATTCCTAGCATATATTTCAATTCTCCGAGTTCTTTGATGTCGAAACACGATTTGAGCTTTTTCTTCATTTTCTTGACCATTTTCTTGGTCTGACCGGCGACAACCATATCGTCCACGTAGACGCCGATGATTCCCATTTTGTTACCGATCTTGATCCAATAAACGCATGAATCTGCTCCGCATCTCTTGAATCCGACTTTTTCGAGTTCTTCATTTAACTTTTCGTTCCAGGTTCTTCCTGATTGCTTTAACCCGTATAATGATTTAATTAAATGACACACCTTTCTGTCCATGTTTTCACCTTCCAGTCCTTCTGGTATCTGCATATATACCTGTTCTTCTAGAACTCCATACAGGTATGCAGTTGTGACATCTAATTGCTCCAATTCCCATCCAAGCATTACCGCTACTGCCAAGATTGTTTGAATTGTTTCGATCCCTGCCACTGGTGAATACGTGTCGGTGTAATCTTCTCCATATCTTTGGGTAAATCCCTTGGCCACCAATCGAGCCTTGTACCGTTCAATCGATCCATCTGCATGTCGCTTGATCCGAAAGATCCATTTGCATCCAATTGCTGTTTTGCTCTCTGGTAATTTTGTAATTTGCCAAGTTCCGTTCTTTTTCAAACTTCCAAGTTCATTTGCAATTGCTTCTTTCTATTTTTTGGAATCTTTGCCGCTAATTGCTTCGTTGTATGTACTTGGTTCCTCGTAATCGCAAATCATTGCACTTGCTGCAATTTCATCGATTTCGTCATCCGAAGATTCCTCATCATCAGCTTGCGGTTGACCTTCGTCTTGTCGTTGATCCGGTTGATCCTCGTTGCTACGCAACTTCATTTGCGTTGGCTCATAAACCTTTTTGACTGCATCTTCCTTTTTCGGACGTCCACACTTTTTCTTCGCAATTTCCGGTTTTGGTTCAACAACCTTCAATTTCTCCGCCTCGAAGAATAGTGTCGTAACTTCTTCTTGCGTGCCTTCGGTTGTTTTGTCGTATTCCGAACCCAATTCGTCTTCTTTGAAGACTGCGTCGCGTGAAGTCACAATTGTCTGTTTTTCTGGACACCAAAAACGGTAAGTTTTCTCTCCAAGCGTGTATCCAATAAAAATGCATTGTAGTCCTCGTTTGTCCAGCTTCTTTCTCTTTTGTGAAGGGATGTGGACCACTGCCTTGCAGCCGAATGCTCGTAGATATCCCACTGATGGCTTTCGATTATGCCAAATTTCGTATGGCGTTTTTCCTGTTGTCGTTGTGACTGATCTGTTGCATATGTACGCGGCTGTATACACCGCTTCGGCCCAAAAACAAGCACTTAGCTTTGCTCCGATTAAACAAGATCTCACCAGGTTCATCAGCGTTCTATTCATTCTCTCCGCGACCCCGTTCTGCTGTGGCGTGAATGTTGCCGTTCGTTGATGCAAAATTCCTTTCTCGGCCAGAAAATCCTTGAATTCTTCGTTACAATACTCTAATCCGTTGTCCGTTCTCAGAGTCTTGACTTTCTTATTCGTAGCATTTTCGTTCTTTGCCAAGTATTCCTTGAATTTGCTCAGCGCCTCCGATTTGTGTCGCATAAAATATACTTCAGTTTTCCGGGATTTATCGTCTATGAACGTAATATAAAATCGTTTCCCATCTTTGCTCTCTGTTGAGAATGGTCCGGCGACATCTGAATGTATAAGTCCCAATATTTCGTCTGCAAGTTTTGTTTCTGACTTCTTAAATGGCTGGCGCGTCGACTTTCCCTGCATGCAACTGTCACATTTTTGTGATGACGCTTTGTCCAATTGCATCCTGTTGACCAAATTTTCCTTTGCCATTTTCTCGAGACTTGAAGTTGAGACGTGCATGAATCTGCGATGCCACGTTTCCGTGCTGACTTGCTCGCTTGCCGATGTCAAACCATACTTGGTCATCTCTTGTATCGGGTACATGCCGTTTCTCCGTGTAGATCTCAAAACTTCTACGTCTTCTTCGTCCAAAACTCTACAAACTCCTTTCTTGAAGATTAACGTATATCCTCTTTCTTCCAGTTGCGAAACGGATAGAAGGTTTATTGCTACGTCTGGAATGTACAACACTTGTGATAAAATCGCTGAAGTTTGACCCCCGTTGTGTTCAAAAATCAAGTCTATATCTCCTTGTGCTTTCGTTTCAACTTTAGTTCCATTTGCAATCGTTATCTTGTCCGTCTTTGTCGACTTCAAATTTTGGAATTTTTCCTTGTGGCTGGATATATGGTGCGTTGCACCTGAATCGAGATACCATGTCCCTGACGATCCTACGGTAATTACGTACGCTGACATCATCTTCTTTTTGGACTCTGTCGATTCCTTCTTGCCACTTGACTGCCTTTCCTTCTTTGGTTTGTTGCAGTCTCTCGCAAAATGCCAAAACTTGCCGCAATTGTAGCATTTTACGTTCTTTGTTGACTTCTGCTTCTGTGCCGGTAACGATGTATTCTCGCTTCTCGTTGTCGCTTTGTTGCGACGGGCCGATTCCGACAACAACATCTCCTTCACTTTCTTTGCCGTGAAGTCTGCTGCCGCTATTGTGTGCACCGACATGATGAGTGATTCGTACTCTTCCCCAAGTCCGCACAACAATGCCCACGCGAGTTCCTTGTCCGACATCGTTTCTCCCGCATTCGTCAACCGCTCTGCACATGCCGAAACTTGTGATATATACGTCTCCATGGCTGTATCCGACTTCTTCTCGGTGGTGTACAACTCTTTTCTCAGCTGCACAACTCTCAATGTATTTGTCGGTTCATACGTGTCCTTCAGTATATCCCACGCTTCCTTTGGTGTTTTCAAACCACGAATGTGCTGTTGCTGTTCGCTCTTGATGGTCAGGCCAATAATTGCAAAAGCCTTGCTTTGCAGTTCTGCCAACTTAGTCACGTCTTTTTCCGTGGTTGATCCATCAACTACTGCAAACAGTCCTTTTTCTTTTAACACCAACTTGGTATTAAACACCTATGACGCGTAGTTCAAGCCATTCAGCTTCTCGATGCCAAATGCTGTCGTCCCTGCTGACGATGACGAGGTTGCTGTGATCGAATCAGTCATTGTTGAAAATTTTCACTCTTATAACAATTGGTTTCAATGTCTCGTTTGCTGACAATATGGCGTAATTTTTTTTTCACGCACTGCAAATTTGACACGTTCGAAAGATGAAAACGTTTCGTTTTTAACCCTAATTCGAATTCAAAGTTCCTTTTTAGTCTCACAAAATTAAAAAAAAACGATGAATCACTGTCGGAATCCAATCCACTGATCTGCACTTTGCTTATAGTTCAGTTTCGTTAGGCTTAACCCCGTTAGGCTTAACTTTTCTGGTTCCCGTCGTCACGTTTGTTTGACGTTCGAATTCGCACTTGTAGATTCGAAAAAATGTCCAAAATTTACTCACACAACACTCAGAGTCCCGATGAACATGTTTGCTGTCGCACTGGAGCCCATAACCATTTGTAATGTTTGTCAAAACGATTCAGTCGAAAACACAATGTTGAACAAATAAAGAAGTTGAACTTTACTTCGTGAAAATACAGGTCGAACTGCCGTTCGAAAACTTTAAACAATACTAGAGCGCGCGGCGCGTGACACACACGATTTCAATACGTTAAACAAATGTAACAACTTAAAACTAACAAAATGAAATCAGGATAAGCTTTGATTTGTTATCGTACACTAAAACATTTCTGTAATACCGCCCCGTTTAATAGCCCGGGCGTTTAATTCTGTTTTTGACTCACTCCGCCCGGCGCCAATTTGAAAACCCGGGGCTTATTCGGGCGCGGCGCATACGCGAAAAATGACTGATTTTTGGTGATAAATGGTGATTTTTCCGTTAAAATCACCAATTTTTTGCAAAAGTAGATGATTTTAACTGACCCGGCACTTATTCAGGGCCGGCGTCAATTTCCGAAATTGCCGCTTAAATGAATCCCGGCTATTAAATGGGGCGGTACGGTATACATTTTTTTAACACGGCTCTCTTTGGATTTCTTAGTTGTAACAACCTATTCCATTTTTTCCACGTTTATCCCTGCAGAAGTCTACGACAGCAAATAGAATTAGTCGTGCGCTATTTTTAAAGGCTTTTATTTAACTTGACTTGAACGTTTGTGTGTGTGTGTGGTTCAACTTCCGGTTTGTGTAATGCTGGGCGCAGACATATCGCGATTTCGCGTCGCGTTGCGATTGTGTTACCATTGCGCATGTGCAGGTGACGTCATTTCCTTCGCGCCGGTTCGAAATCTACTTTGCGAAATAGTACTTGTCCCAAGTACTATTTCGCCCGCGATTCTTGTTGCAGCCAATCCCGTGAGCTGATTGAAATGACGTCATTTCATCAAAATTTTTGGTTGCTGTGTGAATTCTGTGGAATGACGTCATAAGTTTGAATTTGCAGAGCTGAAATAGCTACATGTGTGTAGCACTGTGCGCGATTCACAGTGCGATTTCGCTAGCGAAATCGCGATATGTCTGCGCCCAGCATAATTTTGCGTGTTTTTTCCAAAAATCAATTCAGCATAACAAAAAATTGGGATTTTGCTAGTATAGTGAAGCAAAATCTAGATTATACTAAGGAAAATAAATTTGCTAATTTAGGAATTGTCTAATTTCTCCATTTTAACACAGAACTTTAAAGAAAAATCCACCGCCAGGTTACACTCTTACTCTGGGCTATGGACAGTACGAATCTTCAGTCTAATTACGAAGGCAAATAAAACAAGGCATGTCAAGCAGAAAATTGTTTATTCAACCAAAACATACAGGGAGAATAAAACAAAACGGCAAAGATGATCTCGGCGGCGTCAATTTTCTGCAAGGGAGGGAAGAAACAATTAGTGCAAAATAAACAACATTGTATCCAGAAAAACTTGGGAGGGACCATTAGCACATTTATTTTCCTTAGTATAATCTAGATTTTGCTTCACTATACTAGCAAAATCCCAATTATACAACAGTGAAAATAAATGTGCTAATTTAGGAATGTTCGTAGCCCCTTAACACAACAGAAGCAAACTCTTCCGATGCGGATTCGATCGGTCTGTTGTAGAATTTCTTGAAAACAGAGGTCGTCGACCAATCGGCGGCTTTGATAATGCACTCTAAAGACACTCCTCTGCTAGCCGCGAAAGAAGTGGCTGCAGCCCTGGTCGAGTGGGCCGAGAAGATGGAGGTATCCACCCCCGCGTCGGAGAGGACGTCCTTAATCCATCTCGCGATGGTTGTAGAGGAAACCGGGGCAAACGGTGGAGAGCCAGAAAGGAACAGTTGCTTTGAACCACCCCTAAAAGGTGCGGAGAAGGCAAGGTAATGGCGCAAGGCAGTCACCGGACACAGGTCCTTGTCGTGGAAGGCCGCGATGCGAAAGGGTGCCAGAGACGCGGACTTACGAGACCCGCACAGGGGAACTACGCAAAAGGTGTCGAAAAACGAGATGTCTGCTGAGAGAAGACGAAGGTCGGCCGCTCTGCCCGCTAAGGCAAGAGCTAAAAGAGTGGCCAGTCGCTGATTTCTCGACAGCCCCGAAGGGTTAGGGACGGAAAAAAGGTGTTTGAGGTGTATCAAAACCGGGCCCACGTGCCAAATGTTAGAGTATTTCGGGACAGCAGGTCTAGAGAAGGATACGCCCCTCAGAATCCGGCGAATGACCGGATGGGAGCCAAAGTCCTCCCCCCCCGACAGAGAGACCAATTGGGAAATTGCCGACCTGTGACAATTGACCGAGCTGTAAGACCTGCCCTCACTGAAGAGCGAGCCCAAGAAGTTGGCTACGTCCATGGTAGCTGGTCGAATAGGGTCCACGCCGCGAGATTGCGCCCAAGTCCTCCAGTTGCCCCAGCAATTGGAGTAAGTCCTACAGGTGGAGCGTTTCCACGAGGCTCCCACCAATTGGGCAGCGTCTTCTGAAAGTCCGATCTCTCGCATTCTACCGAGGACAGTTTCCAGGCCGCCAGGCGGAGGGATCCATCCAGGATGAGCGGGTGACAGTTCCCTTCCGGATCTTTCAGAAGGTCGTCGAACAGGGGAAGCAAGAGAGATGGGGCCACCAATAGGGGCCAAATCGTCTGAAAAGATAAAAAGAGGTAAGACGAGGCAAAAACAAACAAAAGGGAAACGTACCGGAAACCAGCTCTGGCTGGGCCAAACCGGTGCCACTAGCAACAATCTAGTCGGAGACGGAGCAGATCTGACCCTGCTGATGCACGGGGAAATCAGGCAAAACGGGGGAAAAGCGTAATTCAGCGCAGGGCCCCAATCCTGGACCATGGCGTCGAAGGCAATGGCCTCCGGGTCCGGACGCCAACTGAAGAACTCCTTCAGCTTGCGATTGCGGTAAGAGGCGAACAAGTCGCGAGAGAAGGGCCCAAGGGTCTGCTCCAGACAGTCGAAGACTGACCCATCCAAAGACCAATCCCCGCTATCAACGATCCCGCCCCTGGATGCGAAGTCCGCCGCAATATTGAACTTTCCCGGGATGTGCTCGGCCTGAATAGAGAGGTTCCTAGACATGGCCCAAGACCAGATGTCTTGAGCCACCGCCGTAAGGTCCGGAGACCGAGGACTCCCGAGGTGGTTAATCGCAGTGACCGCTGAAGTGTTGTCCAAGCGGATCTTAACAATCCCGTCTTTAAGGTCTGCGGCGAGGGCTTTGATGGCCCAGAAAGCAGCCAAGAGCTCTAACACATTAATGTGTTTGCTTAGTAAAAAGGAGGGCCACTTGCCTCCCACCGAAACCGAGTCACAACTTGCCCCCCAACCGGAGAGCAAGGCGTCGGAGTCAATACTGACCAGTACCTCCTTGGGTAAGAGGGATCTACCTTGGCAAGAGTCCAGATTAGACACCCACCAGGATAGCTCGTTTCTGGACTCCGTGTCCAGAATGCAAACCGAGTCAAAAGAACCCGAACGTAAGAGGCCCGTTTTCAGCACCTGCAGACCCCTATAATGCAGTGGGGCGGAGGAAATGGCTAGAGAGGTTGCATTAAGCTTACCTACCACCGAAGCCAAAAACCGGATGTCGACCACCCCCGAGCCTGAAAGCAAAGTTTTAACGGAGCTCTTAATGTCTGAAATTCTGTTCGGTGGAAGGCTGACTCTCATAGCCTCAGTGTCGATAAGAAAACCGAGGAAGGTCAACTGTCGCGTCGGTTCCAACACCGATTTCTTCGCGTTAATACGGAAGCCAAGCGCTCTGAAAAGCGACGACATGAAATCCCTTTGGGCTTCTAAAAGAGACTTATCTAAATTGGACACGAACCAGTCGTCCAAATAGACAACTAGTTTAAACCCAAATAGCCGTAGAAAGGCGGCGACCACCCGACCAAGTTTGGTGAACACAAAAGGTGCCAAGCTCAAACCGAAGGGGAGCACCGCGAATTCATAAAGTACTCCCCCCCAGAAAAAACGCAAAAATTTGCGCGAGTCCGGGTGGATAGAGACGGAAAAATATGCGTCCGACATATCAAACTTGATCATGTACACAAGACGATCTACTAGAGAGATAGCCAATCCCACATTTTCCATTTTAAAATGGATAAAAGGAAGAAAAGCATTCAAGGGCCTTAAGTTGATTACTGGGCGAAACCCCCCGTCCTTCTTGGTTACCACGAAGAGAGAGGAAATAAATTCGCCGGGGCAGTGTGCCACCGGGGAGATGGCCCCTTTTACCAACATTTCCGAAACCTCCTTGTCAATGATGGTGGACACCTCCCGAGAAAAGCTCGCAGCAGGGGGGCGTTGGTTCACCGGGGGCTGAACAAACTCCAGCTTGAAACCTGCAACGGTGGAAAGGACCCAGGCATCTGAAGAAATCAGGCGCCAGGTGGCCAAACAGGCCGGCAAGCGGCCGGTGAGTGGCAGAGAATCTACAAAGGAACAAAAGTCGCAAAAGGATCTTACCCTCTCTAGTGAAAGAAGCACGCCCCCGTCCCCTAGCGGGACGGGGGGCAGCTCGAAAGGGCTGCTGAGCCGGAAAGCGATCTCTGGTTGCAAGGCGACGCTCTTGCACGTAACGCACTTCCCTGTACGGACGTCTGTCGGGCTGCCTAAAGAGCGCGGGGCGCGCAGGGCCCTGTTGAGAGGCGGCGGGGCGTTGTCGAGCGGTGGACAGCTTGCCACGTGCCCGGTCGATGGCTGAGATCTCTTCGGAATGCTGCTTAAAGGCGGCCATGAATCCGCCGCCAAAAAGGAACTCCCCTTTGGAGTCGCGGAACTTGGCGGAGAGGGCAGCGTTCTTGCCACCCAAGCTGCTGATGACATTAAAGCGCCTCTCGTTGGAAAGGGAGTCCGACGCCGCGGAAACTAGCAGGAGAATGGCCTTGGCGGCCTCCAAAGTCTCAGATCGAGAAAGGGGTCTGAAAAATAAGAAGAATGAATAAATAAATCCAAAAATTGAGGGAAAAAACCCACTCTCTCATAACTGCAGAATCAAGAATCTTTGACGCAACCGCGCCAACTTTCAAAACCAGAAGGTCAACACTTTTGAGAAAATTCTCCCGGGGGAAAGAGAACGAGGTGGCGCGTCCCCCGATGTACGCCTTTACGTCGTCGTCCAGCTCTTTGCGTTTGAGCGCCGGAACGAGCTCCAAAGGGCGTGGGAAAGCCGCAGAAACTTTCTTCAAAGCCGAAACTGACGGGTGTGAAGCAAGAATTTCCTGGATACGCTCGGCAGACTTCTTAGCAATAGAAGGTGCAGCGCCGGATTCCACATCCGAATCCGAATCGTCGCCGACAGAAACAGCTGGCTGCCTGCTTAGGGAGCGGACCTGAGCTCTTAACCTGGAAACTTCGTCTCGAAGATCCACAAAAACGTCGTCTTGACGTGGGGGCGGCGTAAAAAAGTCCTCTTCCGGTGCGTAGTCCAAATCGAACTCGGGGTCGCGGAAAAGCAGAGGAGAATCGCCCGCATCCGGGGAAGAAGAAGTACGACGGTCGCTGTGACGGTCGCCAAGATGGGCGCCGTGACGATCGCCAGAAATGTCGTCGTGATGGTCGCCGTGACGGTCAGCACGGTTCGGTACGAAGGTCGCAGACGCAGAGCGAGACATGCGCTGACCCGACGTCCGAGAAGAGTCCCTCGCGAAAAGTGGGCGCGTTTCGCGGGACAACGTTTGAGAAAACGTCAGCAAGTCTTGAAGACCTTGTAGAAAATGTGGCGCTTGCGACACGACCGGCTCGGTCACGTCGACGCGACGTTCAACATGGCGGGATGCCTCGACGACGGCGTCGGCCACGTTGGGGCCCGACGTTTCATCCACGACAGCGGTTCTCGCCGTTTTCTGCTTGTTGGCAGCTGGGCGGCCACGTTTGGACGGGCCACCGGCGTTATTATCATCCGCCATGGTAAGAAAAACGACAAAACTAACCCGAAAAACAGCAGCGAAAAATTATCCTGTAAACCAAAATGGCAGAAGAAATTAGACTGGAGATTCGTACTGTCCATAGCCCACAGTAAGAGTGTAATCTGGCGGTGGATTTTTCTTTAAAGTTCTGTGTTAAAATGGAGAAATTAGACAATTCCTAAATTAGCACATTTATTTTCACTGTTGTATAATTAAAATTTGGGCTTCGTCAAGCCCTAGAACAGGTCATTCCACACATTATAATAAAAAAAAAATAAAAAAAGACTCATTTTTAAGCGCTGTGGAGTGGAAGTACGAATTAAAATTATGATTTACGGCAAACCGTAAGCAAACCGGAGCGCCACCTGGCGGAACCCGTGTTTTTAAATGGATGCCATAATGTTCGCCCGATACAAATTTGGATGTTTTCGGCACTAAAGAAGGATTTAAAAATTCTGAAACCACGCTCAAATTGCATTCTGCACAAGTCTGTATGTTTCTTTTTTCGATTTGGTAAAAAAAAGTACGTTTTTTTTTACGATTGTAGCCGGCGACGACAGGGTCAATTTAGTAAGAAATTTCAATTTGACCATAAAAACAAAAAATATGAAAAATGAACGGTTTAAAAATTTAAAAGTATATTTCCTGTGCAGAATTTGCCGCTCTTTCAAATGGTGCTGATAACTTTTTGATCTGAGCTACATTTTTTTTTATTTGCTAATAAACGATTTGTCCTTTGGCAAATTTTTAGTATGGATTCAAATTTTGCAGGGATACAGCATAAAAGCCTTTTTCAAAAACGTAGTTTTTTTGGTTTACTTGTTAAACCTTTTTTAGTTGCAATAGCCAAAGGAATAGACTTGTTACATTTTTTATTTTAAAAACTAAGCATGAAGTAAAAACAAACTAAATGGAGCTTTAACTAATGGAACATTACCCTTACATTACCCTTACAATTGCACCGAAGGGAAAAATTGCGCGAAATGCTATACATTTTCGAATGCATTAATTCGGCATATCTCAAAATATTTTTTAAAATTTATTTTAGAACTAAATAGGCTGTTTCCTGTTTGAAATACAATTGACATGTCAAGATGTGCGCAGGGGAATCAGGAGGATGAGGGAACCAGGGAAGATATATTGCACGTCATGAAACATACGAATAAAATATACTAGATCTTAAATTTCACTTACATCGGCTGCAGAAATATCGCACTCTGAGGCAGCTTTCCATAATTTGAGTGGATCGGTTGCGAATTCAGTTGACGGATGGAGTAAGTCAAAGAGCTGGAAACGATGAGGATCAATTTTCTGTCGTTCAACGAATTCCTCTTTAGCTTTTAATATTTCGTCAGTTTCTGTACAAATGATGACGAGTGGAAGATGAATTATTTTGTCTCTGACGAGAGTAATCGTTTTGACGAGTGGATAATCAAAGTAAGAATTAATTGAAATGTAAATTTGGTGACTGGAGATAAAAATTAGAAATAGCAGCACGACATTTTTCAATTTATTTCTTTTGTCGGGCGTTTTCTGCTTTTCTTTTAGTATTTCTTGAATTTTATCTCGCAACTGGCGATCTTTGCTTTTCCTTTTTTTGTACACAATTAGAAGCATTTTGCAGCAGTGAACAAATATTTCCACGAGTATTAAACATGACATTCCAAAATATAGTCCGATGTTTCCGCCAATGTCACATAGTAAAGTGATGATGTCGTAAGAATGTCGTTCTTGCAATGTCCTAACGCAATTATTCACAACAAAGATTTCGACAATAGTCTCTTTCTCAGAATGAGGTACATCATAACGGTCTGTGCTGAGCTGTGTCACTTTACATACTCCAAGACATTTGCACTTGTGGTAAGCAGATAACAAATCGCTGCGTTGTTTTCGCTGATAAGTGTAATTGCATTCTGGTAGATTTCGTGCATCATGAAACGGATATCTGAAATCGAAATTAGTATTACTTCAGTGTGTTCAGTAACTATTGTGATCAAAGAAGGTAATGAACAACACACGGCTTTAGTATATGTGAGTCTCTAGCGAACGATTTGTTTGTTGAACTAAATAGACTGCCTTATTCTTTTTACAACCCGGGTTATACACCCAGATAACCCCAAGTCGTCGTACCGACGTAACATGTGGAAGGGGGGACGAGGGCGAGACGTGCCCAATAACGCAGGTGCGACGTAGAGTTGAGGGAAAGGTCCTTAGTTGGCAGGCCCGAGGCCCACAGTATTAATAATTACAACGTTTAAATAAACCGCCTATCTGGATATTGTTTGATTAGAACTAAAAATATACCTGCAAGTCATAACTCTCTTGAGACAATGCAGCAAACATCCTTGTAAATTGTCATCGCAAGGATTTCGCTTACTGTTGATGAAGTGATACTGAAAAAAACATGCTACAGTTAAATTCGACTATTACACGTTAGATGCAATAATTTCAAGAACATGTGAAATAAGAGAAATTATTTTCCTAAACAGCACTGAAACATACACAGTAAGAATGTATCTTTGATGTGTTTTCCAATTCAGACACCCAAGTATCATCCAAAGGAATATTCGGTGCCTAATATTGCATGAATATGACAAAGATTTGAATCTGGTTCACTTTAACGACCACATTTTAGCGATTCCATTTTAGCGACGTCGATAATAATCTAATATAAAAATCTAATAAATTTAATCGAAATTATCCCAAAATCTAATAAATTAAATCACAAATATCCCAAAATATGTCAAAGTGCATCAAATTTTTTTCAACACTAATTACAAAATTCTGAAATTTATCCAAATCCACTTCCTTGTTAGTCAACCTGTCACCAACAACACCGCTCCTTTCATCTCAACCCTCAAACCCATCCAATGAGCAATTAGAAAATAAATGATTGACATAAAATGCAAATCCCAAAAAATTACTCCATATTTGACTATGACAGCTTAATCTTGGCTGACAACACAATACCCCAAAAGTCATAACCAAAAATCCCTATCCCTTTCCCACAATTCCCTGCAAAACCTCAAAAACGTCGCTAAAACGTTCATGATATGTGCTGAACGAATTTTTTGATTGACCTGTCGGGCGTCGCAAAAACTTACCAATTTTGGCTTTTTTCGCTAAAATTGCATTCGCTAAAGTAAACTAATCCGAAAGTTTTGTCCAAATTTGACAAAGTTTTGTACAATAATTTTGGATGTCTTATTTTATAAAGGTCTTGAAAATCTTTCTTACTTGTTGAACATTAACTTTATAAGCATATTTTTGGCGCGGATACAACGTATCTCCAATGATATAATAGTTGATTTGTGAATGATCAATTGATACCTGAAAAATCAGAGAACAAGTGCACCAGTTATTTAGACAGAATTGAATTTATAAACAACATTTAACACACGATTTGCTTTGCCAGTGTGTTGACACAAATGCAATTATTAAGTGGTCATCTCAGCCAATTGCGGGAGTCGAAATGGATATTGTGGCCTGCTCAAAGTGGATTAATTGTTAGTTGAAGCACTCTAATGTGATCTTTACATAAAAGCAACAAGTTATTGGGCCTGTAATCTGTTGACCCTATTTCTTTGATTCTAAAGGTGCATTTTTGGCAACCGCACGCGATTTTTTAAAAGCTGTCGTCATCCGATTTTACTGGGAAATAAAATGATTTACCTTGGTACCGGAAATAAAAGGATTAATGAAATAACTAATTTAAACAAATGATTTTAAGTTTAATGATAAAGTTCTTTATTTGCATTAAAATAGTTAATTATTAAATGGGGTCTTGAATAAATAAATTAAAAAAATAAATTTTGGGCGATGAAGTGATTTAACACTGTTGTGTTCCACCAACAATCAGCTCGCGCCTCACCAGTGAGGTGCATCCTATAGTTTGAGAAACGCTGCTCTGGCGAAAAGAGTTTACTAGCTACTAGATTGTGGAATTTTGGGAACAGGAAATCCTAAATGGGTCATTACTTATTTATTTATTTATTTATTTATTTATTTATTTATTTATTTATTTATTTATTTATTTATTAATCTCACACTCCAGGAGTAAAGGTTACAGGACATTCATTAGTGCGTTGGAAATATCCCAATTCCCAACCCGGTTATACAATTGTTATAACAATGCGCCCTTTTCAAGTTAATTTTGGCTGAAAAATGCCGTTTTGCGTACAATAATGTAGTTATAGCAGTTGTACTTGTAAATGAACTTGAAAAGAGCGCATTGTTATAACAATTTTTCTTCAGATAACCATTGTCCAGTCACTGTAAATTATCGATGTGAAACTAAATACAAAATAACAAATTGATTGTGCATTAAATGTGAAATAAGCTTCAAGTTTGGACAATTCTGAATCAAGTTTGAAAGGATTTACAAGAAATTTTTCATTGTAAAATTGGTCTCTGATAATGCGCGGATCTCTAACAAAACGTGGGTGGGGACTTTATTCTGCCAATAGTGCGCAGGTACACAGGATTTACGCTTGTCTAAATCACCTTAACGTGGTCGCATTTTGCTGGGAATTTTAGTTTGATCACCATCTTGTAATTTAAATTTCCATATGGGAACCGCAAAGCTAAATGAAAATGAATTCACACATAATGAATGTGTATACGATTTTTGTTGATTTTTTTAACTTACCAATTGAAAGTTGAGCAGTAGGCTGTAAAATAGTTTCATAATTTTGAATTGTCAGATTAATGCGTGATTTTCCCTAGAAGGAATTGCTCAATTATTGGTAAATAGAATGAAAGAGAAATGGAGCCTTACCATCGCATAGTGCGCATCAGTTATGTAACTAGGTACACTCAGATATTTCGCAACGTCGGTAAAATTATATTGTTTACGGAAAGCATAGTAGTTACAGTCTTCGACTGTGTACTTACTGCCAGGCAATTTTGTTAACATATTGTTAAGTTCCTGTGTTGTAAGTGGGATAATATAAACATTTGGGAAAAGACCATGGGTTTTTTCAATCAAATACGCATCAGTGCTTGTTGGCTCATCCAGGTAATGCAATATTCGATCTGCAGTTTGGTACACACAAATTGCAACATTGGTAATGAGTAATGTGATAAATAGATAAGATGTGTATTTTTTCTTGATTGAAATGTTTTTCAGTGTTTTGACGAATGCCGGTGTCTCTGATTGCTCCGCTATGACGGTGCCAACAATGCGTTGCAGTTTTCTTTGCCTGAGTTGTTGAATTCGGCCAAACGTTTGATGTGATTTGTTGTTGTCCATTTTGTATAGACGATGTTAACTAGAATAGAACAATAATCTGCGGTTTAAATACTAGAATGTATGATTACTTATTTCTCACAAACATTTTGTAAAAGGAGATCTGGGCGGGCAATTCAGATACCCAAGTAACATCCGAAGGAATATTCGGGGCCTAATATTGCATGAATATGACAAAGATTTGAATCTGGTTCACTTTAACGACCACATTTTAGCGACTCCATTTTAGCGACGCTGCAATAGCTAAAATGGCCTGAGCGCTAAAGTTGTCACGATTAATTCTGGATGGAATAATTAATTCTAACAATATCGCGCAAAAGCTAATTTGGCGCAATAGGTTTGGACAAAGTTCGTAGACTCTCTTAAACAATTGTCTCTTTCAAATGTGGACATCCGGAGACTCAAAGAATGATAAATAATAGATAGATAATGATAAACTAGGAAGTAATTTGGACACAATGAAAGGTAAAACAGATAACAAACTGAGTGAGCATTTCTTGTTGTTGGAAAATTGGTAAATTACGTGTGTTTTCCATCTTTGCCCTGAGATGAGAAATAAGCAGGACCAGCAGTTTTGCCTAAACTTTCCTCTCTACTTCTCTAAACAAAGTAGATGCTTTATTACCATGTAACTTGACCAACTGTCACTAGGGGAAAAAGATGGAAGCTGCATGCTGCTTTGTACCTTGTATTATTGGCAATACAATGTACTATTTCGATGCAATAAAGCCTGCATGATTTCCTTGTGGTGTTAATACACCACAGTGTGCATTACTCTTTCCTTGTTGTCATTGTAAAAAGCATACACGCTTGATGTATTCTTGCGTACGACACTCTCCCTTTGCCATATTGTTTTAAATGCGAGTAGACATACTTTTTCTCGTTACTGGAGACGTCCTTCTTTATTCCTCTCAAGTTGTTGCAATTAAAATACTAAATGATAAGATCGTATCTGCTTGAATGCGATTGAGATAATTAACCCTTCCAACCCGAAAGAATTGGCCTCCCATCTCTCCCTAAAATGGGCATTTTTTGACCCAGATTCTGCGCATGCGCAAAATCCGGGTTTTAGGGAACTCCTAACATCTAGCGAATGGGGTTAGATTGACTATTTATGTAGTGAACGCCATATGGACGTGGTGGACATGATTGACATTAGCGGAGCCTGCTGATGATCATAATTTTTGTCCTTTGGACTTCTAAGATGGGTCTTTTTTGACCCAGTTAAACTTTGGGTTCAAATTATAGAAAAACTTAAAAAATTAAAAAAATTTTAACTATGGTATAGTGTCTGGTGATGTTTCAAAGGAATAGTCACCAAAAATCAGATAAAAAAAAAATTATTTCTTATAAAAATAATGATTTTTTTAAAACAGGGTCACAAAATGACCCATTTCAGGGTTGGAAGGGTTAAGTACAAGATTTATTTTGTAAGAGAATTTATCACTATACAAAGTCAACCGGACCATTCAAATGTGAATGTCATGCATTATGTTGCGTTTAAAATACCCGCAAACGATGGCGCCATAAGCAAGATTACAGATTATAGATTAAAATTCTTGCCACCAAAGTAATTTGCCATAAAGACTTTTTACAACTCTGCTTACGTAGTTATTCTTTCCTATTGCAAATCTTTTTGGTTGCTCCATAAATATCCTCTCTTTCAGCAAGTATGTTGTTTTAACGTCGTATTGATCTAGCAACAGGTTCTGTTTAGCTGCCATGTCCAGTAATATTCTTAGCGATTCTATTCGCACTTGGTGACACACAATGGCAAACTTCACCATCATCAGCGGGAAATTGTACAAAAAAATGTACTGGGCTTAAGTAAGTACAGGTATAGAGTTTAACAAATATCATGGCAAGGGAATACCGTATTTTACCGATTAAGAGTCGCCCTCGAATTGTAGCCGCCCTTGAATAGTAGCCGCATGACCTGATACACCAAGAACACCGTATTTTTGCAGTAGCCGTATTGTTTCCGTATTTAATCTCATGACGCTCAGACTTCGTTTGTTACATTAAACAAATGTAACAAACGAAAAACCGAAATTAAAATTGCTGACAAAAATGGCAGTTTTGAATAAGAGCCGCAGCTCGATAAAATACGATGTATGCTCTAGCAAGATTACTGGATTAACCACTGCCCCAATAGGGACATTGGTCTCCAGAATCCCTCCAATCTCTGAAGACAGGATCTGGATGCTCAGAACACTTTCCTCATTACTGGAACTCCAGGTATTCAACAGGAACTGGATACACAGGACAAATATAAAATAAAAACATTTACTTTACTGCTAAAAATAAATACAAAATAAAAGTAAAAATTTTCACAGACAACAGGATTTGAACCTGTGTGAAAAGATTCCTGATCCATTGCCTTAACCACTGGGCCACCACTACACACTATTGTTGCCTTCATGCAGGCAGTCATGTTGGTGAACAAAGTTGTGATGTCATATATCATGTGATATCAAATTACCTGGGTTCCAGAGTAAGGTTTGAACAGGCTAATCACCAAGTGTAGTGCTACACTTGACCTTTTTACTCAAAAAATAAAAAAATAGTGTTTCAACACACAGTAAAGAATCCTGTGTGTTGTAACTGTTTGTAACAATGTGAGAGAGCGTTGCATTTAAATATTTGAAAGAAACATTGCTCAAGTCATGTGAATACTTTATTTAACAATAATTTTAACAATTGTGAGGGACACACTCCTGCGGTCTCCTTGTCAGTAGTGTGATGTTGGTCCCACCACAGCCTCCATGAGTGGCCACATGGGCCGAGGTTATTACGGCAAAACAGTAAAGCCCACCAACTCCTTCACCCATGGGGATAACCTCCCAGTCGGTTGCTGTGTGGCGTGCCCAAGAGGCACAGCTAGCAAGTGGGTTAAACAAGGAAACTCCGTCCCCTAGTCAACAGATTACAGGTCACCAATTTTTCAATTCTTGTGAACTTTTAAGATGTCAAATTTTTTGATTAGCTTTCTGTACTTACAGTTTGAAGTTGCGATTAATGGAATTGCGGCACTTGATCTGTTCGAATTGCCACTGCAATACAGTATATTGATGTCGTGTCTGTTCAAAGAGTAATTTAAAATTAATGACAACTTGAATAATTTATCACAAAGACTTGATTATTACTAATCATCAATTGAATGTCAGAAAACCAACCATTAAAATGTTTTAAAAGACGTTTGATTCTTATATCCTCATACTAGCTTGCAGGTGGTAACAAAATCTTCATACTCTGTATTTTAATGTAACAATAATTGCATTTACACAAAAGTTTTATGTAAATGTGAACTTGCTAGTCAGAATAGCATAAAATGTTTCAATTATAGATCATTTGTCAGTAAAATGACACCTGGAAAGGCTGTTTTGAGCACAAAAACATGGGTGAAATGGCAAAGTTGCACATTGACCAGAACTAAATGGCAGATTTGTGCCCTGGTAACATGTGCTAGGCTAGCAGCAGGCAAAATGTCAGATACAATAGAGCTTTTGGGCTCGTCTTGTACTATTTTTATGTGTCTTACAATTACACAGGAATCAGATCACCACTAGCAGAGAAAAATAAAAATTGACCATTTGATCATCACATGAAAAACACAATGTTCTAGATGTATTAATGTACTTTGTCACATTTTTGATAAAAAAAAATCAATTTAGATGTAGGAGAAGCGATTGGCATGACTGGAAGTTGATGATGATGATGTGCAAATAGGTGAAAAAATGATTGGCAGTTTTGTGGCACATTTGGATGGAATTTGCAGGTCATGATGAACCAGATATCAAGTTTTTTCAGAGATTATATAAACTCACTCTCCTGTATTAGTATGATAAAAGATGAAATTCAAATATATACTGCTATTCTTAACGGGAATACTACATGTTCTAAAAAAAATGCCCCGGTCAACGTACAACTTTGCAATTCCAGTCATGTTTTACTGCTGAAAATAGCCTTTCTTTGTGCCATTTTACATACAAATGATCTATAATTGAAATGTTTTATGCTATTTTGACTAGCAAGATCACATTTACATAAAACTTTTATGTAAATGTAAATATTCTTACATTAAAATACAGAGTACTTGAAGATTTTTATACTATGTGCAAGCTAGTATGAGGATATATGAATCAAATGTTATTTTGAAATATGCTTCTATATTTATTATTTTAAGCCAGATTGGCATGAGATTTTGTTTCTTCAGATGTATCTTTTTAACTGCTTAAAAATTTAAGGTTTAATTAAAACTGGATTTAATTTGAGGTCAATCCAAATATTTTATTTCTATCACTTTCACACGAGTATGACGATACATGGAATTAACTTTTAGATATCGATGCCCTCGAGACGCCATGGATCACACAGAGCCTCACTGAGAAACCAGATCGACAGATGTTAGAAAAGTGGAAATTAGGAAACATTGAAATAATGGAAAGAGGAGCCGGAAGTTGCAAAGGTGGAATCGGTATTCTGATAGGGGCAGACAACTTTTGGTGCTTGTTGACTGGATGGCAAGAACGATTGGGAGAAAGTTTGATGGCACCAGAAAGCAGAAACCATATTCGGATGGTCCCTCGACGGTTGCTCCCCAAGACAGTAACGCGTAATTGCGTCATTAGTTCAGGTTAACCAAATTGCCGTTGCAGACAAACAACTTGGTAGAAAAGTTCTGTACACTCAAATTGATAGGAATGCGCATGAGTCCGTCGAACAATTGGAAAACGAAGAAAAAACGACAATTTGGTTCAAGACGAACATTGAGTGGAAAAACGACCGCTATGAAGTAGGACTCCCATGGAAGGCGGACGCGAAGGAATTCGACGACAATAGGGAACAAGCAAAACGACAATTTTAGGGTCTGGTAAACATATTTCGAAAAAAATCCGAAGCTTTATCTCAACTTTAAAGCGGTGATTGATGAGCAGATGAGGACCAGGGTCGTTGAAAGGGTCAAATCAAATGTAACTTCTTTGCAGTTTAAAACCGTAATTTTGCAATTCGGAGAGATTCGAAGAAAATCAATTACTTTTACTGAAAAATCGTCGATTTTTTTTATACTTGCCCAGCCCAAATAACCGCAGGGGTTCAAATAGGCGCCTGGGGTCGGGTTCAAAAAATAAATTAACGCCGGGCCGAAATTTGAAGTTTTATAGTAGCATTGTCGCTCTTTGTTATAGGCCAATCACCGGCCATTTTGTTGAAGTTGCTTTTGTTGATACAAAGTAGCGACAGTAAAAAATGTGCTGAAAGTTTATGAGGTCAAACATGTGGAACATTTATCAGGTCAGACACGTGGAACAGTGCGTGCTTACTTTCTAAAGAAGGAAAGTGTTGATCTTAATTCTTTTGTTCATTTGAGAATGAATATTTGATGCCTTCTTGTTGTTCGCTTAACTTTCAATCGAAACAACTATGGCAACGGAATTGACAATCATGATCATGTTTGATAGAATTTAAAACACTCATTAATGTGTTAGTGCTCATTTAGCATGTGTATCGACTCTTGAATTCTAGCCAAACCGCCAGGACTCAAATGCAACAAATAAATTTAAAGCAAAGATACTGCCAGACCGTTAAAAAAAACAGAAAAGGTCTTGGGAATGTGAAGAGGTTTTGACGTCGACAGGGCCGTGCCGACCTATGAGGCAAAGAGGCGGCTGCCTCAGGGCGGCAATCTGACAGGGGCGGCAATTTGGACCCAGAAATGAAGAAAGAAACAAAATGCAAGAGAATTACATTTATCAATCATTGGCTGGAACTCTGGCGGGATGTTTTTATCTCTTTCTGGTTGTTTGCAAAAATCTTTTACAGTTCGTCGAAGCCTCCTGCGGGATCTGTGGTTAATTCTCATTGTCCTGTACACGATAAAAGTGGAAATGTGTTTGTCATTATTACGAGAGAGAGTATTTTTATTTACTTACCATTATACAAGTTATTTTTCAAGAACTCAAAATGCACTTGCTAGTCGGTTCGCTGCGCTCAAACTGTTGAAGAAATTTTACTGCAATGCAGATGTATTTTGATATTTTCTAGATTTAATTATCTTAAATAATTAATTAGATGTGAAATGCAAAACGAAGAAATTAATTAACTTGAGAATAAATTACAGAATTGATTAACCATGTTTCATAATTTAAAACATGTGTTTTACAATTGATTTACTAGTCTAGAGTTCTACATTAAATTGTGGATTCAGAATGAGAGAGACATTTATTCAGCATATTAGGGAAACATTTTGTAAATTGTTTTAACTTTTTGACAATCTAAGTAAAGCTGCACAAGAAATGTATTGCAGTTAATACTAAAAGGCTGAATATGTGACTGAAGGTGATAGCTTACCCACAAGGTTTTTCACTTTTGAAGCAGTCGGCTGGCATCCCCTTGACTTTTAAAACCTGTGCTCGGAGGAAAAATTTTGTCACGGGCAGGCTACCCACCCTCTTTTTTATTCATTTTATCTTTAAACTAATCCATCCTTATTTTTCCTTAAATTCATCACTTCATCTAGCTAAGATGAGTCACCTTAAATACATGCGCATCCACAGCATGCGCATCTTATTATTTCCAACAATCAACCTGAGTTACTACCTTTCACCCCCTCTCCCACTTCTATAAACCGGACCATGTGACTCATGTTCCCCTAATAACTGTTTTTCCCAAATTCTAACACTTCTCATCCCTCTCTCGACAGGCACACACCTTTAGTGAGAGCTGAGATTGTCACCCCTTTACTTTAATCGCGTCTTTACCAGCGCAACTACATTTTCACCTTAATAGCGCCTCTTTTTGCCCGCCTTTTATATTTGAATGCTCGTGATATTTCTTGCCCCCGTTCAAGTGTTTATCTCGCGCATTATCATTCTTTTTAGTCTAAACACATATACAGTGATACTGATCCAGTCGAATATAAATAACGTTTGGTTACAGCGAGTCCGGGTTTGTTTCCCGCCTGATGTCCTCATTTGACGGCGGTATTTATAAGCAAACCTACGAACCTGCCCACTTATTTGCGCTCACTCAACATTGCGCGTAAATTTAAGTCATTAACTATAATATCTCAGTTGATACGTGACAAACATGGCGAGCCTGACAGGATTCACGCTCACTTTTAAGGCATAAAAGCGTAAAAAGGTTAGAATTTTTGATTTAATTATTAATCATTTCACATTTTTTCACATGTCGAGACAGTTGAATAGTGACGGGATTCGTCCCGTTACGCGCGACCCATTTGACTTTAGCGAGTTAGAGATGGAACAGGAATGGCAGCAGTCGGCACAGAGAAGAAATGCTCGCAACACATCCGACGAGTTTAGCGCATGGCAACGTGCGCAACAAATCCAACGAGCTCAAGAAGAAAACGAACGCCAACAACAAGAATGGCTTGAACATATAGGAAGAACGCGGGGTGAACAACAGCAACCGCTCGTGAGTATTGCTAATATTTTGCCGGCTACATCCATAAATACGACAACGGCAGTAGTAAGCTCACGTGCGCAACCTCAAGTAAACTTTGCAACTTCCACACCGGCTAATTTTTTGGCGACGCCATCTTTTTTCTGTCCACCACAGTTGCCTAGGGAATTAGTAGACACCGTAACTTTAAATGCGGAAGGTTTGCTGATGTCCGACCTGCGAAATCAATACTATGCACAAACTCGTGGACTGGTCAATGAATTTCGCGAAATTATTCGACAAGGTCCGCGCTCTCTACGCTCAGGGACCGTCAGGTCTGTGGACGGTGGATCCTCTCATGGCTCCATAAGAGTAGTGGGCACCTCGACACCATTTGATACAGGACTTCCCGCAGCAAATTTGCGCCGACATCAGGAAAATGCGCACCGATGCCCGCAAACAAGAACATCTGCTGCAGTCGTGCAAAATGTTTACACAACGACCACCGCACCGATAACAAATGTGACAACCATTTGTACCCAGGCCCCATCTATGGAATCAGCACAGCTCTATTCTACAAGGGCTAATAAGGACTTGATGAGTTCTCTCCTGTACTCCAAGATGGGATTTCCGCGGGAACGGTCAACCACAAAGGCAAAACTTTCATTGCCGTCGGTAAGGCTAGGCAAGTCGAGTACAAATACTAATCCATTCAAGCCAGGGAAACCTCCTTGTTTTGATCCAGATAAAGCTGATCTTGGTTATATTGATCTTTACCTTGCACAGTTGTATGCACACATGTATTCTATGCAGGCTCCGGTCGACGAATATTTAAAAGTATTTGTCATTCAAGCGACAAGAGGAAGAGCACAGCGATGGTGGTATGCACTTAAACCAAAACCAACTACATGGGAGGACTTTGAAATATTATTTCGACGAGCTTTCTCCATGAATTCGGCAGCGGCTAATGTGAAACTTGCCGGACGAAAACAACGCAACGGAGAATCGACGATGTCATTTTTGAGTGAGATTGTTTATTATCTCGAAGTTGCAGGTTACACAGACCCGGAATTACAATGGGAAAAGGCTCAAAATATGATGCAGACCGAAGTCGTTCATCTTTTAAGATCCTGGAGGGTAAATTCGCTGGACGAAGCAATCCAGAGGGGGAACGACATCGACAATCGTTTACAGCTGGACACCCTACGAAAAGATGAATATCGGGATCTGGGTCTGTTGGACCAAGGTATGCCTTCTTTACGCGACGCGCAACGTCCTACCGCGCTCAAGGCTGCGGAGAAGCCCAAAAGAGACGAAGAAACTAAATCTTTCACGTCCACCGACGCCAAACGTTTCGCACGATATAAAAGACAATTTCTAATGGAATTAGCTGCATTTCAGGCGCAACCAGAACAACCTCCGCCTGCGCAAGCAGTGACTCCGAAACGGAACCCGATCAGGATGCTAAAAAGAGTACAGTTGCGGGAGCGGCGCAAAAGGCGACAATTAAAGTAAATTTCGCTACGTTGACGCCTCCAACCGACGTCCCAAAGGACCACGCGTGTTCTATATCTGTAGTTACGTTTCCTCCCGCGCCTAAACCACCTACAACGGTCAAATGCCCCGATAGAGGCACCGCATGGCGCAAGACGAAGAAGGACTGGTGGTACCTAGTGGAAAGTACAAACTGGCATCCCATCTGTCCCATCTGTTTCAAGGAATTCAAAAGACCGGAAAACGCTACCGGCCTGAAGCTCGGGAAGCTGGCCGAGCCAGGCCGCAAGTAATCAAACCGGCCCGAAGTGCGAAGCGCTTGGATTCAGTGCGACGTGCTACACCCCTCATTAACCTGAGCGAGAACAATTCAAAACAGGTTAATTCCACAACATCTTCAACTAGTATAACTCCCCAGGAGTATAAGCTTCGAGATAGTGTTGTTTCATCTTTATCATCACCTTCATCCACTAATATCATCGCAGCGAAGACGCCAGTACTGCAGACTGCCGTTTCTAAAACTGCACCAGGGACAACGTCAAAATCAGCAGTCTTGCAACCTGTGGTTTTGATTAAAGACTCGAAATTGACATCAGTAAGTAACATTACTAAAACTGTGCCTAATCTTGCATCTACTCCTAGTTTTGACGCGACGAACAAACCAGAGGAACTGATTTCTCCAATGACGGTCGCTTTCGTAATGCTGTCACCTGAAGAGATGAAAGAGAATCCCGAACCTATCATCGAGATAACTCGCGCAGATCGTTTGCGCCAAGAGGCACCGTGTGTTAAAATATCGTGGGCCAATGTGTCATTCACAGCGCTTTTAGACTCTGGTGCGCAAACGTGCGCGATGAGTGAGGACCTTTTCCAACAATTACACGAAAAAATGGGGCTGGAATTCATCCATCTTCATGAGAAAGTACAGGTCGCATCTGGACAGACGGTAACTTCCAAAAAATCGGTACAATTAGCATTACGCGCACCATTAGGCGTAGTGAAATTTGTGTGTTTAGTAATGCCCGACGCGACTATTGACTTAATTTTGGGTCGAGATTTCTGCCTAGCGGTAGGCCTAGCTACTGACCATGCAAAAAGTCAGTGGGGTCTCGCAGGCTCAAATGAAATTCGGAAATTCATGACGTATGAAGATGCTAAAAAATCAGAATCTATTTTAGTGCTACCTATAGCGCAGGAAGCAGTCGAAAATTCTGAGAAGATTCTAAAGCCCATTAGTGAGATTGTTCCATCAAAAACTTTAAAAAAACCCCCAAACATAACTGAACTTAATTGTCTACTTTTAATGCATCGACCATTGAAAGAGGAAATTTTCGAGTACCCGAATGACGATTCGCAGCGTCAAGTGAAGCGCATTAAAAATCGCCAACAAGACGAGTGGTCGAACATTTGGTCACCTAAACGAAAGGAAAACATCAAAATTCCGAGTAAGATAAAAAAGACAATTTCTCATAAAATAACGTTAAGTCAATTCCGACGACTTCGACGTCTTCGACGAAAAATAAATGTTATTCGTCCCATTGCGAAACAACTGATAGCGCAACGTGCCAAGGACTTGGACGATAAGAAAAAGCTGATTGATAACAACACAATTAGTGCGCAAATCAACAATGGTGAGAATGACTCTAAATCAAATGTTAATAACATTAATTTTCTACGATATCAACCCAGTCATGATCCGACTGATCTTGACTGGATATATCACCAATTATGGAATAAATTGACTGTTTCTCAAATCAAATTACTAATCGAGACTTTGCAGCCTATTTCCCAAATTTTTAGAGAAGAAATTGGTTTGTGTAATAACACCGAATATGAGGTCAACTTAAAACCAGATTTCCGGCCTATTCATGTTCCTGTGAGGCCTGTAAATCCTGCAAAGAAGGCCATCATCGATAAGTATATTGACAAGAAATTGAAACAAGGAATTATTCAGCGCTCAAAAAGTGATTGTGCCGTTGCGCCAGTCGTCGTGCCAAAGAAAACAGGAGAATGGCGTACAGCGATGGATTTTCGCCCCATCAATGCGCAAACCATTCCCGATGTATATCCACTTCCTGACATAGATAACATTTTTGCTTACTTAGGAGGTGCGCATTGGTTTTCGATAATCGACGGGCGCGAAGCATTTCACCAGATTGGTGTGCGCAAGGGTGACGAGCGGTATTTAGCCTTCATAACACATCGAGGTTTATTTGAGTATGTTCGCATGCCTTTTGGCCCAATCAACGGACCAGCGACACTACAGAGAGCAATGAATAAAACTCTAGCCAAGTATCTTTACAAATTTGTATTTGTTTACATTGACGATGTGATAATTTTCAGCCGCACTTTCGAAGAACACGTGCAACATCTGCGTCTTGTTCTGGAAGAATTGTTTAACGCCGGGTTTACCATGAATGCAAGTAAAACCGAGCTCTGTCAAAAGAAACTCGAAGTTTTGGGCCACATCGTGGAGTCCGGTCAAATTTCTCCCAACCCGAAGAAAGTGTCAGCAATTCAAAATTATCCCGCGCCTACCAACTTGCGCGAACTTCAACGATTTAAAGGTATGGTTGGTTATTATCAGTCGTTCATCGCGAACTTTTCCAAGACAAGCGAAGTTTTTCGCCCATTACTTAAAAAGGACGCAGTTTGGAAATGGACAGATGCGCAACAACTTGCGTTTGACTATTTAAAAGATCAAATAGCCATTCCAACGTTAAAACGACGCTTCCCCAGTTGGAAAAAGCCATTCATTCTTCAAACAGATGCCAGCTATTCTGGACTGGGGACTGCATTAATGCAGTTAGATGATGCAGGACGAAGAATACCAATCGCTTTTGCATCACGCGGACTCAACAGCGCAGAAAAGAACTATAATGTAACTGAAATTGAATGTTTAGCCGCAGTTTGGGCCGTAAAACGGTTCCGCGCATACCTCGAGATGATGCCATTTTTTCTCGAAAGCGATCACCAATCATTACTATGGTTATTTCAACAGAGAGAACCAACTGGACGACTTGCGCGTTGGGTTTTATCACTGAGCGATTACAAATTTACATTTTTGCATTGTTCAGGATGTAAAAATCGTGTTGCCGATGCGCTAAGTCGAGCGCCAGTTGATCCACCTGAAGTTGATGACGAAGACGACAGCCCAAAGGTGGATGAAGCCTGTTATTTGGCATTCTTCGATGATTGCAATCAGTGGCCAGCGTTAAAAATGATTGAGACATTGCCCAAAAACATTAATTCAACATACAAGAAATTATTTAAGCAAGTGTTTCATCAACAAATAATAATTTCAGCTATTTCACCAACAAAGAATAGGAAGGATAAGAAAAAGTCGCGTCTTCCGCGACCAACTGGTAAAGCTACGGTGCCAAAAGCAAGTGCGCAAACAACACCTTCGACCGTGTCTGTTCCAGCAACACAGCCTATTTCCAATCCAGTGGCGCAAACACCAGTTGCGCAACCAGTTCCGCAAGCAAAAACTCCTAATTCTTCACCAGTTCGTGTTTCAGTGCCGTTTAGAACTAAGCGACGACATTCGCTAATTCCAATTCTAACAAGGAAAAGAGGACGACCACGCAAAATTGCGATTACTCCTGTTCTTTCTCCTAATGCAAGACGTGCCATTGCTACTCGAACCAGAGCTAAGGTAAAGGATCCCACCTTGGTACCCAAAACTCCTCCGTGGTTACCGCCAAGGTATGCAGGACATTTAAAAACATGGACATTTCCGAAACGTTTGAAATCGCAATGAGTTGGACAGAAGAAGGCCCTGAAATCTTCAGTGCCCTCTCATGTATTAAAACCCAAACCTATCCCTACCAATAAATCAATTCCAACTCCTGTTCTTGCCCATATTCCAATTCCTGCACCTATTCCAACACCTCCCACCAGTTCTATTCCCAGCATTCCACGTAAAATTATACCGACTAAAATTCCCGTGCCTATTACTCAACCTAGCGTGCGGCTACGTGCTCCTTTCACAGCTTCCCAATCATCCACATCTGATGATTTAGTCGCTAAAATAAGACGAAATTTTCGCAAATTAACTGGGATTCCTACCCCAATTTCACAACCTAATACGCATAGGAGACCTACTCCTAAATCAATTCTAAAACCACCTCCCAAACCTTCCATTTTACCCACTTCCTCTCCAACTCCTTCCATTCCCTTTCCTGATTTTCCAATTCCTATCCCCTCCCCACCTTCGGGGCCTGTGATGTTTGATCCAGGAGCGGGACCATCAGGCCAACAACGCCCTGGTGGCTACGTTGAGGAGACGGAGTCGGATTCCTCGTCGTCCGATGAAAGTTTTGGACCCATTCGGGACGTGACGCCGTTGGAACAACATTTGGTGCCTCATCGAGTAACACCAAGAGCGTCACCGAGACTGCGGCCACGAGCTAATCGAACAATGACCGAGGAGGAAGAAGTGTTAACCGAAGCCGAACAACAAGCTGAGCGGGAACACGATCCACCAATCGAGCATCCGCCATTTGAACTATTGCCGACTGCTGCCGAAGTTATAGCTGCGCAACAACGAGATCCCTGGTCGCGTGAGATAATTTATTATTTAACCGCCCAAATGTTACCCGTAGATCCCGATGAAGCTAAGAAAATCAAGGCTGATGCGCAGAACTTAGGCATGTACAAGCAAATGTTATGCAAATTCTCTCCAGTTCACATTAATGACATTCGAAAAAAGCGACAGATTTATCTCCCTTTAGAATTAAGAGAAAGGTATTTTCGCGCATTGCATTACCCTCCAGTAGTTGGGCATATGGGCCGCGAAAGAACAATGCAAAGATTAAAATCACGCGTATATTGGCCAAAAATGCGCGAAGATGTTAATACCTGGATCCAAGTTTGCGAGGCCTGTCAGCGCTCAAAGCCATTAAATCGTTTACCGTATGGAAAAATGATAATGTCCCGAACGCGCCGCCTTTTTTCCGCCATTTATATAGATTATTATGGCAAGAAGCCACGTTCTGTAGAAGGTCACTGTTACGCATTTGTAATGGTAGACTCAGCTAGCCGTTGGTTAGATGTTCGACTTACAGAAGATTCTACTATTGCCACTACCATCGCGCAAATTAAAAAATTTACGCAGCGCTGGGGTTTTCCCAAAATAATTATCAGTGATAACGCCCCTGCGTTTAGATCTCCAACTTTTCGCAACCAAATTCAGCAATTAGGCGCCACAAATAGGTATACCGCCGCGTATCACCCGCAGGGAAACATCGCGGAGAGGCTGAATCAATCGTTAAAGAATTGCATTCTTGCGTATATCGACGATCATACGCGCTGGGATGTAAATATCGGGTATTTTGTGTTAGCTATTAATTCAGCGTATCAAATTTCCCTAAAGTATTCCCTATTTAAAATGGTTACTGGACAGGAAGCTCGATTCCCGGGCGACCTGGACAGTGACTCAGAAGACGGTGAACCCCTACCCCCAGTTGAGGCAGAAAATTTACACGAGCAAATGCGAATTATGCGAGAACGCGCGATCAGCAACTTGCGCGAATCCCAAATTCGACATAAAAAATGGTTCGATTTAAAAAGGCGACCCCACGATTTCCGTCCAGGAGATTGGGTAACTTTGCGCAATCGACAGCCATCTTCTGCTGATAAACAGTTTGCCGCCGGGTTGCGCCAAAGAACCGAAGGAATTTACCTTATACACAAATTGGTGGGCCCAAATACTGTCATCCTAATGGATGAAAATGGTCAGAAAACTCAACCATATAATGTCGTTGAACTAAGACATTGGTATTTTGCCGATGCCAACTCTTTAACATTAGCTGACGTAATTGTTATCGATAAACATGTTGAAATTTTCACTTTTCATACTCTCGATATCTTTACAGCATATTTTCTTTCTTTCAAATAATTTCCCAAATTATTTTCAAAAAAAAAAAAAAAAAAAAAAAAAAAAAAAAAAAAAAAAAAAAAAAAAAAAAAAACACGGAATAATCCGGTGTAAATCTATGTAAATCTATCTTTATTTATCTTCATTTAATTTTCGTTTATTTAAGAATTCACCTTCTTATTTCTTATATTCTTTTATGTTAATTTATGTTTTACATTTTATGTTTTTATGTTTAATGTTAAATATTTAAATATTTAATGTTTTATGTTTATGGTTCACCGCAATGAAAAAGACTAAGTCCATTTCAAACAGGGACTGTTTATGTCGCCAGAGTGCGCAATACGAATATAATCTCTAACAATAACACGTGCTCGCTTTTCAAGTTGATTTAAATTATTCAATTAGTTTAATTTATGTACATGTTATCCAAATTAATGTTTCGTGTATTGAATTATTATTTGTTTGTGTCACCAATCCTTTTAAAACATTCGTAATCTTAAGTTTACAACGATAACACTCTTCGTGAACTTCTACCAATTAACACCGAAAGGCGCTCTTCTATATAAATTAGTTAGAGTCTAGTCTCGAACCCCGATCTGTATACACATGTGCGAAATTCCAATGTGACTCGAATGTTCGAGAACAACTTTCACACGGATAACATCTCCATTAACTTGTGTATTTGTGCGTCCTTATTGTTTCGTCGTGTGCGCGTTCATCTGTGCGCCCGGTAAACTGTGAGTATCGTTTGTTGAACGTATTTGTCTGTTGAATATATTTATATAAACACTTGCCTCCATCGGAAATAGGCACATTCTCCTACGTGCTCTCGTATTGAAACCAACATGGCCTCCGACGGCAGGGGAGATGTTCCGAGTTTAGCGATGGAAGTGAACTTCCCCAGTCATGAAATCTGCCCCGTTTGCTCGGGATATGGAGAGGAGACGGACCCACCTCGAGCCCCCTGTCGATGTCGGGCTTGTAATGGAACCGGAGATTTGCGGCGGGATGTGTTTGTGTTTTGGATGCGGCAATTGTATGAATGGGCCCTATATTATCATCAGCGGGACCGGCTTACTGTCGAGGACATTGCGTACCCGCCATTTAGACCATTGAACGGGAGTCCGGCAGCTATTTTAAGATTCCAGACGACACATCGTTGGTATTGGCGTCAGGCGCGGAGGATTGCACGAATGAATCATATGGTGCCCCGACGATGGATATATCCTGCGCATGAATTCGTCCCGGTTGTCGATGCATCAATTCCAAGTCCATCAACTGACAACATTGAGGAACCTACTAGTGACGTCCTTGCGCAGGCTATTGCGCAGTTATCCGGTTTGGCCATCAAGGACAACGACGATTGGGACAAAGATGAGGATGAGGACTCATTTTTAACTGGAATCTCGATGAACGTTACACAGGAGATAGGTGATCCAGGAGATGAAGTTCATGAAAAAATCGAGCAGGGTCGGGCGTGCCTACCGTCAGTGCGAGACGACGACTCGCTATTTAGCATCACCCCACCACTCGTCGACATGCGGGAGGAAGTTATTGCTGAGACCCCAGTTGGGCAGATCCAGAACATCCAGAAGGGGGAGCGACGGGCGAGAGATCCCCGAGTCGCGAATTTGCCTTCCTCACCAGCGCGGGAACCCCCATTGAACATTCAGGGGACTGAACCGGATGCTCCAACTGCTGGACTTGCGCAGGGCCCGTCTGTTATCGTAGCACCAAAATCTAAGATTCCTGTTTTGGTCACCTATTCACGAGTGTCTATGCCTCGTATTCCTGTTGCGACCTGCGCACCTTTGCCAGCTGCCATCCCAGTAGCCACTGCGCAACAATCAGCTTCTGCTGAGGAGCCACCGGAAGAACGAACGCAAGCAGAATTAGACGAGGAACAGGCCGCCATTATGCTGGCCACCTTCGGCGATTTGGTTACTGACCAATATGGAGTAAGCGCAAAACCCGTACACACTTTCGACATACTCGAGGACTTGTTAAACCAGTATGAGGTAAATATGGGCACTGAGGGTCCGGGGGCGGCATCAATTCGGTTCCACATGGAGCGCCGCGCATGGATGGCCATGATTAGCTTCATGATGGACCGAGACTTTCGTATTTTCCGGGCTGACCACCGTACCATTTTTGAGGAGATGCTTTTGCGGATTCGACACATGGCCAATCAAATTCAGCATCGTTTGAGCCAGTCTGACATGTGCGATCTGAGTAGCGCACTAGAATTATTAACTTGGATGATGCATGACGAAATTTCCCGATTACTTTATAGAACCCAGGAGCAACGTACTCGTCAGCGCGCAAAAGATGCGCAACAGGATAAAGCAGATGAAAAGAAATATAAGGCTGCTCAGAAATTGATTGCTGAACATCGAGCGGAAACCGACAGAAAAGCTGTGGAGGAAGCTAGTAAGAAAGAATTCAAGCGAAGACGCGAACAAGCTCGTTTGATGGAATTACGAGAAATCCGACGTTCCCCTGACTATCATTATGTCTTTTTCCCGGCGTCTTCAGCTCGTTCTGGTCAGGTTGAGTGGGATGAATCCCAACCATTCATTACTTTAGAACTTCTCCCAAGTCTCATTTCTCATGCCACAACCGCTTGCCATTTCTCCAATGAAGAATAAGGATGTCTCCAGTTCAGCATGTCCATTCCCGCTCAGCGACAGCTTTTCCGAGCTTTGGCCATTGCTGATTTGCGCATGCCCCAGTCGGAGGCTGAACCACTGCTACGTCTACTCTACCGAAGGTATGGTGAATACTTCCTACAACATTGTTGCTTTGAAATAAATCGACACGGGGCCCGCACCTTCAGAGACGTCCAGCGTGTCGTGGTGGAGGTCGCCTATAATATGTTACGATATTTCCGCGGTCTTCCGCACCACCAAATGTTGGAATTTGAGTAGAGGAATAAATTTCAACCTTGACACTTTTGCAACCAAAGGTATGGATTTTCAATGATGTGTTGAATTTTGAAGCCTTCGCCCTAGAAAACATCTCCGCGAGAGCGAGAGTTTGGGTCATTCTCTCATTTTAGCGCAGTATTTGAATTCCATATACTTTCGTTGCGCAACTTTACGTTGACCAACTATATTATTTTTTATAAATAAAGTGATTTAATCATCGTTAAATTGTCCAATTGCACCACCGGATCGTGGATCTCCGTGCCCCTATTAAATTACCTCCACGAAAGTGTCGAGTTCGGGCTGTGTGCATCTTTAAAATTCATGGTATCCACAAGAAAATGTTTATTCTCATCTTTATGTCCCATGTTAAGTGTCTAAAATTGTGAGAATCATCCCCGAAAATTGGAGAAGACATCAAATCAAAAGGTTCAGTTCTACTGCGCGCCTCGTAAAACATCTCCGCGTGAGCGTGAGTTAGGGCACTGTTTTAACTTTTCCTACCTAGATGTCTAAAAAATTCATTCATCTTAAGTGTTAAAATTCACGTAAAATCCTTACAAACTGCTAAGATTCATCTTTAATGTTTCATGTTTAAGTGCGCAATATTTTCAACCACCTGTGATAATTCTTACTCGTGAGTAACATTTAATTTCATTATGTTAATTGTTTAAGTTTAATCAGTGCTTCGGAACCGAACTGTTGGCCGGACAATTGGACCTTTATGTGTTTCAAGTGCTTCGATTATTAATATTATTCTTTAATTACGTTTAAATTTTATTTAATGTCTTTATAATTATATTATTATTATTATTTAGCGCCATTTCAATTTAATATAATCATTTCAGAATTCTAAGATTTCTTGTTTAATATTCCAGAAATTAAGGATTTAATTATGTTTACGTTAAATTTTCTTTATTATTTCTTTAAATAATTATTCTGAAATGATTCAAATCAAAAATGTTTTCTAATCATCCAATGTTTAAAAATTTATTGATAACTGTGATAATTGTTAATTCTATTTATGAAAGTTTAATTTTTCAAGTGTTTTTCAGCAAATTATGTGATATTTCCGTGGCAATACGGGTCGTATTGTGCGCGCGGGTATTTGTTAATTTTCCATGATTTTCTATATTTGTTTTTTGTTTCCTCAGTTTAGAATCAATAATGTCAATAATCCTTACCAATTATGCGCAAAGTTTCGCGCATTTCCTATCCTTAATTGAACAAATCATTCCTGTGTATCATACTTACCTAATGCAGATCGCATTGTTTCGTATTACCTACCTTTTTGTTTGTTTTTAGCGCAATTACGCGCCAGTACCTAAAAAATTTAACAAATTACCCAATCTGACCTAATAAATCCTTGTCTGATTCCTGATAAATTCTCATGTGTCGACTCTTTTACTCGTTTCATTTAAAATTGTTGAGAATCTTTATTCGTTGATTTTAAAAGCAAAAAGTCTAAATATAATTTAGCAAAAAGTTCAAAATATTATTCCACAAAATATTTAATTTAATTTATAGAGAATTAAACAAATGTACAATTATCATCCCGTCCGTCCCAGGTATTCGTCGGCCCTTTTAGGTTTAGTGTGCGCCCTCCTTGTATTGTCCCTGTGTCGTCCTGTGAATTTGAGTAAGATTTTTGAAATACCATTGTGAATTTATAATTTAAGATAATTTAATGCCAAATATTTTACAAATTGCATTATTGTTTCCAATTTTGATTTATGATTGTTAGATTTAATCTATTGTTACAAATTATCAAAGGTTTTAACGTTATCAAATGTGTGAACGTTGCACGCACGTAATGCACGTGCAATTGAATTGTTGTAAAATTTACCGTAAAGTAAAGACGTGTTATTTTATGTTCCCGTTACAACGTGCGTTTTCATTACTTGGACATTCGAAATCTTTGTGGAACCGAATAGGAACCAACAAGTGGTAGCAGAAGGCCGGTTTTTCTTCGAAAAGAAGTATCCACGGCACTCAGACGACATTTTTCGAAGATTCGAGTGAGAACGAAGTGCGCACGTGACGGAATTCGAAAATCGGACGTCGTGAAAAATGGCGGATGCGATTTCGGGCGGTTCGTTGAATCGAATTGATCTTCTTACACCGGAGAACTATTTCATCTGGCAGTTTAAGGTTGGAACTTTATTAGCAGCTAAAAGTTTGAAAAATATGATCACGGACCCAGCGGTGGTGGAACCGGTGGTGGGCTCTGCGGGTTACGCAGATAATCTCGTAAAATATAACACTTGGGTGAAAAACAACAACGAGGCACTCGGCATCATTATTTTGACCGTTTCGAACGAGGAAGCGACGAATTGCATGGGGAAAACCAGTGCAAAAGAAGTTTGGGATGCGTTAAAAGCGCTGTACGCCGGAACGACGGAGGAACGTCAAATCGACGCGGCGGCAGAATTGTGCGAATTACGTATGAGACACGACGAAGCAGTGGACAGCTACTTAAACAGGGCAAAGTCAATTCAATCGAGAGCCAAGGCAGTCGGACGTGACATAAAAGATCGCGAATTGATGATGTACGTGACGCGTGGTCTCGTGACAAGATTTTCCCACATTGCGAGGAATTTTCGATCGAATGCAGCCGCAACAATTGAAGAATTACGACGTGAACTCAAAATGGAGGACCAATGGTCAGCGTTTAATTTGAAAGGAGCAGCGACGGAAAGCGGGACAGTGGCGTTCAAGGCACAAGTCGGAAAAAATTCGGGAGGCAGGAAAACAAAAGGTGGGACAAAATTTGTTTGTTATGAGTGTGGCAAAAGTGGCCATATTGCCAAAGACTGTTGGCAGCGCCATCCAGAGAAGCGCCCCACGAAAATGACGCAGAGACCAAAGGAGGCGGCAAAGATGGCGCAGGCCAAAGTAGAATTTGCAACAATACAACACGCGCTAGTGGTTGAATTGGAATCGAGTGATCACCTTGACGACTGGATTTTAGATTCAGGAGCTTCTGTGCATATGTCGAGCAAGCGCGAGCTGTTTAAAACGTTTGTTGAGATGGAGACAACAATAACCACAGCCAAGAAAGGTGTGAAGCTTCTAGCAACTGGAAAAGGAAGCATAATTTTGGATTGTCAACTCGACGGAGCAGCAACAATGAAGATTTTGCTGCAAGATGTGCTCTTTGTTCCAGAGCTAAAAGGAAATTTGCTCTCAATTCCGCGCTTGACGGCAAAGAACTACACCGTTCAATTCAGAGGAAACTGGGCGGACATTAATAGTCCAATTGGAGAGACGATTGGAAAGGGAGCGAAGTGTGGCACCATGTATTTATTGCAACTGAAAAAAAAAGAGCAAGCGAATGCGGTTGCCACGACAACTAAACAAACCAAGGAAATATGGCATAAACGATTGTGTCATGCAAACGAACGAACAATCGACAAGATGACCAACAAGGAATTGGTTTACGGGTTGGAATACAACAATGCACCATTGGAGAAATGCACCGCGTGCATACTCGGAAAAATGACGAAGAGCCCGTACAAACGAATAAACGAAAAGCAGTCGGATGATGTTTTGCAACTAATACACATGGATTTGATTGGACCATTCAAGACACCATCAATGGGAGGAAGCAGGTACGCTTTTGTAATTACTGAAGACTTTACCCGCAAGAAATTTGCTTATTTCATGAGCGAGAAATCTCAAACATTTGACTTCTTCAAATCGTTTAAAGCGATGGCGGAAAAACAAACGGGAAATAAATTAAAGCGTATTAGAAGCGACAACGGAGGCGAGTTTGTCAACGAGAATTTTAAACGTTTATGCAACGATGAAGGCATATTGCACGAGCTCACAGTGCCATTCAATGCAGCCAGCAACGGCATTGCGGAGCGTACAAATCGAACGCTCGTAGAGGCGACACGAACATTGCTTTTGGAATCGGGCCTACCGCAAATATTTTGGGCCGAAGCATTTTCAACGTCAATACACGTGAAAAATCGAACTTTGACGAAACCAAATGGGGATTTAGTTCCAGAAGAAATGTGGATGAAGCGCAAGCAATCAATAAAACATCTTCGAGTTTTTGGTTGTGAGGCTTTCCTGCACATCCCAGCAGAGAAGAGGCAAAAGCTTGATCAAAAAGCAAAACGCGGAATATTCGTGGGATATTCGACGGATAGAAAGGCGTTTAGGATTTACGTCCCAGCAGAAAAGAAAATACAAGAAGGTAGAACGGTGGAATTTAATGAAGAAATTCGAGGGGCGGACATCTTTAATTTGACAAAACCGGACGAGAATAGGCGTTTTTGTCAAGAATTCGAAGACGAGGCAATTGGAGAAACAAATGCTAACGATGACAACAATGTTCAACAGCCTGCAGTGATTGTTGAAGATGAACAACAAGAGCTGCAACGAGATCAACCAGCGCAGGTTGGCAGGCCTCGAGGAACAACACAAGCCGTGCTCGAGCAGCGACACGCGGAACAAATGGAGCAGCGTGAGCGACAATTGCAACAAGAAGGTGTACGACGATCACAGCGCATCGCAGCACAACATGAAGCAGTGAACGCAGCGGTTGAGGCAGCGAATGCAGCATTCGAAGGCGTTGACGACTTATTTACACCGGAAACATACGAGCAAGCAATAAATTGCGACGAAAAAGAAAAATGGAAAACGGCGATGGATAGTGAAATAGACTCATTGCACGTGAATAATGTTTGGACATTGGTGAAGAAGGAAAAACAAATGACTACGATAAAGAGCAAATGGATTTATCGGATAAAACTCAACGTGGACAGGAGTGTAAATAAATACAAGGCAAGATTGGTGGCAGTGGGGTATTCCCAGAGAGCAGGCATTGATTACACGAAAACTTTCTCGCCAGTTGTAAGAGTCGAATCACTCCGCATCATTTTATCCATGGTGGCCAAACACAAATTGATGACGCGTCAATTTGACATAAAAACAGCTTACCTGTACGGCCTGATTGATGAAACGATTTTCATGGAGCAGCCGGAGGGATATGAACAGAAGGACTTGATTTGCAGACTTGAACGAAGCCTTTATGGCCTGAGACAATCAGGGAGATGTTGGAACGAGAGACTGGACACGGAATTGCAGAAAATTGGCCTGACACCACTAATCAACGACAGGTGTGTGTATATTTACAAGAGAAAACAAGCTGGGATTTGTAATGCAGGGAAGCATTACATATTAGACTTCTAAACCCTGTCCTTTTGTCCCTAAATAAAACACCGAAATAAAAGAAAATGAGGTAATTTAAAAAAAAAAAAAATTTTTTTTTTTGCCAATATAAAGCAACAACAAACAAAATCCCACCAAAATTTGAAATGATATGCTGCGGAATTGTTGCATCCGGGGTTTGCTACAATCGGGAAATAAATCGCGCAGAAAACGTATTGCAACGTATGGCTCACGGGATCCGCCAGGTGGCGCTAGTACAATGTTACAACTTCCTGTGCAGGACGGAAGTAGTATTATTAGACGGCTAAAAGTGCACTAAAACCGGTTTATTAATTCAACCGGAGGTCCAAGAAATCTGAAAATACCTTACAATAATAATATAAGCATGCTGAATTTAATGCCGTTGTCCGTTTTGCTCTAGCTGCTATAGTTTTTGCGGAATCGTTGACGACGGACGGACGGACGGACGGACGGACGGACGGACAGACAGACAGAACCGTTTCATGAGACTTTCTAAACATCAGGTTTAGAAGTCTAAAATGACTTTATTATTCTGGGGGTGTACGTAGATGACATTTTGGCAGCGTTTACTAGTCAAAAGATATTGGACCGGATTCTAAAGAAGATAAAAAGAGTTTTTGAAATTGTTGATTTGGGAGAAGTACATTTCCTATTGGGAATGGAAATTTCGATAATGGACAACGGAATTCTAATTGGTCAACAAAAATACATAAACGATGTTTTGAAGAGATACGAGCTGATGGACGGAGTCACTGCAAACACACCAATGGCTACTGGACAAGACTTAGATGATTTTGAGAAATCGAAAAGAGTCGACCAGCAACTTTATCAGCAAATGATAGGATCGCTGATGCACATGATGATAATATCACGACCGGACATATCATTCGCAATAAGTGCGTTGTCAGCATATTCAAGAGATCCGCGCCAATTACACTTCAGAGCGGTCAAACGAGTGATGCGATATCTGAAGAAGACGATTGAGATGCGATTGTTTTTCTCAAATGAGGAGGGGAAATTACAAGGATTTGCGGACGCAAGCTGGAACGTCACCCAAGATGCAAAATCACATACAGGGATGATAGTAAAAATTGGATCAACAACAATAACGTGGAAAACCAAAAAACAACGATTAGTCGCGATGTCATCGACAGAAAGCGAGATTTTGGCCATCTGCGAATTGCTGAAATCCATAAAATGGGCGCGAGACTTTTTGAGTGAAGTGGGCGAAGGAAGCTGTGTGCAGAGAAAAGTACCAATCTTCACGGACAGTCAACCAGCAATGCAGATTTTGTGCGGTTCGAACCAGTTTGGAAGAACTAAACATATGAACCGACACTTGATGTTCATAAGGGACGAGATAAAACTTGGCAACATTGAATTAATCCATTTACCAACAGGTGACATGATTGCTGATTTCCTGACGAAGGCGGTCGCGAAAGACAAATTCATGGAGGGACGCGACGGCGTGAGTCTGAGAGGAGAAGTTAAGATAAACGAGGACGAAGAGAAGAACGAAGACGAAGACAAATAGTTTTAAGTTCGAAATAATATTTTATTCATGTTTTTTGTTTTTGTTTTCGAATTTCATTGAATGTTAGTTTTAGTTTTTCTTAATTCATTTTAAAACTTATAAAAATTTGTAAGGAGGGTTTGTTAGATTTAATCTATTGTTACAAATTATCAAAGGTTTTAACGTTATCAAATGTGTGAACGTTGCACGCACGTAATGCACGTGCAATTGAATTGTTGTAAAATTTACCGTAAAGTAAAGACGTGTTATTTTATGTTCCCGTTACAACGTGCGTTTTCATTACTTGGACATTCGAAATCTTTGTGGAACCGAATAGGAACCAACAATGATTTGATAGTCGATTTATTATTTAATTACTTGGATTTATATAATTTATTATTTTTTGAACCATTGTATTGTTTGCGCATTGCGCATTATTGTTATTATTTTGACGTTTTTTCTCCGCTTATACCTTTATTCCATTCGATAATTTCTCGAAGATAATAAAGGATTAAGGGGGGGAGGATGTCACGGGCAGGCTACCCACTCTCTTTTTTATTCATTTTATCTTTAAACTAATCCATCCTTATTTTTCCTTAAATTCATCACTTCATCTAGCTAAGATGAGTCACCTTAAATACATGCGCATCCACAGCATGCGCATCTTATTATTTCCAACAATCAACCTGAGTTACTACCTTTCACCCCCTCTCCCACTTCTATAAACCGGACCATGTGACTCATGTTCACCTAATAACTGTTTTTCCCAAATTCTAACACTTCTCATCCCTCTCTCGACAGGCACACACCTTTAGTGAGAGCTGAGATTGTCACCCCTTTACTTTAATCGCGTCTTTACCAGCGCAACTACATTTTCACCTTAATAGCGCCTCTTTTTGCCCGCCTTTTATATTTGAATGCTCGTGATATTTCTTGCCCCCGTTCAAGTGTTTATCTCGCGCATTATCATTCTTTTTAGTCTAAACACATATACAGTGATACTGATCCAGTCGAATATAAATAACGTTTGGTTACAGCGAGTCCGGGTTTGTTTCCCGCCTGATGTCCTCATTTGACGGCGGTATTTATAAGCAAACCTACGAACCTGCCCACTTATTTGCGCTCACTCAACATTGCGCGTAAATTTAAGTCATTAACTATAATATCTCAGTTGATACGTGACAATTTGTTTTTCAATTAATTTTTTACTGGTGTCACTTAACCACTAATATATTAAACATGTTTCAAAAGTTATATCGCAAAGGGAACTCGGGACTGAGGCGTGAGAAAATAGGTTTTTCATATCTATTTGTTGATTTTATTGTGTAAGAAAAACATTGGTTGCCAAGCATAACGCTTGGCAACAAGATGCATTATTGTGCGATTTACAATGGATGTATTTATTCATAACAGTTGTTATGGACATAACACTAACCAATCCTCATGTGCAGTGTGGTGGGAATACGAGAAACCGTTCTGCTGTGCTTATCTATGGCAGATATTTCCGTTTATGGAGATTGCAGTTCGGAACCAGCAAGACTAGTGGTGAACAGGGTGAAAGCGGGATTTTTGAGTTATCAACTGTATATTTTATTTCTTAATAACTTTACATGTTGAGTTTTTACTTTAAATACACTATACAGAATTACAAAAAATGTACAGATGTAAAGAGTAAAGAAAAAAAGCCTGGGAGTGAGGTTAAAAGTGTTTTTGATGTCAGAAAAAAATGCAAAACAAAATTTTAATGAGGTGGGATTATAAAAACGTTAATTGATTTTACAAAGAATCGAGAGTGAATTTCATATTCACTAAAAGTTTTTGTCAATTTGTGCTGGATATTGTTAGTATGATCTTACAAATTAAATTAAATATTCATCTTAGTTTTTGACACTCTTTTTGTTTCTTTTGTGGACCATTGGAAGTGCAGTAGAACATGTGAAATGGATTGCAGTTAAAACAGAAAGGCCAAGAGTGAGACTTAAGGTGTTGGCAATGTCAGAAACTAGGGCCACTAGTTCTGGATTTGAACTGATGAAAATGTTTTCTTGCAGCAAAGAAAGAGGCACGTGGTCACATTTGAGAACAGACTAAAATTTCATTCTTGGTTTGGACAATAGAAAACTAAAACAATTCAAACAAAATACTCAGAATTTTACATTGAATGGGGCTACAGGTGCGAGCGGAGCAACCAGGTGACCCCAGCAGACAAAACATAGAACTTTATCGGTTAACTATTTAAGAACATTCACATTAAGGAGTTGAGGGACCAGGAGCACTTTAGAACGAAAACACTGTGACCGCCTGGATTCGTGCAAATGGCCGAATTGATTTTTGCTCATCCATTGTGTATATAATTTTTGTCTTAAGAAACAATTAAGCGTGCTTAAGTGGTGTTAAAATGTACAAAACTTACCTCATCGACAGCACGAAGGATGTGTACAGTGTAAATGTTGTGAAAAGCAACACTAAGGCAAATTTTCTGTTGAAGGTTATTTTGCCTTTGAGGATATAAATTTTGTTTTCGTCTGTTGCCGTTAAAGTAATGGCAGCAGCAATTGATTGGCAATTAAAAAGGGAAATTATGGCTAGTAGTTGTTTATTTCTATCGCACATATTTACAACTTCCGTCTTTGTATCTTTGTTGGGTAATTTGTTGCATCCGGTTTCAACTTCCGTTCAAGGCTCCACCCACAAGGATGTGAATGGTCTGTTTTTTTTTTCCTAAGTATGCTAATGTGTTTTTTTTCTCAAAGCATAAACATTTATAATCATAAGCCTACTCTCTCATCCTCGCAAAGTAAATGTGTATTTTTTTGGTAAGCATTTCTAGAAAAAAAAGCTGCATTTAAAATAATAATTTTTTTCTTTCCTTTTAGGTTTCTTGAAGTGCTTTCTGCTGGGATTCTAAAGAAATACAGTATGTCTCGTGAAAAGATGATCTCTTCATGGTTTCACGTCGATTTTGTGCATTGAGGAAGCATGCGGGACTTTTGTTGATGTTGGGGGGAGAGGAGCCCGGATGGACGCGTTGCGCTTGCGCAGTACGTTGAACAATGGCGGCGGCAGGGAAGTACGTTACGGTTTTTGTTTCTGGGTAGCGACGATTATAAGCTGTTGATTTGATTAACTTTTCTCATTTAGGATTTGAAGAAACCTTTAGTGTACGATCGCAACTGACTGGCGATGTGTAATCGCGAAGGTAGGGAAAATACTTGCTTAAAATTCACTCGCGTCACATATTTTGTGTTTAAGTTCGGTCCCATGTCGTGGTTTTATGTGACATTTGTTACCTTCAGTTAATTCGAGTAGTATTACCGCGTTGGTTATGTGTGCTAATTCAATGGCAAAGTCTCGGATTGGATCGGATAGAATTTTGGAATTTTTACGGAAAATTGGATTTTGGAATTTTTAAAATTCGGGAGGCCTTAGATGAATTTGATTGATTCAGTGTTAATATTTAGTGGTCCAATTCGTTAATACTTTTGCTATCTTGTTGCATGTCATGAGGTACTACATTTAAACGAGCCATCTTATGGTCGTGGTCACAATTTGTTTTGGTTTTTGTTGTTTTTTACTTCTGTAATTGTTCACTACATGCGCCTAGTGTTTTTTCTACATGGGTGAATAATAACAACTTTTAGAATACGAAATGAGTTTTAGGATATTAAATTCTTATTTGTGAGTACATTACCGTATATTTATGTGCACATTACTCTTACAAAACCATTTAGAGTCAAAGGAATGAATTTGAACTCATTTCTTGACCAAAACTAGCGAGTGTGGGTTCAAGTTTATTAACATTTCGAATTTGTGTGGAAGAAGTGTGTTTGCAGTGAAAAAAACTAGATCATTTTTATGTGTACAAAGATGTATTCGATATGGTAAATAGGAGCTAGAATAGGAAGTGGGAAATGACTAAAACGAACGAGTGCGTTTATATTTTCGTAAACACGGATTGAACAAATAGGGTTAAATTGTTTCGTTTGCTTTGCAATCAGATGAAGTGTTCAACAAGAGCAAATATTGAGAGACCGGTCCAAATAGCAATAATCGATCCGCTTTTGGCAACTAAAAAGGCCGCTTTCATCATTTTCATGACGGATGTGAATACTTATGCCTTAGACGTCTGAGCTTATGCCATATCTCACGTTTAATTCCAACTTGTGTTGATTGATTTCTGAGTTGAAATGGTCCAGTGTGTTTTCCTCTGTGGGCTTGTGTAATCAATATTTAGAATATGATAATGAATTTTAGATCATTAAATTTTTATTCGTGAATTAATTACTACATACACAATTTGTGTGCATTACAATCATCAATGATTTTTTAAACTTAAGTGATAATTATACATAAAAATAATTTGAAGTTTGAATCACATGTTATCAGCAAGGATTAAAGTGTGTATCTACCAATTTACAAGTATTTTTTAAATTTATTAGTTTGTTAGTGTCAAATTTAAAATACATTTCGAGAAGAAGGAATTAATTTGAATAAATTTGCTTGAGAAAAACAAGTGTGGAGAATAAGTAGTTTTAAACACGAGATTATTGAATAAGCAATATACAATACTGGTTTTTAATTATTTGCAAAAAATGATTGTGGCATTTAGAAACTCCAATGTGTTTAATGTGCCATACATTCTTTTCTACAAACGATTTCTCGTAAATTGATTGAGTGTTTTGTAAGTGCATTACCACAAATAGAATTTTCTGTGCATTAGGAAACATCAATAATTTCAACATATGAATAATTTGAATGCATAATTTCAAAAAATTTAAATTATTTTGTTTACATTGATGCGAAATGTTGGGTTAAATTGATGTACATATTACTCACAAATCTATTTAGAACAGAAGGAATACATTTCAACTCGTTTACTTGACTAAAAGTAGCAAGTACGAGCTAAAGTCAGTTTAAAAATTAAAAGTACATTGTCACACACAATTTATTAGATTAGAATTATCAATAATTTTTTATCGTAACAATAATTAGAATGCATGTTTTCAATAAGAACTAAACTGTTTCAATCATTTTTTTTTAAATATCTTAGTTTACAATGGGTGAAACACAAAACCATTTAGAGATGAAGAAACAATAACAATTTGTCTTGAGCAAAACACAGTATGGGCTAAAGATGGTTTAAATAAGCTTTGTATGCATACTCTAACTCACGACAAGGTTGTCCCCACTCCCATTGGCCGAGCCATTTCACCCGTGTTGTGCTACAAAAAAGTAAGGCAAAACACCTGAATTGCATTGATAAAACAACCAATAAACAATTTAATAATTGTTTGCTTTTCTGACAAAACAACCAATAAACAATTAAAAAATTGTTTGCTTTTCTGACAAAACAACCAATAAACTGAACAAACGTGTATGTTGAAATGAAAACAACATAAAACTGTATCTTACAAATGGAAAAAAAAACATTTTACTATAAAATAAATATAAAATTACATCATTCTAATAATTAGAATAATCAAAACAATTAAATATAAACTAAACTATACTTTTCCTTGTGGTAGGAGTAATAAAGCTCGGCCAATGGGAGTGGGGACAATCTTGTAGCGAGTTAGAGTTGAGGTAAATCAAGTTGGGAATACAACACGAGAGAATTTACAAAAAAGCTTATACCCATCTGCATTTTTTCTAATGATTGTTTATTTAACCAGAATTTGCATTTTTAGTAATTTTAAAAACACGAATCATTGCATCATTGCATTATTTTGTTCCGCACAGCCGTGTTAATTCACTTTGTGAATACTGGTAGTACAAGAGAGGAAATTGATGCATTTTGTCGCTTCAGTCGACAGGTTTCTAACAATGCAGGGGGACAAATCTTAGTTTGCACTTACTACGCCTTAACCCCGGGACACTTAAAAGTAAACAGAGTGATTGAAATTACATTCATGAGCAAAAACTGTGGACAAATGTGAAAAAATGGCCACGAAATGCTTAGTAACAATTAGAATGTATGGAATTCAGGTGATTAGTTTGCAGTGAAAGAACTACCGGTAGATCATTTTTGAGGTGTACAAGAATGCATTTCGATGTAGTACATTTGAATTACGAAATGCAAAAGAGCCAATGTAAAACTGTCTACAAGAGTGCTTTTGTTAGAACAAACAGGTTTAAAAAGTAAAAAGAAAAGTTTTTTTGGTTTACTAATAATTACGTGGTTTAGTTTGCAATCAATTGAGATGTTGAATGAGAGCAAAAATTGAGAGACCGGTCCAAATGGAAAGAATCGATCCAATTTGACACAGCAATTTGACAGTGCTAATTTTCTCTTCCTCTTTAATTATTTCTCGGATATCGCTTTCAACTTTAAATACATAGCTGTTAGGATTAATCTCGTGTTTTTTTACTCGAGGTATGAATATTGTCTCTTGACAGCGGTGTGGACAGGAACAGTATGTGTGTGGATTCGTCTTGAATAGTGTTTCCAAATATATGTTGTGAGTGAGTTTAGCAGTTTCTTGAGTCAAACAGAGTGATAGATTACTGTTCTCCATAAATGGCAATCTAACAATACGACAGATTTTGGACAAGTTAATGTTTTTGCATTAAGCCTAAACTTATCATTTCTCCCCCGAATATAACAGCATACAGCACCAACACCATTGTATATATGAAGTGCTGTTCTAATCGAATTATTTGAAAACATTTTAAAAGGCGGGTTTTTGAATAAATTCGCATATATTAACGTTTTGTTGTTTTCGGGGGAAGATGGTATCGTATACGCAAGCTGATTGCGGGCTAACGTTAGAATCCTGTGGCTTTCAAAATGGCAGCGCCCATTAACAATGACTTGAAAACGTGGGGAGGGAAAAAATTGATAGAAAATAAAGAAAAGCTAACAAATAAAGGGAATTTTTAAAAATACTAAGGTAAATACAAAATACAAAATAAATAAATAAGTAAATAAACTAATATTTTTTTAAATTGCCTTTGCTTTGAATCAAAGGATTACGGTATGTCAACTAGACAATCAGTCGGAGCCAATTTAGTATGCTTCAGTTAACCGCGCGTAGTTGAATGGTCTGGTGGGATAGTTGAACTGCAGACGCCAGTTATTCCCATATTTCCTGTCCACATGTCACAACTTCACAACTTTGTTTGGTGATTCTCGTTCAATTGGAGCCGATGAATTGTTCCCAAACCACCCAGACTGCTCAGCTGTGAGTACCATGCAAATTCTGTTACTTTTCTTCACTTTGTGCTGAATTCAACTGATAGTTGGAAGCCAATGCGTTGAGATTGAAAACATACGTACTGGCATTTGAATGGTTGCTCCTGCAGTTTGTCTGCATAACATTTGGCTTCGCATGCTGAAACTCGGTCGTTTGTTGCACAACGGCTCTTTGGAGTATTCACTCGAACCAACTAGAAAGAATTAATTAATGTTTCAATATCAGATGTGTAAGCACACTCTACTCTGTGTAGCCCAGAAGTATTGTCCAGTCTATAAACCGTCTGGATAAATGGCATATGTCCGGACTAGAGACGTAGAAAGAGTTAAAAAAGTAATCTTCCCTACATTAAAACAATGGCAGAGTTTACAAATGACGTCATAATGACGTCATACCCATTTGAAAACGAGGCTAAGGGGTATAAACAAACCCAAACTAAGGTGTTTTCACTCAAAGTTGGAAAAATGTGGAGAGCCGGAATAAACGTGACCGTTGGGTAGTTGAAATTAACATGACTGGTTTTATTGACTGGTCAAAAATATAGGGGGCGCTGTGGAAACAGCGTCACAAAATAACAGGTAGAAAAATAACACAATGTCAAGCAGGGAAGCGAACACAGTACAAACAACATAGAATTCAGGGTAAAATGTACATAAAATCTGATTATTACTGTGACAAATTTTATTTTAAAGATGTATCACACATTTTTAAACATTTTGTGTGTTTCTTCACATAGTTTTACTTGTTTTTAATCATTTTCCATATTTTTTCACTGGTTTTAAATATTTTTTACACCCTTGTTGATTGTTTTTTCATGTTTTGAAAGATCTTTCACTCATTTTCACTTGTTTTGAATGATGTTTTACAACTTTTCACCCGTTTTGAATAATGTTCCTCAAATTATCAGTCGTTTCACTTGTTTTTTGTACATTTTAAATGTTTTAGTTTGAGAATTCTTATCTTCATATCAGTTACGGCAATGACTTACTGGTATGATTCTGTTAGTCGTCGAAGCTTACTATGACGAACACATTCAAAACGTTACCATAAGGTTACTATTGTAGTAATCTCCCACGACGATAAGAATCAATACAGTACATCATGACTAAAACAGTAACTGATCTGAAGACACACTCTCACCACTCGTGACATGTCTACTCCCGTTACTGCTACTGCTACTGTCCGAGGCCTAAGTGCTCGTGACCGGTGGCGAGGTGATGGTCGGCGAGTGCAGCGTGCATGCGGAGGCCGCCCGCCCGGTCTTCATGATGGAGGGCACGGTGGTCGAGCTGGGGATGTTGAGGTGCTAGAACTGCACCGCGCTGCCTTCGAGCCGAACACAAGCGACTTCGACGCCGATGACTCGGTCTCGGCGCCACCGCCGTGCACTTTGAGCGTCGAGATGTTCATTTTGGGAATGGACTAATCGGCAGCTGTCAGCTGTCAGCTGTTAGCCGTTGGCTGTCGCAGTCGTCAGTCGACAGTCAACTTTCGACTTTCGACGATCAGCCGTTGACTGTCAGCCGTTGACTGTCAGCCGTCGACTGTCAGCCGTCGAATGTCGCGGTCGTCAGAAGTCGAAGGTCGCACTGTCACTAGCAACGGCCGACAGTTGAGGGCTGACGGCCGCAACAGGTCGACGACTGACGGACACGACAGTCGACAGCTGACAGCTGACAGTCAACAGTCAGCCGTCGAATGTTGCAGCCGTCGACATTCGATCGTCAGCCGCAACGGTCGACAGTCGACAGCTGACGGGCGCAACAGGTCGACGACCGACGGACGCGACAGTCGTCGTCCGACGTACGCAACAGACGACATCCGCTAAAATGAGTTTGGATGCAAGAAGCAATACAAATGAATATAAACACTAGGACAAACGCCAGATTCACAAAGGTTGAAATCCGAATTTTCCGCTAAGGGATAATGTGCACGTACATCATGTACGTGCACATTACGTGACATATCAGCACATTACATAACTTTTTTCATTATAAAATCGATACGGTATTGTTTTATGTCCGCACCATTCAGTGATTTTTCTCTATACGAAACACATTGCTTTGTCCGGAGTCCGAAACAGAGAGCTGTCTGGACTGCGAAGCAAATATGCCATTGCTGACTATTGTTTGGGACCGGGTGGGTCCCTGCTAACTAGTCCGGACGGCGCTAGGTCTGGGCTACACAGAGTACGTTTTACTATAAACACAACCGATTGACGAGAAATATCGACTTCAATCCAATTCGAGTCGGATAGATAGAAAATATATTTTGGGTGAAAGATTTGATTTTGCGGTAAAATGAAGGTCTGGAATAAATTAAATTATATTAAATTAACCCAGTGGAATGGAAACGGAAAACACAAACGATCTTACTGCTCGATCCACTTTGAATTTGGGCACGACGTGAGTTGAAAACCATAAAAACAACCTATCCTCTGAAGAATATGGTTCATCAACTGTAACAATTCAGAAGTGAGTGAAAAACAATAATAGTTTCTTGTACATTAAACCCAATTCTATTTTTAAAGGCTTTTATTTAACTTGACATGACTGTGTGTTTTGAGGGTATGACGGTACGCCATAGGGTGGAATCTCATACACCCTGTGAGATTCCCCTTGGGAGTCAGCTGGAATCTGGAATCTGGAATCTCTTTCAATCCTAATTGATTCCAATTTAACTCACCAGGGTTTGTACGTGGAGAACTGAATCCAACTGAATTTGCAAGTTTTTTTATTCGAAAATACAAAATACAAAAGTGCAGTGACAAGTGAGCGGGTTTTCATCAAATTCCAAAAGACAATAATAGAAAAAGCCAAAGTGAATTGATGAAAAACTAAATTGTTGTTTTTATCATATTGTAATTGTTATTACATGCTCTCTCTCAGCTTTCCTGTTGTACGTCGTCAGTTCAAATTTTCTCTCCTTTTCACATTTTACATCGTTATCTTACTTGTTTAATCCAAAATTCAGCTTAAACCTGCTAACTTGTCAACTGATGACGTCATGCTTTGGATTTGGGGCCACTGGTTTTGTCGCGCGTATTGTAATTGTTGTTACATATCATAACTACAACAATTTAGTTCTTCATCAATTAACTTTGGGTTTTATAACGTACGTAATGGGTTACGAATCTGGATCGCTATAGAATAAAGAATGTTCACTCTCAAGATTTTAGCAAAAGTACATTGTTAAGTGTTCACCAAGATGGCGGGACACTACAGGTTTTTAAATCACTCATTGCACTTGACCTTTAAATTTGAAGGAAAATTATTTCCATTAACTCTATGAATTTTTAGAAATTCGGCTTTTTTGGTGTCTAGGAATTATTTAACGATCTAGAACCAATCATCTATTTATTTATCCAGGTACACAGCCTTTTTTTTCTACATTTTTTACAAGGTTTTTTCTGCAACTTATCTAGCATGTAAAAACAGAATTAGGTCTACTGTATTTGTTTCTACCTCTTTTATGCTTTCTGCAGACTCCAAATACTGTTGAAACACATGTGCTGTTGAACTACAAAAAAATCTTGTAAGTGAAAAGCAATCCTACAATCAATCTACAAAATTGCAAAATTAAAAAAGAATACACTAAAATGTGTAATGTTTGTCAAAACGATTAAGTCGAAAACACAATGTTGAACAAATAAAGAAGTTGAACTTTACTTCGTGAAAATACAGGTCGAACTGCCGTTCGAAAACTTTAAACAATACTAGAGCGCGTGGCGCGTGACACACACGATTTCAATACGTTAAACAAATGTAACAACTTAAAACTAACAATACTCCGCCTGAAAGCGTCTGTGTTAATTCAATCGCGCTCTTCTAGGATTTTCTCTTCTATCGGTCTCAATCCCAGCAGTGGGCGGAACTTCTCGAATTTATTCCGCTGTAGAGGCTTCGTGAATATGTCTGCCTCGTTGTCGTCTGTCGCAATATAGTCCAATTTCACAATCTTCTTTTTGACTTGATCACGTACAAAGTGAAATTGAAGATCTATATGCTTCGTTCGTCGTTTTTCAACATTATTTTCGGCAAAAGCTTTCGCTGGTTTGTTGTCGCAAAATAACGTTGTTGTGCTGTCCCCAATAAACTGTTTCATGCCAATTTCTTCAAGTAATCGGCGTATCCATATGACATCTTTGGCGCAGTTTGCCATAGCAACGTACTCCGCCTCCATCGTTGATGTGGCGACGATCGTCTGCTTTTTGCTTTGCCAACTAATTGCATTTTCGCCAATTTTCAATAATGTCCCCGAGCATGATTTTCGAGTTTCTTTGCAATTAGCCCAATCAGCGTCGGCGTAGGCTTTCAAGATCCCATGTTGCTTTTCATAATGCAATCCATAATTCGCCGTTCCTGCCAAATACTTTAATATTCGTTTGGCTTTCTTCCAATGCACAATTTTCGGTTTCGTGTTGTATTTTGCTAAAAAATTGACTCCAAAAGCAATGTCCGGTCGTGTACAATTTGCAATGTACGATAAACATCCTATGAGTTCTCGATAAGGACATCCTGTTGCATCTGGGCTTTCTTCTTCCGTTTTGTCATCTTTTTGCTGTGCTTCCATCGGAGTAGAAATTGATTTGGCATCTTCCATTCCAAATTTTTCAACAACTTTGACAATATACTTCTCTTGTGTTAAGTAATGACTTCTGGTTGAGTTTTTGCCAAATTCGATTCCTAGCATATATTTCAATTCTCCGAGTTCTTTGATGTCGAAACACGATTTGAGCTTTTTCTTCATTTTCTTGACCATTTTCTTGGTCTGACCGGCGACAACCATATCGTCCACGTAGACGCCGATGATTCCCATTTTGTTACCGATCTTGATCCAATAAACGCATGAATCTGCTCCGCATCTCTTGAATCCGACTTTTTCGAGTTCTTCATTTAACTTTTCGTTCCAGGTTCTTCCTGATTGCTTTAACCCGTATAATGATTTAATTAAATGACACACCTTTCTGTCCATGTTTTCACCTTCCAGTCCTTCTGGTATCTGCATATATACCTGTTCTTCTAGAACTCCATACAGGTATGCAGTTGTGACATCTAATTGCTCCAATTCCCATCCAAGCATTACCGCTACTGCCAAGATTGTTTGAATTGTTTCGATCCCTGCCACTGGTGAATACGTGTCGGTGTAATCTTCTCCATATCTTTGGGTAAATCCCTTGGCCACCAATCGAGCCTTGTACCGTTCAATCGATCCATCTGCATGTCGCTTGATCCGAAAGATCCATTTGCATCCAATTGCTGTTTTGCTCTCTGGTAATTTTGTAATTTGCCAAGTTCCGTTCTTTTTCAAACTTCCAAGTTCATTTGCAATTGCTTCTTTCTATTTTTTGGAATCTTTGCCGCTAATTGCTTCGTTGTATGTACTTGGTTCCTCGTAATCGCAAATCATTGCACTTGCTGCAATTTCATCGATTTCGTCATCCGAAGATTCCTCATCATCAGCTTGCGGTTGACCTTCGTCTTGTCGTTGATCCGGTTGATCCTCGTTGCTACGCAACTTCATTTGCGTTGGCTCATAAACCTTTTTGACTGCATTTTCCTTTTTCGGACGTCCACACTTTTTCTTCGCAATTTCCGGTTTTGGTTCAACAACCTTCAATTTCTCCGCCTCGAAGAATAGTGTCGTAACTTCTTCTTGCGTGCCTTCGGTTGTTTTGTCGTATTCCGAACCCAATTCGTCTTCTTTGAAGACTGCGTCGCGTGAAGTCACAATTGTCTGTTTTTCTGGACACCAAAAACGGTAAGTTTTCTCTCCAAGCGTGTATCCAATAAAAATGCATTGTAGTCCTCGTTTGTCCAGCTTCTTTCTCTTTTGTGAAGGGATGTGGACCACTGCCTTGCAGCCGAATGCTCGTAGATATCCCACTGATGGCTTTCGATTATGCCAAATTTCGTATGGCGTTTTTCCTGTTGTCGTTGTGACTGATCTGTTGCATATGTACGCGGCTGTATACACCGCTTCGGCCCAAAAACAAGCACTTAGCTTTGCTCCGATTAAACAAGATCTCACCAGGTTCATCAGCGTTCTATTCATTCTCTCCGCGACCCCGTTCTGCTGTGGCGTGAATGTTGCCGTTCGTTGATGCAAAATTCCTTTCTCGGCCAGAAAATCCTTGAATTCTTCGTTACAATACTCTAATCCGTTGTCCGTTCTCAGAGTCTTGACTTTCTTATTCGTAGCATTTTCGTTCTTTGCCAAGTATTCCTTGAATTTGCTCAGCGCCTCCGATTTGTGTCGCATAAAATATACTTCAGTTTTCCGGGATTTATCGTCTATGAACGTAATATAAAATCGTTTCCCACCTTTGCTCTCTGTTGAGAATGGTCCGGCGACATCTGAATGTATAAGTCCCAATATTTCGTCTGCAAGTTTTGTTTCTGACTTCTTAAATGGCTGGCGCGTCGACTTTCCCTGCATGCAACTGTCACATTTTTGTGATGACGCTTTGTCCAATTGCATCCTGTTGACCAAATTTTCCTTTGCCATTTTCTCGAGACTTGAAGTTGAGACGTGCATGAATTTGCGATGCCACGTTTCCGTGCTGACTTGCTCGCTTGCCGATGTCAAACCATACTTGGTCATCTCTTGTATCGGGTACATGCCGTTTCTCCGTGTAGATCTCAAAACTTCTACGTCTTCTTCGTCCAAAACTCTACAAACTCCTTTCTTGAAGATTAACGTATATCCTCTTTCTTCCAGTTGCGAAACGGATAGAAGGTTCATTGCTACGTCTGGAATGTACAACACTTGTGATAAAATCGCTGAAGTTTGACCCCCGTTGTGTTCAAAAATCAAGTCTATATCTCCTTGTGCTTTCGTTTCAACTTTAGTTCCATTTGCAATCGTTATCTTGTCCGTCTTTGTCGACTTCAAATTTTGGAATTTTTCCTTGTGGCTGGATATATGGTGCGTTGCACCTGAATCGAGATACCATGTCCCTGACGATCCTACGGTAATTACGTACGCTGACATCATCTTCTTTTTGGACTCTGTCGATTCCTTCTTGCCACTTGACTGCCTTTCCTTCTTTGGTTTGTTGCAGTCTCTCGCAAAATGCCAAAACTTGCCGCAATTGTAGCATTTTACGTTCTTTGTTGACTTCTGCTTCTGTGCCGGTAACGATGTATTCTCGCTTCTCGTTGTCGCTTTGTTGCGACGGGCCGATTCCGACAACAACATCTCCTTCACTTTCTTTGCCGTGAAGTCTGCTGCCGCTATTGTGTGCACCGACATGATGAGTGATTCGTACTCTTCCCCAAGTCCGCACAACAATGCCCACGCGAGTTCCTTGTCCGACATCGTTTCTCCCGCATTCGTCAACCGCTCTGCACATGCCGAAACTTGTGATATATACGTCTCCATGGCCGTATCCGACTTCTTCTCGGTGGTGTACAACTCTTTTCTCAGCTGCACAACTCTCAATGTATTTGTCGGTTCATACGTGTCCTTCAGTATATCCCACGCTTCCTTTGGTGTTTTCAAACCACGAATGTGCTGTTGCTGTTCGCTCTTGATGGTCAGGTCAATAATTGCAAAAGCCTTGCTTTGCAGTTCTGCCAACTTAGTCACGTCTTTTTCCGTGGTTGATCCATCAACTACTGCAAACAGTCCTTTTTCTTTTAACACCAACTTGGTATTAAACGCCCATGACGCGTAGTTCAAGCTATTCAGCTTCTCGATGCCAAATGCTGTCGTCCCTGCTGACGATGACGAGGTTGCTGTGATCGAATCGGTCATTGTTGAAAATTTTCACTCTTATAACGATTGGTTTCAATGTCTCGTTTGCTGACAATATGGCGTAATTTTTTTTTCACGCACTGCAAATTTGACATGTTCGAAAGATGAAAACGTTTTGTTTTTAACCCTAATTCAAATTCAAAGTTCCTTTTTAGTCTCACGAAACTAAAAAAAACGATGAATCACTGTCGGAATCCAATCCACTGATCTGCACTTTGCTTATAGTTCAGTTTTGTTAGGCTTAACCCCGTTAGGCTTAACTTTTCTGGTTCCCGTCGTCACGTTCGTTCGACGTTCGAATTCGCACTTGTAGATTCGAAAAAATGTCCAAAATTTACTCACACAACACTCAGAGTCCCGATGAACATGTTTGCTGTCGCACTGGAGCCCATAACCATTTGTAATGTTTGTCAAAACGATTCAGTCGAAAACACAATGTTGAACAAATAAAGAAGTTGAACTTTACTTCGTGAAAATACAGGTCGAACTGCCGTTCGAAAACTTTAAACAATACTAGAGCGCGCGGCGCGTGACACACACGATTTCAATACGTTAAACAAATGTAACAACTTAAAACTAACAAAATGAAATCAGGATAAGCTTTGATTTGTTATCGTACACTAAAACATTTCTGTAATACCGCCCCGTTTAATAGCCCGGGCGTTTAATTCTGTTTTTGACTCACTCCGCCCGGCGCCAATTTGAAAACCCGGTGCTTATTCGGGCGCGGCGCATACGCGAAAAATGACTGATTTTTGGTGATAAATGGTGATTTTTCCGTTAAAATCACCAATTTTTTGCAAAAGTAGATGATTTTAACTGACCCGGCACTTATTCAGGGCCGGCGTCAATTTCCGAAATTGCCGCTTAAATGAATCCCGGCTATTAAATGGGGCGGTACGGTATACATTTTTTTAACACGGCTCTCTTTGGATTTCTTAGTTGTAACAACCTATTCCATTTTTTCCACGTTTATCCCTGCAGAAGTCTACGACAGCAAATAGAATTAGTCGTGCGCTATTTTTAAAGGCTTTTATTTAACTTGACTTGAACGTTTGTGTGTGTGTGTGGTTCAACTTCCGGTTTGTGTAATGCTGGGCGCAGACATATCGCGATTTCGCGTCGCGTTGCGATTGTGTTACCATTGCGCATGTGCAGGTGACGTCATTTCCTTCGCGCCGGTTCGAAATCTACTTTGCGAAATAGTACTTGTCCCAAGTACTATTTCGCCCGCGATTCTTGTTGCAGCCAATCCCGTGAGCTGATTGAAATGACGTCATTTCATCAAAATTTTTGGTTGCTGTGTGAATTCTGTGGAATGACGTCATAAGTTTGAATTTGCAGAGCTGAAATAGCTACATGTGTGTAGCACTGCGCGCGATTCACAGTGCGATTTCGCTAGCGAAATCGCGATATGTCTGCGCCCAGCATAATTTTGCGTGTTTTTTCCAAAAATCAATTCAGCATAACAAAAAATTGGGATTTTGCTAGTATAGTGAAGCAAAATCTAGATTATACTAAGAAAAATAAATGTGCTAATTTAGGAATTGTCTAATTTCTCCATTTTAACACAGAACTTTAAAGAAAAATCCATCGCCAGGTTACACTCTTACTCTGGGCTATGGACAGTACGAATCTTCAGTCTAATTACGAAGGCAAATAAAACAAGGCATGTCAAGCAGAAAATTGTTTATTCAACCAAAACATACAGGGAGAATAAAACAAAACGGCAAAGATGATCTCGGCGGCGTCAATTTTCTGCAAGGGAGGGAAGAAACAATTAGTGCAAAATAAACAACATTGTATCCAGAAAAACTTGGGAGGGACCATTAGCACATTTATTTTCCTTAGTATAATCTAGATTTTGCTTCACTATACTAGCAAAATCCCAATTATACAACAGTGAAAATAAATGTGCTAATTTAGGAATGTTCGTAGCCCCTTAACACAACAGAAGCAAACTCTTCCGATGCGGATTCGATCGGTCTGTTGTAGAATTTCTTGAAAACAGAGGCCGTCGACCAATCGGCGGCTTTGATAATGCACTCTAAAGACACTCCTCTGCTAGCCGCGAAAGAAGTGGCTGCAGCCCTGGTCGAGTGGGCCGAGAAGATGGAGGTATCCACCCCCGCGTCTGAGAGGACGTCTTTAATCCATCTCGCGATGGTTGTAGAGGAAACCGGGGCAAACGGTGGAGAGCCAGAAAGGAACAGTTGCTTTGAACCACCCCTAAAAGGTGCGGAGAAGGCAAGGTAATGGCGCAAGGCAGTCACCGGACACAGGTCCTTGTCGTGGAATGCCGCGATGCGAAAGGGTGCCAGAGACGCGGACTTACGAGACCCGCACAGGGGAACTACGCAAAAGGTGTCGAAAAACGAGATGTCTGCTGAGAGAAGACGAAGGTCGGCCGCTCTGCCCGCTAAGGCAAGAGCTAAAAGAGTGGCCAGTCGCTGATTTCTCGACAGCCCCGAAGGGTTAGGGACGGAAAAAAGGTGTTTGAGGTGTATCAAAACCGGGCCCACGTGCCAAATGTTAGAGTATTTCGGGACAGCAGGCCTAGAGAGGGATACGCCCCTCAGAATCCGGCGAATGACCAGATGGGAGCCAAAGTCCTCCCCCCCCCCCGACAGAGAGACCAATTGGGAAATTGCCGACCTGTGACAATTGACCGAGCTGTAAGACCTGCCCTCACTGAAGAGCGAGCCCAAGAAGTTGGCTACGTCCATGGTAGCTGGTCGAATAGGGTCCACGCCGCGAGATTGCGCCCAAGTCCTCCAGTTGCCCCAGCAATTGGAGTAAGTCCTACAGGTGGAGCGTTTCCACGAGGCTCCCACCAATTGGGCAGCGTCTTCTGAAAGTCCGATCTCTCGCATTCTACCGAGGACAGTTTCCAGGCCGCCAGGCGGAGGGATCCATCCAGGATGAGCGGGTGACAGTTCCCTTCCGGATCTTTCAGAAGGTCGTCGAACAGGGGAAGCAGGAGAGATGGGGCCACCAATAGGGGCCAAATCGTCTGAAAAGATAAAAAGAGGTAAGACGAGGCAAAAACGAACAAAAGGGAAACGTACCGGAAACCAGCTCTGGCTGGGCCAAACCGGTGCCACTAGCAACAATCTAGTCGGAGACGGAGCAGATCTGACCCTGCTGATGCACGGGGAAATCAGGCAAAACGGGGGAAAAGCGTAATTCAGCGCAGGGCCCCAATCCTGGACCATGGCGTCGAAGGCAATGGCCTCCGGGTCCGGACGCCAACTGAAGAACTCCTTCAGCTTGCGATTGCGGTAAGAGGCGAACAAGTCGCGAGAGAAGGGCCCAAGGGTCTGCTCCAGACAGTCGAAGACTGACCCATCCAAAGACCAATCCCCGCTATCAACGATCCCGCCCCTGGATGCGAAGTCCGCCGCAATATTGAACTTTCCCGGGATGTGCTCGGCCTGAATAGAGAGGTTCCTAGACATGGCCCAAGACCAGATGTCTTGAGCCACCGCCGTAAGGTCCGGAGACCGAGGACTCCCGAGGTGGTTAATCGCAGTGACCGCTGAAGTGTTGTCCAAGCGGATCTTAACAATCCCGTCTTTAAGGTCTGCGGCGAGGGCTTTGATGGCCCAGAAAGCAGCCAAGAGCTCTAACACATTAATGTGTTTGCTTAGTAAAAAGGAGGGCCACTTGCCTCCCACCGAAACCGAGTCACAACTTGCCCCCCAACCGGAGAGCGAGGCGTACTGACCAGTACCACCTTGGGTAAGAGGGATCTACCTTGGCAAGAGTCCAGATTAGACACCCACCAGGATAGCTCGTTTCTGGACTCCGTGTCCAGAATGCAAACCGAGTCAAAAGAACCCGAACGTAAGAGGCCCGTTTTCAGCACCTGCAGACCCCTATAATGCAGTGGGGCGGAGGAAATGGCTAGAGAGGTTGCATTAAGCTTACCTACCACCGAAGCCAAAAACCGGATGTCGACCACCCCCGAGCCTGAAAGCAAAGTCCTAACGGAGCTCTTAATGTCCGAAATTCTGTTCGGTGGAAGGCTGACTCTCATAGCCTCAGTGTCGATAAGAAAACCGAGGAAGGTCAACTGTCGCGTCGGTTCCAACACCGATTTCTTCGCGTTAATACGGAAGCCAAGCGCTCTGAAAAGCGACGACATGAAATCCCTTTGGGCTTCTAAAAGAGACTTATCTAAATTGGACACGAACCAGTCGTCCAAATAGACAACTAGTTTAAACCCAAATAGCCGTAGAAAGGCGGCGACCACCCGACCAAGTTTGGTGAACACAAAAGGTGCCAAGCTCAAACCGAAGGGGAGCACCGCGAACTCATAAAGTACTCCCCCCCAGAAAAAACGCAAAAATTTGCGCGAGTCCGGGTGGATAGAGACGGAAAAATATGCGTCCGACATATCAAACTTGATCATGTACACAAGACGATCTACTAGAGAGATAGCCAATCCCACATTTTCCATTTTAAAATGGATAAAAGGAAGAAAAGCATTCAAGGGCCTTAAGTTGATTACTGGGCGAAACCCCCCGTCCTTCTTGGTTACCACGAAGAGAGAGGAAATAAATTCGCCGGGGCAGTGTGCCACCGGGGAGATGGCCCCTTTTACCAACATTTCCAAAACCTCCTTGTCAATGATGGTGGACACCTCCCGAGAAAAGCTCGCAGCAGGGGGGCGTTGGTTCACCGGGGGCTGAACAAACTCCAGCTTGAAACCTGCAACGGTGGAAAGGACCCAGGCATCTGAAGAAATCAGGCGCCAGGTGGCCAAACAGGCCGGCAAGCGGCCGGTGAGTGGCAGAGAATCTACAAAGGAACAAAAGTCGCAAAAGGATCTTACCCTCTCTAGTGAAAGAAGCACGCCCCCGTCCCGCTAGGGCTGCTGAGCCGGAAAGCGATCTCTGGTTGCAAGGCGACGCTCTTGCACGTAACGCACTTCCCTGTACGGACGTCTGTCGGGCTGCCTAAAGAGCGCGGGGCGCGCAGGGCCCTGTTGAGAGGCGGCGGGGCGTCGTCGAGCGGTGGACAGCTTGCCACGTGCCCGGTCGATGGCTGAGATCTCTTCGGAATGCTGCTTAAAGGCGGCCATGAATCCGCCGCCAAAAAGGAACTCCCCTTTGGAGTCGCGGAACTTGGCGGAGAGGGCAGCGTTCTTGCCACCCAAGCTGCTGATGACATTAAAGCGCCTCTCGTTGGAAAGGGAGTCCGACGCCGTGGAAACTAGCAGGAGAATGGCCTTGGCGGCCTCCAAAGTCTCAGATCGAGAAAGGGGTCTGAAAAATAAGAAGAATGAATAAATAAATCCAAAAATTGAGAGAAAAAACCCACTCTCTCATAACTGCAGAATCAAGAATCTTTGACGCAACCGCGCCAACTTTCAAAACCAGAAGGTCAACACTTTTGAGAAAATTCTCCCGGGGGAAAGAGAACGAGGTGGCGCGTCCCCCGATGTACGCCTTTACGTCGTCGTCCAGCTCTTTGCGCTTGAGCGCCGGAACGAGCTCCAAAGGGCGTGGGAAAGCCGCAGAAACTTTCTTCAAAGCCGAAACTGACGGGTGTGAAGCAAGAATTTCCTGGATACGCTCGGCAGACTTCTTAGCAATAGAAGGTGCAGCGCCGGATTCCACATCCGAATCCGAATCGTCGCCGACAGAAACAGCTGGCTGCCTGCTTAGGGAGCGGACCTGAGCTCTTAACCTGGAAACTTCGTCTCGAAGATCCACAAAAACGTCGTCTTGACGTGGGGGCGGCGTAAAAAAGTCCTCTTCCGGTGCGTAGTCCAAATCGGACTCGGGGTCGCGGAAAAGCAGAGGAGAATCGCCCGCATCCGGGGAAGAAGAAGTACGACGGTCGCTGTGACGGTCGCCAAGATGGGCGCCGTGACGATCGCCAGAAATGTCGTCGTGATGGTCGCCGTGACGGTCAGCACGGTTCGGTACGAAGGTCGCAGACGCAGAGCGAGACATGCGCTGACCCGACGTCCGAGAAGAGTCCCTCGCGAAAAGTGGGCGCGTTTCGCGGGACAACGTTTGAGAAAACGTCAGCAAGTCTTGAAGACCTTGTAGAAAATGTGGCGTTTGCGACACGACCGGCTCGGTCACGTCGACGCGACGTTCAACATGGCGGGATGCCTCGACGACGGCGTCGGCCACGTTGGGGCCCGACGTTTCATCCACGACAGCGGTTCTCGCCGTTTTCTGCTTGTTGGCAGCTGGGCGGCCACGTTTGGACGGGCCACCGGCGTTATTATCATCCGCCATGGTAAGAAAAACGACAAAACTAACCCGAAAAACAGCAGCGAAAAATTATCCTGTAAACCAAAATGGCAGAAGAAATTAGACTGGAGATTCGTACTGTCCATAGCCCAGAGTAAGAGTGTAACCTGGCGGTGGATTTTTCTTTAAAGTTCTGTGTTAAAATGGAGAAATTAGACAATTCCTAAATTAGCACATTTATTTTCACTGTTGTATAATTAAAATTTGGGCTTCGTCAAGCCCTAGAACAGGTCATTCCACACATTATAATAAAAAAAAAATAAAAAAAGACTCATTTTTAAGCGCTGTGGAGTGGAAGTACGAATTAAAATTATGATTTACGGCAAACGTAAGCAAACCGGAGCGCCACCTGGCGGAACCCGTGTTTTTAAATGGATGCCATAATGTTCGCCCGATACAAATTTGGATGTTTTCGGCACTAAAGAAGGATTTAAAAATTCTGAAACCACGCTCATTTTATTGGAAATTGCATTCTGCACAAGTCTGTATGTTTCTTTTTTCGATTTGGTAAAAAAAAGTACGTTTTTTTTTACGATTGTAGCCGGCGACGACAGGGTCAATTTAGTAAGAAATTTCAATTTGACCATAAAAACAAAAAATATGAAAAATGAACGGTTTAAAAATTTAAAAGTATATTTCCTGTGCAGAATTTGCCGCTCTTTCAAATGGTGCTGATAAATTTTTGATCTGAGCTACATTTTTTTTTATTTGCTAAAAAACGATTTGTCCTTTGGCAAATTTTTAGTATGGATTCAAATTTTGCAGGGATACAGCATAAAAGCCTTTTTCAAAAACGTAGTTTTTTTGGTTTATTTGTTAAACCTTTTTTAGTTGCAATAGCCAAAGGAATAGACTTGTTACATTTTTTATTTTAAAAACTAAGCATGAAGTAAAAACAAACTAAATGGAGCTTTAACTAATGGAACATTACCCTTACATTACCCTTACAATTGCACCGAAGGGAAAAATTGCGCGAAATGCTATACATTTTCGAATGCATTAATTCGGCATATCTCAAAATATTTTTTAAAATTTATTTTAGAACTAAATAGGCTGTTTCCTGTTTGAAATACAATTGACATGTCAAGATGTGCGCAGGGGAATCAGGAGGATGAGGGAACCAGGGAAGATATATTGCACGTCATGAAACATACGAATAAAATATACTAGATCTTAAATTTCACTTACATCGGCTGCAGAAATATCGCACTCTGAGGCAGCTTTCCATAATTTGAGTGGATCGGTTGCGAATTCAGTTGACGGATGGAGTAAGTCAAAGAGCTGGAAACGATGAGGATCAATTTTCTGTCGTTCAACGAATTCCTCTTTAGCTTTTAATATTTCGTCAGTTTCTGTACAAATGATGACGAGTGGAAGATGAATTATTTTGTCTCTGACGAGAGTAATCGTTTTGACGAGTGGATAATCAAAGTAAGAATTAATTGAAGTGTAAATTTGGTGACTGGAGATAAAAATTAGAAATAGCAGCACGACATTTTTCAATTTATTTCTTTTGTCGGGCGTTTTCTGCTTTTCTTTTAGTATTTCTTGAATTTTATCTCGCAACTGGCAATCTTTGCTTTTCCTTTTTTTGTACACAATTAGAAGCATTTTGCAGCAGTGAACAAATATTTCCGCGAGTATTAAACATGACATTCCAAAATATAGTCCGATGTTTCCGCCAATGTCACATAGTAAAGTGATGATGTCGTAAGAATGTCGTTCTTGCAATGTCCGAACGTAATTATTCACAACAAAGATTTCGACAATAGTCTCTTTCTCAGAATGAGGTACATCATAACGGTCCGTGCTGAGCTGTGTCACTTTACATACTCCAAGACATTTGCACTTGTGGTAAGCAGATAACAAATCGCTGCGTTGTTTTCGCTGATAAGTGTAATTGCATTCTGGTAGATTTCGTGCATCATGAAACGGATATCTGAAATCGAAATTAGTATTACTTCAGTGTGTTCAGTAACTATTGTGATCAAAGAAGGTAATGAACAACACATGGCTTTAGTATATGTGAGTCTCGAGCGAACGATTTCTTTGTTAACCCTATGGCGCGCATGCGGATTTCGCGGAGTGCGAAAGGGACCCTATATTTAACATTACGGCGGCCTATACCTTGACCCCCTGTTCGCAGTCTCGTGGCGGATTCTGCGGATTTCACCTATTCGTACAATCCGCACGATCGCGCGTGTTTTATCATTCTTGGCAAACCGTTTTTTGAAAACGCGTTGTAACGCATCCTCAACTTTACAAATCTCGCTTAGCGCGATCGCGCTATAACGCTTCTTCGTGTCCAACAAAAACAGCCGATTAAAAACGAAACTTCGGGTTTCGCTAAAACGCGATTTTGATATCGGGAAGGGCACGTGACCACGTGGGTAAAAATAGAATCGAGTTTCGTGAAAACCTAATTTGGAGAAACGGCGTGGTGGTTTTGCGAAATATATCACATGTCACGTGATCGGACGTTGGATCTCGTACATAAACGTTCGTGCCTGGTCAAACCAGAGTCTTTAAAAAATATAAATGCATTTCCCGATCATAGGATTAATTTCGCGCCGTGTGCTCCAGTCATTAATTAGGTTATCTTCGTCGCAACTCGTCATAATAAAATTTTTACAGAAAATCAATCGTTTCGTATTTTATTTTCACTTTCCGGGAGTCTCGCGTCGTCGTAGTCGACGCGAGTCTCACCGAACGCGTTCTGCGGGTTCGGCGAGCGTTTTCAGATCGGGGCGGACCGTCTCGTATAGTACCGGGCGCGCCTCCCCAACTGACCGGTCGATGGTTATATAGTTTAAAATTTCCTCGACCGAGTAAACGGTCGATGCTTCAGCGTCCGGTCGATGATGTGGCATTTGTGCGCGTTCATCCCGTGTCTCTCAGACTGGCCTTCGGGCCGGTCAAAATAAATAAATAAATAAATAAATAAATAAATAAATAAATAAATTGGCCGTAAAATTGGGGCAACTGGGGTCGCTGAGCGGCGGCGGTGGCGGCAGCAACGACAGCCCCGACGACTCGCCCCGAAAATAAGTTTCCGCGTCGGCATCCGTTCGTTCGTTCGTTCGTTTAAACGTGCGCGCGGTCGCGTGCATCCTACTCGTGTCTGACGTGGCGATCGGTACGGAGTAAAAAAAAATCACCCGAAAAAGGAAAGACGATTAAAATTTTAATTCTCCGGTCGTGGCACCGACTTTGCGGTCCGTGCTTTAACCGATAATTAGGTTATCTTCGTCGTAATTCGTTGGAATAAAAATTTTATAGAAAATGAGCCGTTTCGTATTTTATTTTCATCTTCCGGGGGTCTCGCGCCGTCGTTGTGGACGGGAGTCTTCCCGAACACGTTCGATGGGTTTTGCCAACACTTTCAGATCGAACTCGGGACTCGGGCCCGCCGCTCGGTCGAGCGGCGCACAGTACCCGCCGAGCGGCGCGGTATCCGATATAAAAACACCCTTGCTTCGCCACGGTCTCAGACTGGCCTTCGGGCCGGTCAAAATAATAAATAAATAAATAAATAAATAAGTCCGAAAATGGAACGTATCCGTCCCGACGAATAGATGCGGTTGGGGTCGTTGAGCGACGGCGGCGGCAGCGGCAGCCTTGACGACTCGCCCCGAAAATAAGTTTCCGCGTCGGCATCCGTTCGTTCGTTCGTTCGTTTATACGTGCGCGCGGTCGCGTGCATCCTACTCGTGTCTGACGTGGCGATCGGTACGGAGTAAAAAATATCACCCGAAAAAGAAAGACGATTAAATTTTTAATTCTCCGGTCGTGGCACCGACTCTGCGGTTCGTACTTTAACCGTTAATTAGATTATCTTCGTCGTAATTTACCGGGAAAAAAAATTTGTAGGGAATCCGTTGTTTTGTATTTTATTGTCATCTTCCGGGGGTCTCGCGCCGTCCCAGTCGATGGGAGTCTTTCTCAACACGTTCGATGGGTTTTGCCAACACTTTCAGATCGCCAGCGGAACTCGGGCCCGCCGCTCGGTCGAGCGGCTCAGTACCCGCCGGGCGGCGTGGTAGCCGGGTTCTCGCTTCCAGTGGCTGTAGGCGTCCTTCTTGAACGCCTTCCTCGCTCTCTCGGTCTCAGACTGGCCTTCGGGCCGGTCAAAATAATAAATAAATGAAGAAACAAATAAATCGGAAATAGAACGCGCCCGTCCCGACGAGAATAGGGGCAAATGGTGTCGTTGAGCGGCGACGGCGGCGGCAACCCCGACGACTCGTCCCAAAAATAAGCTCCCACATCGACACTCATCCGTTAGTCTAAACCTCTTGACGTGCATTCTACTCGCGTCCGACAGATTCGGTTCGTTGTGGGCATAGAAAACATCCGCACACCGATACGGCATGTTTCGACGTCGATGCGCGACCGCGAAGCCGAGTCCCCGGCGACGTACATACTCGCACAAGCGCGTTCGCGCGCGCGATATTGCGTGTGATGCGATGCCGATGAGCTCGACACGGTCTTTCGACGCGGGCGTCGATAATAATGTCCGTCAACGTGGATAAATGCCCGCAGAGTGCTTTGTGTTTATGGCAACGCACCGGGACGCAATTAACCAACCACTTACGAAAATTCAAAACATAATTGTTTAACAAAAGGAAACTCGTATAATGTTGAAACGATAAAGAAAACGCAAAATTTAGATTCAAATTCAGATTCGAATTGGGTAAGATTAGGTCAGGTTAGACCCACAAACTCTGGGGGAGCGACACGAAAATGAAAAGGGCGCACCTATCGCTTATAGATGTCTGGCGATCGACAATGGGTGGACGATTAAAGTTTAAATTTCGGATCGTGGTATCGGTTTCGCGGTTCGTATTCCAATAGTTAATCACATTATCTTTGTACCAAACGACCGATACAAAAGTTTTGTAAAATATCCGCCGTTTTATATTTTAATTTCACCTTCCAGTTGCCACGCGCTGTCGTAGTTGGTGCGAATCTCCATCAACGCATTCGACGGGCTTCGAGAGTGATTCCAGTAATCCAGACCAATCCTGGCCCTCGCGGAAATCCGGAGGGTTTTGGTTTTCCGCGATTGTTTTACTCACTTCTGTGGTTTTTCTACTGTATGAGTTAATAGATGTTCTTTTGAACGTCTCTCTCTGTACAGAATACGGGGCAGCTGGCGCCGACAAGCACCGGCAGCCCCAAACAATTTGTTCAAAAATAAGCTTCTGCAAGATGTTTCGTAAAAAAACCCGACGGGATTCCCATTTTTAACATTATGGTGTTTTTTTTTTTTATTGCCACCAAAGCGCGCTACCACCGCAAATTTTCCCGCGTTTGCCATGTACGCGCCGAAAACCACAGGCAATGAACTTTTCCACAAACTGAAAAACAAAATATATGGGTAAGCGCACATGGGCGAATAAAACAAGATTAGCCCAGTTTCGGAATTTATTGGGTCGACGTTTTGTATTCACGCGTGACGGGGGCACCACATGTGGAAAACGCGCGAATCACGCGCGTCTACGCACATTGGAAACTTAGTATTAACGTTCGTTTCGAGTTAAATAAAAACGACGACCGTGACGAGGACCACAAAGACGGCGATAGCAGGATTCGTCGGAACAACGAGGATTGCCAACGAGAGAGACCCGTTCATTCGCCAACGCTCCATAGTTCAAACTTAAATCGTTCTCGGACTGCCACCAGATGTCACATCAGCCGCTCACGACATACACACACTTTGGTTCGGCAGCTTATATCAAACGCGCGCGTTTCATCTTCCGTCTGATCCTCACTACCACCTCGTGTTCGTTGGTAAGTAAGTTTGATGCTTTGTGTGATTTCTCGGTCAATGGACCACGCCCACGACCACAATCACCTCCCTCTCTCTCTCTCTCTCTCTCTCTCTCTCTCTCTCTCTCTCTCTCTCTCTCCAATTTACTTTCAGTTGTTTACTCGTCTCACAAACAAAAGGAAAATGGCGGAAGCACCACAAGAGGAGGGTGGCGGCAGGTCATACTCCTGCGCTCTATGCGATGATAAACACCCCGATAGTAAGAAACGGTTATTTATTTACTTATTATTTTATATCTTTTGTTCTATATCTTTTATTTATTTTATATACATAAATATTTTTTAATTTTATTTTAATTTTTTTCTTCTTCTTCTTCTCCCCCGCCCCATGTGCCTCAGGACCGAACGGATTCTTCTGCGTCGACGTCTTTCGCCATCAGCGACAGCGACACAACATCCACAAGGACGTGAAAAATTTCTCGCGCGAGCTCGTCTGTCTGGCATCGGTGAGTGTCCGATTATCCTCTTCACTCACACACTAGTTAACTAATTCGTATTTTTATTTTTTCCCCTTTCTTCTTAGGCGTTGAAACGAGTGCACCGACTCAACGGGCGACGCTGTCCGTTTTGTGCGGCGACGCCCTCTCCCGGGGATCTCGTCACTCATTGGGCGGAGGCACACGATTACCAAGCGCCCGCCGGAAACGATGGAGGTGGCGTCAATGGACATTAGTTTTTATTTAATTTTATTTTTTCCCCATAATTTGCACTGTCCAACTCTTCTTCATTTGCTTTTATTTGTTCTTTACTTTTTATTATTTATCTATTTATTTAATTTTTTTTTTTTTTTTTAATAAAAAAGAAAACAAACAAAAAAAAATCCACATTAATCATTGTTATTGTTATCATTATTACAAATACACGGTCAATTTTTTATTATCCCGCATCTTCTTTGCCAGCCTCTCGATTCTCTTTCTGAGACTCGTCGCCGTCTCCTTCGTCTTTTTCTGATGTGACTCTTACCACACCCACATGGACTAACGCGCTCACCACTGAATGCGACAAAAGAACGTCTCCATCTGGAAGCATCTCGACTCTCATGGGGACGTTTCTGTTGCCTTCATTCTTTCGTTCCTCCTCCTTCGTCGCTCTTTGGACTATAAGATCCACCGTCTTCAACCTGCCCGTCGGCGCACGCGGGATGGAAGCGGCGGACGACTGGAAAAGGAAAGAAAACAAATAAAAAAATAAAAAATAAACGAAAAAATGAACAAATAGTGAGAATCTCAACGTGATACCCCTTTTTTTCAGATTTCACTTCCATTTGTCCAATTTTCATTACGAAGTACATTACATTACGTTTCGGTCACGGCTTCCGTCAGATGGCGCTCTGGTTTACTTAAATTTTGCCGTAAATTGCTTTTTTCGCCTTTGTAACTATATTTGATCCAAAAACTAATGACGCCATCGTTTTCAGCGCCAAATTACACGTAGGAAACCTCATTTAATCATTAAAATTGTTCAGTTTTAAAAATCAGTCTTTTTCAAATTTCCCACCAAATTTGCCACGCGGTTGCCGACTTCGGTGGATCGTAACGGTACTTTTTCTTGACCAAATTGAAAAATAAAAGATACAGGCAGGTGCAGATTTGGATTTCCAGTCGAATGAGACTGATTTCAAAATTTATAAACCTCATTTCGAGATAGAAAACAATATTTTTCAGTTTGCGACGAAGATTTCTGCCTCCATTATAGCTTACGGGATCCGCCGAGTGGCGCTGTTTTCCATTACATTTCGCCGTAATTTAGCATTTTCTTCTTTTTAACTATATTTAATGCCAATTTCATATTTATAATTGGAAAATAGACCAAAAACTGCACCAGAAAAGTCTACTTTCCAATCGTCCGATTAATTTTTTAATTCATTTTTTTGGGATATTACACAAACCGGAAGTACCGGAAGTAGAAACATTACATACAGGTCACGTGACCGGACGTCGAAGACGGACAGACAGAGCCGTTTCATTATTAGACTTTCTAAACACAAGGTTTAGAAGTCTAAAAAATAGAAATGCATTTCCCGATCGTAGAATTAATTTTGTGCCACGTGCTCCAATCATTAATTAAATTATCTTCGCCGCAACTCACTGCCATAAAAGTTTTATAGAAAACCAATCGTTTCATATTTTATTTCCATCTCCCGGTGGTCTGGCGCCGTCATAGTCGACGGAAGTCTCTCCGAACACGTTCAACGGGCTTCACGAACGCTTTCAGATCGAATGCGGAACTCGGGCCCGCCGCTTGGTCGAGCGGCGCAGTACCCGCCGAGCGGCGTGGTAGCCGGGTTCTCGCGTATGGCGATAGGGGGTCCTTTCTAAACAAACACCTCTCTCGGTCTCAGACTGGCCTTCGGGTCGGTCAAAATAATAAATAAATGAATCGGAAATAGAACGCACCCGTTCTCGCTCGGTCTACCGGCGAATGGGAGCAGTTGGGGCCGTTGAGCGGCGACGACAGCAGCCCTAACGACTCGTCCCGAAAATAAGTTTCCGCACCGACATCCGTTCACTTATTTAAACCCCATGACGCGCGCGTGGTTGCCTGCATTTTTCGGCTCGTTTCGACACGTTTCGACGTCGACGCGCGACCGTGAGCAAAGTCCTCAGCAACATATGGACATGAGTGTGTCTTTGCTCGCGATCTACGCGTTTGAGCGCGTTACGACGCGCGATAATGCACGTGATGCGATGGGGGTGAGCGCGACACGGGCTTTTGGCGCGGGCGTCGGTAATGATGTCCGTCAACGTGGATGAATGTCCGCGAAGTGTTTGGTGTTTATGGCAACGCACCAGGACGCAATTAACAACCAACAAGAATTAAAAATATAACTGTTTAACAAAAAGAAACTCCTATAATGTTGAAACAATAAAGAAAACGCAAAATTCAGATTCAAATTTAGATTTGAATTAGGTCAGATTAGGCCAGGTTGTAGATCCACAGACTCTCGAGACGACAACAAGAAAATAAAAAGGATGCGTTTATCGTTTGTAGGTAGAATCTCGCGCCGAGTTAAATAAAAGTCTTTAAAAAATAGAAATCGATTTCCCGGTCGTAGAATTAATTTTGTGTCATGTGATCCAGTCATTAATTAGATTTTCGTGGTAGATGTTGCGTGAAACAAGATCGTGAACGTCTCAATTGGTTTACGATTTAAATTTCATCTCGCAATACACGCTGCACCAACGTAGTCGACGCGAGTTTATATCACTGCACTCGATGGGTTTTGTGAGCATTTTTAGACCAATCGATCGTACAGCTTGTTTGCTAGTTTCCTTTCGAGGTCAGCGGTTAACTCTTTGCATTCTATGATGCTGTTGGTTCCAACGGCGATACGCGTCTCCCGCCTGCCTCTCGGTCTCAGACTGGCCTTCGGGCCGGTCAAAAAAAAAGAAAAAAATTAATAAATAGATAAATAAGTCGGGAACAAAACGCATCCATCCCGACGAATAGTGACAGTTGGGCTCGTTGAGCGGTGGCGAAGGCGGCGGCAACCCCGACGACTCGTCCCAAAAATAAGCTCCCACATCGACACTCATCCGTTCGCGTGTGCACGTGTGTGTCTGTGTGTGGCATTTTACAACGGAGTGGCATCGACGTGTCCATTGGTTGACTCGAGTTCCAACCGTCCCCAACGCCTCGTAAAAATCGACACCGATTTTATGACTTTGAACGACTTTATCGCTAACATTTCCATCTGATTCCCCGTAACGACGTTTTGACCATTGCTCCCCCCACACTCCAATTCAAAATTTAATAAGAAATTGTCAAACTTTTCAAATTCTATGATAAAAGTTGAGTGTTTTTATTGTTTACAAAATAAAAACGAAAAATAAAAAAATAAAATAAAAAAAGATTCAAAATCGACTCGTCACATCGCCGATTACGCGCCTGGTCGTGGGTCACTGAGGAAGAGATCAAATTGAATAAACTAAATGAACAAACTGATGGACGAGCGGACAAATTGAAACGTTGAACCGAATTAATTACCTCGACGCCGGACGCCCTGGCAACGTCGGTTCGGTGGCCGCGAAACGCGCTAGCATCCTGGCGCGCCCGCGGGATTGACTTGAAAAATAGAAAATAAAATAAAATAAATATAAATAAATAAATCAATTCGAATCAAACCAACCAATCGGTCAAACAAAACAAAACAAAAACAAAAACAAAACGTTGAATCGAATTAACTCACATCGGCATCGGACGTCCCGGTCCCATCAACTGGGCGCCCGCGAAGCGAAGAAACAGTAAGGAACGTCCGCGAGGATGGCTTAAAAAATAAATAAATAAATAAATAAATAAATAAATAAATGAATAAATAAATCAAACGAGACGTTTGACCGGATTACATCGGTTCCGGAGTCGCGCGCTGGAATGGCGCAACCCGCATGATGGGTCGAATGTGACCGGGTTCGGTCCACTGCCACGATGGCGACTGGGGCGGATCAATTGGCTGACAACTGAATAAACAAAGAAATAAAGAAATGAAGAAACGGATAAACGAACGATCGAAACCGGTCGGTCGAATCTCTCACCTTGCATCATCGCCGTCGTTGTTGTGGTCGTTGGTTTTCTCGTTTTTGTTCATCGTCTGGAACATAGAAATTAAATTAAAGTCGAATGCAAAGGAAAATAAAATAACGGCTAAGAAAAAATAAAAAATTGCAAGTCACGAGTCTGTCAAATGAGCGAGCGAGCGGTGCCCGACCGAACCAATGCAGGCGTTCGTGTTTGCACGCGCGTGTTAATTGATACGTTGTCGAGAGAGGCGTAGAGGTAATCGAGGGTTGTTTTTTTTTTCAATTTGTCGATCGATTGACTGATAAATGTGACGGTAGAACGGTCAACTACTCACTTTTTGGAAGATGGAAACACGACGTCGTCTGTCCCGCGCGTGATCACTATCGATGCATAGAGCGACACCAAGTGACATAATCCGGAAACATGGCGGCTGTCTGTCTCCATCCTCTCGGCACACGGTTCCACGCGGCGGGTATCTCCGTCCACTCGACCAATCGTCGTATTCGTTGTTATCCTTTTTCCTTTTTTTTTTCTTTTTTTTTTCTTTCTTTTTTTTTCTTTTTTTCTTTTTTAGGCGAGTAAATAAAACTGACTGAAATAAAAATTCCCATCCGTCCACCCATTTCGTTTTGTTTTTTAACGTGACGATTCTGAGTAATTACGTCACACCGTGTACCCCAACCATTAATCAGATTATCACGATAGATGTCGCGTGAAATGAGATTGTGAACGCTTAAACTGGTCTACGGTTTAAATTCCATTACGCGATGCACGGCGCGCCATCGTAAATGACGCGAATTTCGGTCACTGCATCCGATGGATCTACTAACACCTTCAGACCAACCGGGACTGATTCGAGCCCTCGCGGAAATCCGGGGGGTTTCGGTCACAAAAGTCTGCATTCGGGTTGCGCAACCACTCTATTGTTCAGCCGTTGGTCAACCGGGGCAGTTGGCACCGACGAGCGTCGACAGTCCCAACAAATTCTTCCAAAATAAACTCTCACATCGACATCACAACGTTCCGCCCGGTACAAACAAACAAACAGTTATGAAAAACACTTGGTTTATCTATTTATTTATTTATTTGTCCGTTCGTTTCCACACACTCTCTTTGCACATGACAGATTCGGCATCTGGTCGTAGAAAATTTCAATATTTTGATGCAACACGTTCTGGTGTCAGTGCGCGATCGTGAGCGAAGTCCTCGACAATGTGCTCGCATGAGCGTGTCTTTGTTTGCCATGCACACGCGTGAACGCGTTCCCACGCGCGATAATATGCGAGGTGCGATGTATGTAAGCGCGACATGGATTTTTGACACCGGCATCGATAATAATGTTCACCAACGTGGATAAATGTCCGAAGGTGTCCGGTGCTTATGGCAACGCACCGGGACGCAGTTAAATAGCAAGTAGAATTAAAAATATAATTGTTTAATAAAAGGAAACTCTCATAATGTTGAAACGATAAAGCAAACGCAGAATTCAGATCCAAACTCAGATTCGAATTAGGTCAGATTAGGCCAGGTTATAGATCCACAAACTCCCGAGACGCGACAAGAAAATGAAAAGGACGCGTTTATCACTTACAGGTGCCTGGCGATCGACAACGAGCGGACGATTAAAGTTTAAATTTCGGATCTTGGAACCGGTTCCGCGGTTCGTATTCCAATGATTAACGAGATTATCTTCGTAGCAACCGACTGGAACAAAAGTTTCGTAAAATATCCGCCGTTTCATATTTTAATTTTACCTTCCAGAGTTGACGTCCCGTCGGAGTCGACGCGAGTTCTAATCACCGCGTCCGCTGCATTTTGCGAAAGCCTTCAGACCGAGAGCAGAGCGAGGGGCCGTCGTCGCTCGGTCGAGCGGCACAGTACCCACCGAGTGGCGCGGTACCCGAGTTCTTCTGACGCCAGTGCCGATAGGTGTC